>CM076571.1:509246072-509747461 GCA_034641835.2 Pinus albicaulis
ATCAAATCATAGTGTTGGGCTAGAATTTTAATCTACGTATAAATTATGCTTCCCTAGGTAGGTGTTAGCCTAGAACAATAGGTGAAAGAATATACTACCATTTCTCCTAACTCATAACATATACACCAATAGGATTGTATGCTTACTTGTTTTAGTCGCTTCCAAATGGCTCCTTTCTGTCGCTTCCACTACAGCTTCAAATTCAAGCTGTTTTAAATGGCTGAATGCTTCCTGCAAGAAAGAACACTGAAACAATAGAAGAAGAAATAATATAGATATATATTCAAGCTAGTTAGTTGAATCAGTTAAGCATAAACTACATTCATCAACCAAGATCTTGCAATATGGAAAATCAAAGTAAACATAGATGCATGTAGGGAAAAAAAATAAGTACTCTTTATTGATGATAGAAGGAGAGGTTACAACCAAGTGACTGATTTGAAGTGACCTTCTAGTAGAGTTCCCAAGTCTCATCACAGCATAAATATCTCTAGCAGCAGCTTCACAAATCAAACTCTCTATTTAAAATTCTCCAGCATTTCCCTACTCAAATTCTTCCTCCCAAACACTTAGATCTGTGTTCAACTTATAGATGAAATATAGGTTGTTTTGTAATAAATAACATTCCAAAAATAGGCAAGACATGTTTCCATTCATGTAGATGTCAAATGGACACTTGGATCCGAAGCTTGACACATGTGAACCCTTCTAGAAGACACTGGCCAGGTGGAGATTCCAGAACAATGAGAATTTCTCTCCCAATGTGACCAATGCACCTTTGAATGTCAAGAAGTGCTTTGCAGAGAAGCCTTGAATGGGGCTACCTACATATGCAACGCACTTATGCCCCTTAGAGACTGCACTGGTGAGCTCCCACATGTTTAATAACAAGCCTCAAACCATGGAAACTCCTAGCGTGATGAAAGTCTTGTTTGATTCATGTTGTTTCCTATCTTAGGGCATATAGCAACTAAGATTATAGGGAATGATAGACCCTTGATCATTGGTCCTGGAGATGATGCTCAATTATCCAGGTCATTGGGAATGGTTCCCAAATTGACCTATAACAATTTCCCCCTAAAGCATGAGATCCAAATAATAAGAATATTTGATTGAGATGCTTTACACTGTGATGAGCCTGGAAACAAAGTGGAACGGTCACTTGCTTCAATATTAGAATAAATTACATCATGATATATCCTCTATTTATCATAATTTTTTAGGGTAGGCATTCCCATAGTCAGCACATAAAACGATCTAATAACATGTACATAATTCAGAAAGTCATCTACATTGGAATGTTGTCCAGATGCAGACACGCCTACAGATATAGGCCCATGTTTGGATGAAAATCTGTATGTAAGGTCACCGTATAGATGATGTGTACAAAAATCCTGAAATCACAGCCTAGATGGCTGAAACTAGATCCAGGGTCTTCTTATCTCGTTCACTCGATCATTTGGGTACAAGTCTTGACATGCGAATATATGATTTGTCGTTGAACATGGAAAGAAATCGTTTGATTACCAACCAATGATGTGAGTTGTTAGCAAATGTGAGAGAACCACCATTAATGTCAATGGCCCTCAAGGTACTGTAGTACATTTCGTAAGGCGTGAATAGATGATTTGATGTCGAACGCAAAACTAAATATTTCGGTCAAAAAATCCAAAAGCGAGGATCTTATCGATGTTGTAACAAGCCTCATGGTACTGGAATATGATGTTTCTAAGTGAAATTCCTAGATATTGATTTGTTGTCGACAGGAAGTCACCTTATTGAAAAACTGGAGTTACTGATTTCAGAGACAAGGGTATGAATTGATATAGAAATTTTCAGGGATGACGGTCATGAAAATTAAGGTTTATGAGTATTGCGGATGGATGAGTTCTTAATCACTAGATGACTTCTCTTGAACATATCGGTGACACTATGGTGAGTTGGCAACATTGACCCGAAACCGAAGTGAAGGTATGATGAACCATAGGTGTGAATGAACCGTCAAGATGATTATCGAACCCAAGCAGTCACGGACATGGAGTGAAAGAAGTGTCATGCTCAAGAGTGACTTGCTACCAAAAAGAAACATTGCTTGCTTTTCCCAAATTTTCCTCGGTCATTTGTCGACCAGTACCTCTTTATTTTTTAAGAAGCTTGAGGAGGATAACATTTGCTTGATCTATAATTCAACTCTTTGGGTGAACGGAGAATAAAGTATCGCTATTTAATAATTTAATGAGTCTAGAAATGAATGAAACTTGATTCTTGCCATGATTGACAAGCCCGTTGCTATTTTATGTTTTAACGAGCTTAACAACAGTGATAGCTTGGTCCTTTTTCATATTTAGAGAGTCTGAAAAAAAGGACGAAAGAGGAAACAAAAGTACTTTTTCGTAAATTTGTCTCTCAGATCCAAAAAAGTGTAAAATAATATCTGAAAGAACCTCTTTGGTCATGTTTAACCAAGGTATTCCTTTTTCGTAGGTAATCCATCTCATTTCGGAAAAGGGTTAAACTTATACTGAGTAGATACCAATTCCTTTACTTTAACAAGCTCAAAATGACAAGTGCTAGGCAATTTTTTCACATTATCAGAGTTTGAAAAGAGCTGAAAGAAGACTCTAGGGGTTCCTTTTTCACTGTTATAGAAGCTCGAAAAAGAGATAAAAGTGCGCTTCAAATCCTTTTTTGTTTTTAACAAAGCTTGAAAAATGAGGAGAAAAAGTATGCTTTGTGGTCAAGTCTTTCTTGAAATAAATCTGCATGACTAACTTGTTCGTCAATTGTATTTCCTATTCAGAACAACATCGAATGGATTAAAAATACCCGTTTCATGATAAAAACATAATAAAACTATAGTCATAGAAATAAATTTAACTTTCAAGTAATTAAATGACTATATAAAGTAGTTTCACTATTCATTTTTACCATTCCATAGTTACCATTTGCATTTTGGAGCTCTGAACTTGATTTTGCCGCTGAACTTCAGTCATTGATTGTGGTCATTTCAGTGGATGGATTTTATTTCCATTTGATCCAGGTCAGTAGTAAAAACCTCCTCTTTCTTTCAGTATTCATTTCATTACCATTCCTTGCAAATTTTTAGGGTTTGGAAGCCCCTAGGGTAAATTCTGTCAAAATTGAGGGAAACGCACCCCTAAATGTCGAAACCTGCATTGCATAGCAGGTATAGTGAAGTGTACCTACATGTGCAATGCACTGTCTCAGCCCAGGGAGTGCGTTGGGCACAGTTGATTTTTTTTGTTTTCATGCTATGTCCAAAATTTTCCTAGTTTTTTGCAATGAATGGTATCTAATGGATCTTATGGTTTATTTTCAAGTTTCCATTGGATTATAATGACGATTACATGGAGAGAAAGAGAACATGAAGAACAAGATATGATTGCCTTGAATGATGTGGGTACTGTAAGAGCATTAAGAGATTGTGGGCTGCTTAAGTACTTCAAATTGTCTTGAATGAGGCAACAAATAGAACTCCTAGAATTCCTTGTTCAAGCATGGGATCCAGCAATAGAGGAATTTCATGTAAAAAATCAAGTGTTGTCCATAACAGTTGATGATGTGTATTTTCTCACATGTTTGTCGAGGAGAGGTTTTCCCATTTCACTCATAGGATCTACCGTTGGAGGAGAAACAGTGAGGGATTATGTTATGCAGTATTGCTATCCAGGGTCAGAACCTAGAAAAGATGGAAAAATAAACATCCGTGATGTCAGGGATTTTCCTTTGAGGACCATCCTATTCACGATCGCTAAACTATCTGGCACCATTACACTCCATGTAGCGAACAGATCGTATATGCAGTATGCGCTGGAATATTTAGAGCCAATAGTTTTCAACTGGTCTAAAGCTGTTCTATCTCAGATAAAGGAACAACTGAATAAAGCAAAGGGAGGAAGGAAGAAAATTTTCAATTACGGTTCTATCCTAATCTCCTTCACCTTGGAATGGATTCCACTAATGCAGCCACAGCAGGTAACATTGGATATATCTAGTCCTATAGATCCTCAAATGCAGAGATGGGTAGAACTCATGGGTCGGCATTCAGGCCAATCGACCGTTGTGTTCTCGACTGCATTCTTCGCCTGATTTCAGCGACAGTTCATCGCCATCGATGAGTCTGCATATGTAGGCGTTGACTTCTGAGGAGATCCAGATCTACTTTTACCAGAAGGCACTCAGTGGGGTGCAATAAGTAGGAATTATTTGACCATGTTTTTTTATTTTTATAAGGTTTATAAAAATGTTTCTGTGTTTTGATTTATCTCCAAGACTAAACTAAATGTTTAATGTAATGCAAATATTGGTCGCATTCAACCAGTAGAGGAACCAAAGATCTTCCCATGCGACTGCAGCGACACACAATTAGGGTTCCTAACCATTGGATGCGGTTGCTATGGAGGATTCTTAGGTCTATAGCGTGCTATCATGAGCACCAATAGTTTACTTATGAATTTTTGCATACATTTTGAGGTTAGATGACCAATGTGTCTTGGGCACAAATTTTGTAAAAAACCTATAACTGTCTATCTATATGTTTTCAAATATTTTCCTATGTTTAATGTGCAATCCTATCCAATGTTGTGAATGTTTTCTTTACCTATGTAGCAAATGTATTTCTAAAACTTGATTAGCTAATGAATCAGTTAAAGTGTTCATATTTCTGGAAATGTGCTGATATTGAATGAAATAAAAATTTCTCTCCAAAAGTTGAACTCTAAGGAATAATCTAAGAAGTGTTGGATTTCTAATAGAATAAATACTAGTAAGTTGTAGTACCACAAGTTGTGAGTCTAACCTTTTGATTTTGCGGTTAATACCAAATAAGATGGCGTTAGAGAGAAGTTCAATCAACGCGCTATACTTAGCGATATTATTCATCGATTTACCGATACAAATCCCTTAAAAACTCACTAACTCGTCGTTCAAAGTGAAAATAGCCCACGCTGCAGAGGATAGATTCTGCATACTATGACTAGCACCATCAGCATATCCAACAAATGGTGCCAAAGATTCAGTCATCTGCGATGAAATTTAAAGCGGATTACTAACGTCAAGAAAAATCTAAAAGACAAATTAAGATAGTGAATGAAAATCAACAACATATAAACAATATAATACAAACAATTACCACGCTCATGATTAAGCATAGTAACATTTCAAATTTTCTAGGCTGTGCCAATGGAATTCCATCGTAATAAACTAACTCGTAGGCACCCTTAGTAAGAACTCTTTTGACAATATAGGGGCCATGCCATAGTGGCTTGAATTTCACTGTACCTATTACATTAGCTTCTTGGTCGTAAAGAAGGACCAATTTTCCCTCTGAGAAGATGCCAAGCTGGACATTTTTGTTGTATTGTGCCTTTATACATCTCTTATGCACTTCATTGGCCAATTGGGCTTCACAACGTGTTTCATATAGATGTATGAGGTTAAGGAGACACGATTCTTCTTCTGAGGTGTCAGGTGTTAGCCACCTATAATATTTGTTATAGAAAAAGTTGGCTAAGACTTTTTGAGCCTTCAAGGAACAAATTTCACTGCTAAAAATTTTTGGCTCTTGAAGACTCTGGAAGGCCTCATGCCTCTGTCCAAAAGTTTCATTTCTGTTCCCATTTTATACTCAGAAATTCTGCTGAATTCATGAGAAGAAACAGCTGAAAAACCATCATTTTACCCCTTCTCCCACTCATAACTAACCTTCATTTTCTCCCCTTTTTCTCCATAAAACTCCTTTGTTTTCATGATTCCTCTTCTTCCCTTCATGAAAATCACTTTTACAAAGTTAAAGACTCACTCTTTAACCTTACCGAAACCCCCAAATCCATTTAAAAACTTTAAAAAATTTCATAAAAACAAGTTTTTTATTGCTATGGACTTAAGCCCCTTTGGGCTAAGTCCTAAACCACTTCCCCCACATGCCCGCACCCTGGAACCCCAACGCTAATCCTGTTCGGTGCTTGTCGCATCAGAAATTTTCAAATGCGCAAGTCTTTGCCATGTTCCGAAGTTTCGATGCGATTAAGCCTTGTATTATAAAGACCTCGATGCGATCAGCCCCCTTTGTTATAAACTCCTGATCTCATGCTTCCTTTGTGAAAATCCAAGAGTTATAGTCCCGACAATTATCACATCGGAAAGTTTCAAACGCGCAAGTCTTTTTGCTATGTTCGAAAGTTCCGATTGCGATTAGCCTTTGTATTTAAAAACCCCCGATCTTATCATTGTTTCATATAACCCATGGGCCTGCCTTCGGCACTTAAACCTTGTAATTTTTCTTCCCCGACGTTCTTTTTCCTTTGTAAAACCCGAAAACCCATTTATCCAAAGTTTGATCTAAAAACCCAAAATCACGTGCTAAATATAAATGGTTAGATCAAAAAGACCGATCACACAATTGCATCAGGGAAATACAATGGGTAGATTGAAAAGAATCCATCAAAAATTTTCGATGCGATTGGGGCCTCTATATATTAACTCCCCCACTCGCCTTGTTTTTTTCATACAACTTTCCCGGGGACCAAGTGTTGAAGTCCCAAGGCGTTGAGTCGCATCGCAATTTTCCAATGGTTAGATTAAAAAGGCCTGGCCTAAAACTCTGATTGCGATTGGCCTTTGTTTTTATAAATCCCGGGCCCATTTTATTCCATGTATCCAAAGGCCCCGCAGTCGGGCGCCTATCCACCTTATACATATTTTCCGCCCCCTGAAGCATAAAACCTTCGTTTTTATTTCATTTTTTGAGTTTTCATATATTAAAAGGGTTTTCCACCAGTGCAACTAGAAAATATATTGACCGTTGATCTAAACCTTAGATCAATGGCCCCCGCAAAGTCGCAACACATTTCTCAATCGCATCGCATTTCTCAATCAGCGCACTTGCCTGCCACCCCCGATTGCGATCCTCTGATTGGATCTGGACCGTCCACGTGTCCAGATCGGATGGTCCAAAATCAACCCGTCTCATTCATTTCCCCTCTCTTCTTTGACCTCCTCCAAAATAAATCTCCACCGCTGGATGCTTTCATCCAACGACTACATTCTTTCCCTGCCTTCTGAAGCAGTTAAACCTAAAAACGCAGTATTTTCTAATAATTTTGGTATTTTTGCAGGGATAAATGGTTTTTTGTTATAAGAAAGGAAAAGTTAGAGGCAAGAAAGATGTTTCCTGTGCCTTTGATTCATCAAAAGAAGCTGTTCGCAGGGTTCAAGATCTATGTTTCGTCGATGCTCTATGAGCATTGATGTCGTGAAATCCTGCGCGGCCATCACATTGAAAAGACACTGTGATTTAAATCACATTTAAAAAGAGTATCAGTTTTTGAAGACAGAGCACAACAGAATGAATATTGAAGACAGATTTTCGGGGATTACGGCTAAGATTTCTTATCAAAATCCTAATCCCCCAAATTAGAAAACAGAGTTAAAAGAAAATCATAAGTGTTCAACAGGCAGAAAGGCATCCACCACCACATTTGAGGCGAATTGATTCCTCTCGGCTACCACAGAGTGACCAGTTGCCTCAAACCATTCAAACAGAGGCTGAAGTTATTGATTAAGAAAATATCTTCCTCACAGCGCAGCCAAGAAATTAATTCCACTAAGGAAACTAATGCAAACAAATATCAGCGGAGTTATTGCATCCTGGATAGAGCCTAAAAGTCAATAAAGCTCCCACCGAGCTTTTATATTAATTGTAAAATATTTAATACAGTGAAACACCTGTAAACTTCGTCATCGAGCCCTTCAAAGGCCTAGAAGTCATCACTCAGTATTAATTTTCCTTGAGATCTTTTGTTATATCTCACCTCCTCATCCTTCTATAAGTACTTCTGTAGAAGATGAGAAACTATTGGTTCCAGAACTTTGAAATACATTTGAGCTTAAAATTTTGATTGTAAATAGTGTTCACTGGCCCTTGGAGCTCTGCTTGTGATAGATAAGTTAGGCTGAGATGAGTAGATGATTGTTAAACTAAAGCATTGGACATAAAGCTGTAACTGGTTTGGAGCATCAATACAAGTTGATTTATGGGATCCTGGTCTATGTTGACGGTGATGTTTTTCTAGTTGTAACTTGTTATTTTGTTTCTGTTTTCACTATGTTTCATATTCTCTTAAAATAAAAGCATGCATAGAGTTAGGACCTACTGTATATCAGTAACCTTCTCTAACTGAAAATATTTATTTATATGTTTTCTTCCATTCTGTGTTATTTAGGGATGATTTAATTCAGTTTAAGCATAGGAATGCTGGCGTTCCCTCGTCTTATTGCCTTAGCTGAATATTATTCTTGAATGTTATGTTCAGTATTAGTTAAGTAGAGATGAACTATGGAAGATATGGTGTGCCCTGGTCCTAGTTTTATCCCCAAAGGATGTCTAAATGTTTCCCTTGGAATGTGTTAAAAGCTGGCTAGTTTAGAAGTACTTACCGAATCTTAGGCCATTCTGTGTTATATTTGTGTTGGTCTTGACAGTAACCAAGTAAAGCAAAGCTAGGAGAGGATTTGTGGTGAGCCCGGCCCGCTTGTTTCTACTCCAACATTTGCCTTCAAGTTTCCCTTTGTTTTAAGATGTTTTCTATTGAAAGTGTATCAAAGGCTGGCTAGTTTAAAAGTACTTACCAGATCCTAGTTTTATTTTATGTTCTTCGTAAGTGTTTGTCAAAGGCTGACTAGTTTAAAAGTACTTATCGGATCCTGGGCTACTATTTGTTCTACATCTGTTTAATTTCCTTTCTCTTTGTATCATTTCATTCCATAAATCAAACTTTAAAAGAGATCCTTATACATAGATGACTTGCCCCATGGATCACTCTTGCTTCTTTCTGTTCCAATTAAACCCTATTATGACTCCATAGCCCAATGGACTAAAACCTATAATTATCTATATTTTTGGCTGAAGCTTACTCTGATTTCTTGCAACTTCTCACTTTTGAAACTCTTTGCATTTAGAACTTTCCACCTCAAACAGTAGTCATGCTCAACCATCCAAAAAAAAACAAAACCCTTCGCCTTCATAACTAGCCTAATATTATTACCCCAAAACTTCAAAGAAAAATCCATATTTGCACTTATTGGAGAGATCACTCTCCGGATTCAGGAGGGCTAGATCCTAGAATCCCAAAGTGGTTGAAACGATGTTGTTTCTGTGATCGGACTTTGCCAATCTTGCTGATTACAGATTCCTGACATTTCTGGCGACTCAGCTAGGGAATAACCTAATTAGAATCTATGGTTCCCCTTAAAATTTCATACAAAATTTTGAGAGTAAAAAGCAGCCTTTTCAAGCACTACCAAGAAGTGGTAATCATGATAAAACTTGTTTGAATCAGTGACAAACTAGGTAAACCCTAGGATTCTCTTAAGACTTTACCTAACCTTGAAAAAACAGCTAGCTTAGCCATAAGAGTAGACTATCTTTGTCTCACAACTGTAGCTAATTTTTGAAATGGAGTTAGGATATTCTTTGAAACCACATAACTAAAAAATAACTCAGAAAACACCAAAAAAATGTTTCAAATTGGAATTCAATAAACATGGTGGTGGACCATAAAACATTTTACCTCCAAAGGAGCTAAAAAATTCCACTTGGCGACTCCACAATCCTTAACAGACCTTAAGACTCCACTCGGAAGAACCCTTGTCATTATAATATAATTCAAACTCAACTAGAGGACTATAGGATTAAATTTTTGTAAACAGATTAGTTAACCTCTCAAAGATTGTCATACCTAGTTGAACTTTTCTTGTTTATTTGGGTCTAAAAAAATTAGCATAGTGGCTCCTAGAAAGATTTACACTAGAGCCCATCCTGACCCTAATCTACTTGAGATAGTTGATAACCTAGAAAGTATCCTTGGGAAGTCTCCTAGGATTAAATTGTCAACTATTTTCAGATCACCCTTGAGAGCTAATTCAGTCCCTGAAAATATTTCAGCTCTACAACAATCACAAGCTGACTTAGTAAACCCGTTTAGAACTAGGTCATTTGATGATATAATTCAGCTAGACTCTGAGTCTTCACTTTCATCCCCAGAGAGAAGTGAACATCCTGGTAGTAGAGAAACAACACCTCCTGATTTGCATTTCCTTCACAATTTAGGTGTCTCTCATCCAAGATCAGCTCAGCGATCTACTACTGTTCCATCCACATCCCTTCATCCTTCATTCACTATCCAAACCACTCCATTTCAGCCCACTTTCCCTTTTGTTAATCCACCTCTTATAAATCCACCTCCACCTCCTACCATGGCTACATGGTATGCTCCCTTAGTCCTTCCTGCACCATTAGTCAGTCTTCCACAGGACTATCAGTCCAAAATTCCATTATATGATGCTAGCAATGCTACAAGTGCATCACAACATGTGGATAATATGAATGACTATTTTGACAGAAATGAAATTGATGATGATTCTGTCAAGCTTAGATTATTTGCTCAAATTATGGGGGGAGAAGTAAGAAAATGGTTTAAAGGCTTAACCCCCCATAGTATAAATGATCTCCAAGCCTTCCATTAGACTTTCTTAAACAAATGGGAAGTAAAGAAGAATCCTCTCCAAGTCCTTTCTAATTACAAGAACCTCCATAGAAACAATAGGGAAAGTGTGCAAGCTTATTGTGCTAGATTCAATAGTGTGTATAATGCACTTTCCCCAAAACTAAAGCCTCCACAGGGCTCAGCTTTAAACAAGTTTCCTGAAGGGTTTGAATCTAACATGACCTATCAGCTGAGAGAGAGAGATTTTGCAACCCTTGAATATATGAAAAGGGGTGCTCTTTCTGTGGAAGTAAACGTTATGGAGAAGAGAGCAAGAGCGAAAAATGAGAAGAGAGTCTCTTTTAGAGAGGAAAATACACCTTCTACTTCAAACTCAAAAATGGAGAAAATGATGGAAGAAATGATGAAAGAGATGAGCATAATTAAGAGAGCACAAGCAAGTCAAAACAAAACTACTCCTCAAAATAGAAACCTGAACTAGAATCAAAATTTTAGGAGGAACCAACCTCCAAACAAACCTAGGGAAGATGATCAACAGATCACTCCCCCCTTTCATCAAAATTATGTGAGTGAGGTTGAGGAAACATATGAGATAACAGAGGAAGAGGATATCAACATGCTAGGGGTATATAATGATGACTATGATATTCATTATGATAGAAAACGAGGTCTATACACACCTTATGATGACAGAAGAGATGATAATGAAAATTATTATCAAGACATGGAAAATGTCATCGTAGAGCCTCAAAGAGAATATGACCTTAGAAGCAAAACTAGTCAACAAACACCCAACACTAAACCCTCTAACAAGCCTTCACAAAACAGTGCTGTAACCAAACCTAAAGTTATCAAACAAAAGGATAAAACAGTGGCTGTAAATTCTGGTAATGATAAAGAGAAAGGCACTCAAAACAATGAAAAACAGAGTGCAGACATCAGTAGTACTAACATATCAGCTAGTACTCCTGTTAAAACCATTTTTTCAAATGTAAATAAAACAAATCAGCAAGCTGATGTTGTTGATAGAGTGACAGCTAATAAGGCTGAAACCAGCGCTTTAAAGAGTCAAATTCCTTTCTGCCTAGAGTAGGAAATTTCAAAAATCAAAATCTCTATTCCTTTGACTAAGTTAGCTTCCCACCATGTATATAGGACCCAAATTTTGAAGGCTTTAAATATAGAAGAGAATGAGGACACTATCAATCTTAATGATGACCAACCAGAGCTTATTTTTGGTCCAAATATTGAACGTAGATATCAAGAGGGACCTATTCCCCCCTTTTATGTGATTTTAAACATTCATGACAAGATTTTGCACAACGCTATGCATGATTCCAGGGCTTCTCATAATTTAATGCCAAAAGCTGTAATGGAGAGCCTTGGTATAGAAATCACCAGACCTTACAAGGACCTATACTCCTTTGATTCCAGTAGAGTAAAATGTCTAGGATTAATCAAAGACCTCTGTGTTAACTTAGCCCAGATTCCAGCCAAATGCCTAGTTATGGATATTGTTGTGGCTGATGTGCCCCCAAAGTATGGAATGTTATTATCAAGGTCTTCGGGGGCTAAGTTACAAGGGGCTATGCAAATGGACATGACCTATGCAACTATCCCTATTTTCAATCAGTCTAGAAGACTTTACAGGGAATCCCATATGCAATACACAGTTACAAGTCAAGACAGACTGCGAAACTCCGCTTTATACTTTGTAGACACAGGCCTCGATTCATTTATCCTTTTTAATGAAGAATCATTAGATGAACAAGTAACTTTAACAGAGTTAATGGCTGATAGAGAGGAGGAGGTAAAAACCATAGAACTATCAAAAGAGTTTGTTGAACCTTTAAACAACATCAAACCAAACATGGGTCTTGAACTACAAGTCGTGCGTCCTTTGCTTTTAAACCTTGACACTCAAGAAAACGTTCCTCTACTTAACGAAAAATCTGAAGAGTCAAAACAATTTCAGTTAAGTGCCGCTAATCATGAAAAATCAGAAAGCACAGTAGTTGAAGAGGACATTCACCAAACAGACGAGGCCGAAAACAGTCCTCTATGGAGTATGTATTTTGACGGGTCATGCACTAGAACTAACGCTGGTGCAGGTGTCTGGATTTTCAACACTGAAAACAACCACACAGAATGTGTTTCCTGTAGATTAAACTTTCAGTGTTCAAACAACATAGCCGAATACGAATCCTTGCTTTTGGGCTTACATTTGTTGAAAACGTTAGGAGCCAAGAGAATTAAAGTTCACGGGGATTCTGAATTAATCATTAGGCAAGTCAATGGGGAGTATAACGCAAATCATCCCAGACTTAGGGCCTACCGAAACGATGTCATGGACCTTTTAAAAACTTTCGAAGAGTCCAAATTAATTTTTGTCCCAAGGAAAAGAAATATTGCGGCCCACAGCTTAGCCTACACAGCCAGAACATGCTTAACGCCATATGAAACCAAAGACTGCAAAACTTAGAAAAAATTTAGACCAGCCATCCCTGATAACGAGAAATATTGGCAGGTGTTTGACGGAGATAAACAAATAGAAGACTTCATGCAATTCAAAAATGAATTCGAACTACACAGTTCGGACTTAGACTATGATACAGACTGCGGTGAAGAAAAATTTCTTGGCGAAGAAGAGCCATCTCCTGAGCTTGTCAATATTAATTTCCTAAGAAGAAAACTTATAAACAAAATAGAATCGAATGCAGAATTAGAAACAGAGGAGTTAGAAACTCTGCACTCTAAAGATGAAAGTTTGCCTAAGGGTCTGGCCCCTTTAGAAGAGTTGTTCGATTTTAACGATGTGGCGAATAAACCAAAACTGGAACCTGTAGAGACTGAAGTAGAAGAGTGAAATATAGGCAGTGAACTTAAAATTATGATGATTAAACTGTCTAAGACTTTACCGGCTCACGATTAAACTTCAATACATCGAGCTATTTAAAGAGTTTTCTGATGTTTGCGCGTGGAGTTACGAAGATCTTAAATCCTACGACACTGAAATAATACAACACAAAATCCCTCTTAAAGAAAACCAAAAACCATTCAAACAGAAACTGTGCAGAATAAACCCTGTCTAGTTACCAATGGTTCAGAAGGAAATCATGAAAATGTATGATGCTGATATCATTGTCCCTATTAGATATTCTGAATGGGTATCTAATCTAGTGTCTGTTAGGAAGAAAACTGGAGAAATCAGGCTTTGTATAGACTTTAGAGACTTAAACAAAGCTTCATTGAAATAAAACTACCCTTTACCCAAGATGGATCATAGTTTACAAAGGGTGGTAGGGTTTAAAAGAATTTCTTTGCTTGATGGCTATTCAGGGTATAATCAGATTTTAGTTCACCCTGCTGATCAATTAAATACAACCTTTACTACACCGCGGGGCACTTTCATGTATGTGAAAATGCCTTTTGGTCTAATGAATGCTGGAGCAACTTTTCAAAGAGCCATGGACATAGCATTCTCAGAGGAACTGGGCTTCTTCATCATTATCTATCTTGATGATGTTACTATGTTTTCAAAAACAGATGAAGAACACTTAGAAAATTTAAGAAAGGTTTTTGAGAAATGCAGAAAGTTTGGGATATAATTAAACCCTAAGAAGACACTATTTGGTCTCCAAGAAGGTAAAATTCTTGGGCACATTATTTCTGAGGAGGGTATAAAGATAGATCTGAAGAGGATTGAGGCCATATTGCAAATCTCTCATCCTCGAAATATCAAAGAGTTGCAATCTTTCATCGAGAAGATCAAATTTTTGAGAAGGTTCATCCCCAACTTGATCGAGCTCCTTAGGAATATCACAAACATGTTAAAGAAGGAGCAAGGGGTAAAATGGACCTTGGAAGCAAAGAAGTCCTTTGAACTGGTGAACCAAGCGTTAACCAAAACACTGGTTCTAATAAGTCTTGATTTTTCAAAAGATCTTTATATTTTTTCATTTGCATCAGAACATACCATTGTTGCTGTCCTTTTACAGGAAAATCCACAAGGACAAGAGCAGCCTATTGCATTCTTTAGTAAGGCATTGAGGGATGCCCCTTTGAAGTATAACATTATGGAGAAGCAAGCTTTTTCTTTGGTTAAAGATTTGAAAGACTTCAAAGTGTACATCCTTCACTCACACACCATTGCCTTTGTCCCAAATTCAGTTTTCAAAGACATTATAACACAGGACCCAGATGGTAAGAGAGGTAAGTGGACTGCCATTATTCTTGAATATGATTTAGAGATAAAGCCCACTAAACTCATCAAAGGCCAAGGTCTAGCTAGATTAATGGCAGAATCCAATTTTGAAGTTCTTGATATTAATATGATTAATGCATTGGATGACCAAGAAGAATTCTCAACTCCCATTGTTGAAGACCATTTCATGAATTCTCCTCGGTATGCTGATATTCTTTATGTTTTATTTAACTTAAATACACCTTCTGGTTTGACAAAAACAAAGGCAAGGTTCCTAAAGTTAAAATTTGTAAACTATTGCATTATAGATAGATGTCTTTATTGGAAAAATGAAAGTGGTCTATTGCTTAAATTTTTGCCTGATTTTGATGCAGAGAAGGTTAAGCACAAGTTCCATGAAGGAGAGTGTGGAGGTCATTTATACTGGAAGACAACATCCAACAAAATTTTGAGGGTTGGTTTCTATTGGCCCACTCTTTTCCCTGATATACACAAAATGATCATTTCTTGTCATAAATGTCAACTTCTTTAAGGAAAAAGAAAACTACTACCCCTGCCTCTGCATCCAATTACTGTTGAAGCCCCTTTTCAACAATGGGGACTTGACTTCATAGGAGAAATCCATCCACCATCTTCTGCTCAGCATAGATGGATTCTCACTGCCACAGACTACTTCACTAAGTGGATAGAAGCCATACCTTGTAGGCAGGCCAATGGTTCGGTTATTATAAAATTCATGGAGACTAATATTCTCTCCAGATTTGGTTGTCCTACCAAGATCATCAATGATAATGCAGCAACATTTGGATCAAAGAAGATGGTTGAATTCTGTCACAGATATCAGATAACATTGGGGCATTCCACGGCCTATTACCCTCAAGGTAATGGACTTGCAGAATCCTCAAACAAGAGTTTAGTGAACATAATCAAAAAACTGTTGGAGGATAACAAGAAGTCTTGGCACACAAAGCTTGTTCATGCACTTTGGGCTGACAGATTGACTTTGAAGAAATCTATTGGCATGTCACCTTTTCAGCTTGTGTATGGTACTGATGCAATTTTTCGAAACAGCCTTGGTGTACCAGTGATGAAGTTGATTCAAGAGTTGCAAACTGAAGATAATGACATGATCAGAAGAATAAATCAGACCATTCATCTTCAGCAAATCAGAGAGGAGGTTTATAACAAAACATTACAGAAGCAGCACATCATTAAAAAGATTTTTGACAGAAGAACAAAGGCCAGCAATTTAAAAGTTTGGGACAAGGTTTTAAAGTGGGACTCAAGGAGGGAAGACAAGGGCAAGCATGGAAAATTTGACAACTTATGGCTTGGCCCTTACTCTGTTCATTCAGCTACTGGTAACAATGCATTTTTCTTACAAGAGTTGAATGGATCTGAACTATTTGGGGGTCCTGTCAATGGCAGGATGCTCAAGCATTACTTCTCTTGATCCTTGACATGTTCTGAAAGCCTTTTTTATCTTTTTTCCATTATAAATATCTCATCCACCATTTCATTCAAAGTTAGAAAAATCAAAAATACAAAAACAAAGAAAGAATGAAAAGAGGGCAGATTGACAAAACAATAAAGGTACACCCCCATACCAAAAAGAGAAACAAATATGAAAGAGTGCAAGCTTAAATGCCACTCCTAAATAACACACTTCTAGTTAGTCAAACAACCTAATCTTGACTAATTAGCTTTTGAATTTACTGCTGATAGGATAGTGAATTTGATTTTCCAAACTATTTAATCTTGGCTTATCAGTAGGTAGATTAGGATAGAAATTAAAGGTTCAAACATGTTTAAAATTTGAACCTAAGTTTCCAAAGAGAGATGACTCAAATCTGTTTTATTTTCTGAGTCAAAAAAGATGTAAATCTGTTTCTAAACAGCTCAAAATATGAACCAGAAAACAAGGAAGAAACAACTCAAACAAGAGTCAAAACAGGGCTGTAAAAAGAGAAGGCCATGATGAGAAACTTTCAGATCTTAAGCCTTCCATTTTGATTTAATTTTCTGCAAAATAAATGTCTGTGTGCAGCTTGTTTTATGCCATAGACTAGCATCGAGTTATACTGTTCAATCCTGACTTGTATGCTTTTAAATTGTTGTTATAGAATTTAGAGAATAAACTCTGTTGGACAGTTTAATCCCAACAGATGGTAGATTAGGTAGAGAAGCATATGAACTCAACTGTTTAATCTGAGTTCATGGAGAAATAAGGAGTAGAAATAGATTATATTTCTTGCTTTCAAAAGAATGAAATGTTGTGAATAGAGTTTTCCAATCCAAGTGCACTCTAATGAAGAAAAAATGCTAGATTAGTAGGATTGGGTAGGTAGAAAGTTTGTATTGATGAAGGTCCATTGTTTTCATGGCTGCTAATATTTTTTTCAGAGAAGATCATCCTAACAAAGGAATGGCAGCCAATGGATCAGGCACAGGTCAGCCTCTCAGAGAACATAATGGATGTGGCACAGGTCAGCCTCCTAGAGAATGCAAGTCTGAAGTTCTTGATGCCTTCAAGAAGGCATCATCCCCAAGTGGAGCCACTGTTAGCTACCTATAATATTTGTTATAGAAAAAGGTGGCTAAGACTTTTTGAGCCTTCAAGGAACAAATTTCATTGCTAAAAATTGTTGGCTTTTGAAGACTCTGGAAGGCCTCATGCCTCTGTCGAAAATTTTCATTTCTGTTCCCATTTTATACTAAAACATTCTGCTGAATTCATGAGAAGAAACTGCTGAAAAACCATCATTTTCCCCCTTCTCCCACTCATAACTAACCTTCATTTTCTCCCCTTTTTCTCCATAAAACTCCTTTGTTTTCATGATTCCTCTTCTTCCCTTCATGAAAATCACTTTTACAAAGTTAAAGACTCACTCTTTAACCTTACCAAAACCCCCAAATCCATTTAAAAACTTTGAAAAAATTTATAAAAACAAGTTCGTTATTGCTATGGACTTAAGCCTCTTTGGGATAAGTTCTAAACCACTTCCCCCACATTCCCACACCCTAGAACCCCAGCGCTAATCCTGTTCGGCGCTTGTTGCATCGGAAATTTTCAAATGCGCAAGTCTTTGCCATGTTCCGAAGTTCCGATGTGATTAAGCCTTGTATTATAAAGACCCCGATGCGATCAGCCCCCTTTGTTATAAACTCTGGATCTCATGCTTCCTTTGCGAAAAACCAAGAGTTATAGTCTCGGCGCTTATCACATCGGAAATTTTCAAATGCGCAGGTCTTTTTGCTATGTTTGAAAGTTTCGATTGCGATTAGCTTTTGTATTTAAATACCCCCGATCTTATCATTTTTTCATATAACCCATGGGCCCGCCTTCGGTGCTTTAACCTTGTAATTTTTCTTCCCCGACGTTCTTTTTCCTTTGTAAAACCCGAAAACCCATTTATCCAAAGTTTGATCTAAAAACCCAAAATCACATGCTAAATATAAACGGTTAGATCAAAAATATTGATCATGCAATCGCATCGGGGAAATACAATGGGTAGATTGAAAAGGCCGCATCAAAATTTTCCGATGCGATTGGGGCCTCTATATATTAACTCCCCCCCCCCCGCCTTGTTTGTTTCATACGACTTTCCCCGGGACCAAGTGTTGAAGTCCCAAGGCGCTAAATCGCATCCAAAATTTCCAATGGTTAGATTAAAAAGACCGGGCCTAAAACTCCAATTGCGATTGGCCTTTGTTTTTATAAACCCCAAGCCCATTGTATTCCATGTTTCCAAAGGCCCCGCAGTTGGGCGCCTATCCACCTTATACATATTTGCCACCCCCCGAAGCATAAAACCTTCATTTTTATTTCATGTTTTGAGTTTTCATATATTAAAAGGGTTCTCTTCCAGCGAAACTAGAAAAGATATTGACCGTTGATCGAAACCTTAGATCAATGGCCCACACAAAATCGCATCGCATTTCTCAATCGGCGCACTTGCCTGCCACCCCCGATTGCGATCCTCTGATTGGATATGGATCATCCACGTGTCTAGATTGGACGGTCTAAAATCGACACATCTCATTCAGTTCCCCGCTCTTCTTTGACCTCCTCCAAAATAAATCTCCACCGCTGGATGCTTTCATCCAACAACTACGCTCCTTCCCCACCTTCTGAAGTAGTTAAACCTAAAAATGTAGGATTTTCTAATAATTTGTGTATGTTTGCAGGGATAAATGGTTTTTTGTTATAACAAAGGAAAATTCAGAGGCTGAGAAAGACGTTTCCTGTGCCTTTGATTCATCAAAACAAGTTGTTCGCAGGGATCAAGATCTATGTTTCGTCGATGCTCTATGAGCATTGATGCTGTGAAATCCTGCGCGGCCGACACATCGACAAGACACTGTGATTTAAATCACATTTAAAAAGAGTATTAGTTTTTGAAGACAGAGCACAGCAGAATGAAGATTGAAGACATATTTGCGGGGATTACGGCTAAGATTACTTATCAAAAGCCTAATCCCCCAAATTAGAAAACACAGTTAAAAGAAAATCATAAGTGTTCAATAGGCAAAAAGGCCTCCACCACCACATTTGAGGTGAATTGATTCCTCTCGGCTACCACAGAGCCACCTATTGCCTCAAACCATTCAAACAGAGGCCAAAGTTATTTATTAAGAAAATATCTGCCTCACAGCGCAGCCAAGCAATTAATTTCGCTAAGGAAACTAATGCAAACAAATATCAGCAGAGTTATTTCGTCCTGGATAGAGCCTAAAAGTCAATAAAGCTCCCATCGAGCTTTGATATTAATTGTAAAATAGTTAATACAGTGAAACACCTGTAAACTTCATCATCGAGCCCTTCAAAGGCCGAGAATTCATCACTCTGTATTAATTGTCCTTGAGATCTTTTGTTAGATCTCACCTCCTCATCCTTCTATAAGTACTTCTGTAGAAGATGAGAAACTCTTGGTTGCAGAACTTTGAAATACATTTGAGCTTAAACTTCTGATTGTAAATAGTGTTCACTGGCCCTTGGAGCTCTGCTTGTGATAGATAAGTTAGGCTGAGATGAGTAGATGATTGTTAAACTAAAGCATTGGACTTAAAGCTGTAACTGGTTTGGAGCATCAATACAAGCTAATTTATGGGATCCTGGTCTATGTTGATGGTGATTTTTTTCTAATTGTAACTTGTTATTTTGTTTCTATTTTCACTATGTTTCGACTGCGACAATAACATAACCATGCCCCCCAGACGAAGGAGGGTTACAAGTCATGAAATTGATACCGATTTCGTAAATGGTCCAGCAGAGACAACAAGATGCATTGGCGCTGGCGGTTTGCAGATTTTACGGTCATAAATCTGGTATGCATGACAACTTCTAACTGCGAGGATATAATCTCGAAAAATAGTAGGCCAAAAGTAACCAGCGTGGAGTATCTTCTGCGCGGTAGCATAACCAGATAAATGTCCACCACAAGGCCCAACATGGAAATCATTTAACACTTTTTCGGCCTCCTCATGAGTGAGGCACCTCCTTAAAATGGTATCGACACCATGACAATAAAGTGTATCATCGACGATAAAATAATCTTTGGCTTGGTATCGAATATGTTTTTGATCAGTACGAGAGGTATTAGGTCGAGAAGTTTGGGTTTGGAGATAGATGATAAAATATCCATACCAGGGATCAAATGATCCGATCAGAAACAGAGACTCGTTTGGAATAGATGGTTCTGACATAGTTGCAGTACTATCACAGCGAAGGTCACAGAGAAGCTCACCCAAAACTAAGACTTCTTTGACTTGGATTTGATGAATTCCAAATCAAATTCCTGCAAAATGATGATCCATTTTGAATATTTTCCCCCCAGCAATTGACGTGATAAGATGTAAGTCATGGGGTTGCAATCCGAAACTATTGTTGTTTTTCATAGCAGGATATAATGGTGAAATATTTGGATAGCTTGAACGGCTGCCAAGGCAAGCTTTTCCACGTACGAGTACTTAAATTCTGTATCATTGAGATTATGACTCAAATAATAGATTGGATGTTCAATTCCTTATTCTACTTGGACCAAGACCATAGCGATGGCGTTTCAGCCACAACGATATATAGGAAATAATCATTTTGATAATTTGGAGGATAAATTAATGACGCTCGGACAAGATGGTCCTTGACAGCATCAAAACAATCTTGCACAACTTGGTCCCAATGGAAGGGAACCCCCTTTTTCAATAATTGAGTAAATCCTTTAGCCATTTTGGCATAGTTTGGAATGAACCTTCTCAGGAAGTTAGCCTTTCCTTGAAGTTTCTATATCTGAAGTAGGTTTGATGGTGCAGGCAAATCAAGAATGGCATGTACCTTTAGTGGGTCTATTCGAATTCCTTCTTTTGAGACTACGCATCCGAGCAATCGACCAGAACCAACACAAAATACACATTTGTGCAGATTGAGGTGTATCTTGTAGTGTCGGAATCATAAGAAAATGGCTCTCAAATGCATCGGGTGATTAGTCCATTTTCATGAATGTGATGGTAAATCATATAGATATGGTTCAACAATGTGCTTGATTTCGTTGAAAGCATAATCCATTGCTCTCTGAAAATTTTCCCCAGTGTTCTTTAAACCAAACAGAATTTTCCGATATGCGAATGTGCCCCAGGGACAGATGAATGATGTCTTATGTTGGTCATCTGGGTGGATATTGATTTGATTGTAGCCAGAAAATCCATCCATGAAAGAAAATATTTCACATCGAACACAATCGCCAGAAAATCCATCCATGAAAGAAAATATTTCACATCCAACACAATCGTCAATAATTTGGTCGATAAAGGGAGTAGGATAGTTGTCTTTTGGACAAGCTCGATTAACATCCCGATAATAGACGCATACTCTAATTGTTCCTTGTTTTTTCATAACATGAACGATATTGGAAACCCACTCAGTTAGCGGAACAGGGTAAATGAAACTAGCATGCATGATTTTTTCAACTTATGCTTTGATGGCAGCGACTTTCTTTGGATGAACAGGACAAAGCCGTTGACGCACTGATTTGACATCAAGATACATATTAATAGTGTGTTCAGCTATACTAGTATCTATGCCTGGCATTTCCTCGTAAGACCAAGTGAATACATCACGAAATTCACGAAAAAGAGAGTGATATGAATCAAGTTATGATGGAGAATAAGATACACTAACATGAGTATTTTCTACAATTCCAGGTTTAGTCAAAATATCAATCGAAATCGTTTCTTCAATATTTGATAAATTTCGCTCAGATTCAATTGCATTAATCAGAAACGAATTCGAAAATAAATTTTGAATGGATGGGTGATATAGTTCACTGTGATTATTTTCTTCATAATCAGGAAGATGGGAACGATGATGATAATAGTCCCATGGTTCTCCTTCTAGCATCATAGCTTCCAAAATATTTTCATCTATCAAACATTTTGAGGAAAATGGATCAGATGGAGTACCAAAATCTAATGAACGATCAACCCAAACACTCGGCGACGATGATTTCGGATTTTCCGCCCAAGCCAAATAGATTGATTGCTATTGTAGCTCAATAGGGCTGAGAGGTAAAACATCATCCAACGTAGAAATATCATAATCACCCGTATTATTCCTTAAGCTAGATAGAGTGGAAGAGATCATGTAACAGGTCTCTATGCTTGCAATTTCCGCCGACGTCGCAGGCAGCGGTAATGAAAAGGTTCTCATAAGAGTGGAATCCTTTAAGAGTCATACACCAATGTTCTGGATTTCTAGTTGGGGTAAGTGAATATACGGAACGCTTCCAGTTACCTATGAATCAGAGTAAAAAAAGGATAACTGATTAATGACTGTAATAGTACCTTTATGAGGAAAGGCAACCATTCTAAAATATGTAGAAACAATTTCAGTCATCGCATAGGCCCATGCTCATCCGAGTAAAATATTATAGTCAAGGGGTCCGTCAACAACCTCAACATCAATACTTACTATTTTTCCCCGTAATTTGGCTTGCAGGTTATTGATAATACCACAAGGTTTATATGTTCTTCCATCAAAAGCCTTCAATGTCATTGATGATTGTGATAATCACGGTGAGCCAAGTGACTTCCAATAGTTTAGAGACATAATTCAGGTAGATGCTCCCTCGTCAATAATAGTGCAATGAAAAAGGTGATTGAGAACATTTACTTGGATGGAGAATGCCAATTCTGCTGGTAGTTGTGGCACATAGTCCGTATGATTAAAGACGACAAGATTAGAATCAGTCAGATCAATTCCACCAATGGCTGACAATAAATCCAGCTTCTAGGAGGGACAATTTTGTAATACCTCAAGAGTAGACATAGCTGAAGGGGATTGAGCCAAATCTTCAACTATATTATAATTTTGTGTAGCTCTTGCTCGAGGATTATATGTCAATTTATGAATTACTCCCTTCGGTGGCTTAATCGTCAATTCAGAAATAACAGGAGGTGGTACTAATTCATTAGATGGATTCGTTGTCGAGGTAGTAGGTTGATCAGTGGCCGGACTATGATAGTATTTATTCCGTGTCGACATCAGAATATCTTGTGAAGGTTTTGTAGTGGATAACATTAACACTAGGGAACTAGGAGCTAGATCCGTAGCAACAAAATTTGTGTCTGGATTTGGAAATGGGTCTGTCAACACAGTTGATGCATGAGAAGTCTTGATGATTTTTGAGACTTCAGCACGGTGAGGACAATCCCTAACAAAATTTTCCTCATTACATATTATGCATGGATAACGAGGTTTCCGTGGTCTTGACAATTGATCATATCATCGTTCCTGCGGGTTAGAAGTTTGATTTTTCTTCGATTTCCCCTTTTTCTTACTTCCTTGTTGCTTATCACTTTTGCATTTGTCAAATGAGATGACATTGATTTCGGAAGAAGGCATAGGATCAGATGCAGTAGTGTTGTGTGTTTTTACAGTGCCTATCAAGTTGCCTTCGGCATGAGAGTCCTTTATTTGAGGAGGAACATTGAAATTAGATAGTGGCGCATTTGGGATTTTCTCATAGAGCGTGCCAGACTGAGTATAAATCAAGTCTAAATATTGGTCACGAGCGATAACTTTCTCTTCTGTAATGACGCCATATTTAACCACATCCTCTGTTATAGATGGTAACAGGGATTTTATGAACCATTCAGCAAGCAGCTGATCGGGAAAAATTGTCTTAACCATTCGTCGACGACAATGCCACTCATGAATATGATTCTAAATGTGAGTAGAATTACTCTGTTTGAAGTTGGTCAAGATTTCCATTCCAGTTTCGTATCTTATCGGTAACTGGAAATGGATCAAAAATACAGTAGCTAAGGTAGTGAAATTGTTGAAAGAAGCTCTAGGTAATTCAATGTACCATTTAGCTGCCGGACCTATGAGCGTTCGCTGGAAAATACGTAATCAAACAGAATCATCATTTAGGGAATTTGATGAACACCATAAATGATAAGTCATAACATGAGTTGATGGGTCTTCTCCAGGGTTTCCATTGAGTTTAGGAATTTCAAAGGGTAATTTATGTGGTATCACCGGCCACCACGGAGCATAATTGATAGGATCATTGGTTAACTGGTTTAAATCTAGTAATTCCAAGGTTGTAACAAAAGGCAAATGTCTATTAAGGTTAGGTTGAGCATAGCCAGGATAAGATGGAATTGCTTGGGCAATAGTTCCTTGAGCACCAGCATATGGGATTTTTTCCTGATAACCTAGATAGGGGTTCTTTTTCATAGCAAATGCTTGAGAGTTTTCTTGACCAAAACCTGGATAGGGTACCTATTGATATGAATTTTGAGGAATTTGCGCCTGTGACTGCCAAGGGGTCTATCCACCAAGGTTATAACCCAAATTAGTATAAGTTGGATTCGGTTGACATGTATAACCAAATTGCGTTTGTGACATCCCATAAAATGGTGGACCAACTTGTGAATAAATAATCCCTGATACAGGTTGTTGTAGATTAACCAAAGGATTTTGAGTCTGTGGACCCAACATTTGATGATATTGAGTTGAAGAACTTGCCTAATAAGGTTTATGTACAAGATTTCGATTCTGTAACAGGGGTATATATGTATTAACAAGTGGTATTGAAGTGGGTGTAACAGGTTTAATTGGTTGACACGATTGGACAACTTTTTGTGGTTGCATAAGCAGAGTGGGCTGCCATTGACAAACATGCATGTCAACATTAGTTTGACCAAAATGTGACTGAGTACTATCGTATTGGGTGACCATAGGTTTCCCCCCAGCATAAGGAGGATAATAAGACAAAAAATATTGTTCTCCAAATGCTGGGAGTCTAGTTGATATGGTACTTAAAGGAATTGACCCATGAGGACCGACTTGATATTACCTTAATGATGGATGTAATAATTCAAGTCGTTTAGTACTAACTATAGGACTACTAGTTAAAAAACCAGATGATGACATTGGTAATGACCATGGTCTTGAAGAATAACCAGAGAAAGTGCCAGACAATGATTTGTAGCTTGTTGGGACCGAAGGGCCACCGTGAAAATATGACTCTGGTGAGGTTGTGAACATCGATGGAGTAGCGAGGGTAAGAGATCACATAATTGGAACAGCAAACCCAACCGAAGATGTTGGTTCAGGCATGGTTTTATGACGAAATGTATACTCTCTGAAATCAATGGGAGATTGAATGGCAATGGGATCAATAAAAGCAGATGGAAACGATTAAGGAAAGGACTGGTACAGGTAAAGGTCTCCCCCAAAGTGGGTTTGAGTTAAAGGTGTATTAGGTTGTGGGATTTCTTCAATCATGATTAAAATAGGAGGAAGAACTTCACCATCAAGCTCAAAATATATTTCATACGGTTGACTATGTGATATAGGAGTTTCAGTGGCTACAAATATTTGTGGAGTGACCAAAGTAGGAACAACTTCCGGCTGTTCAGGATTCAGATTTTCTGGAAAACAAGAGACATCATTTGGATCAATTTGTGATTGAACAACTTCGGGTCCAGGAGGTATTACCTTAGCAATTGAATGGATCGTGACCACGGGTAGCTGTGAAGACTCTGTTTCGACAACAGTAGATGAACCGGGATGTGTGGAAACAATTTGAGCCAACTTTGGTTTAAATGATGATGTTTTGCCAGAGGTACAAATTGTACTTGATTTAGCAGATCGTGATCTCCTTCAACCACCAGAAATAACTTCCATTGGTAAAGGTGGTTTCAAAGCTAATCTATGTGAACGACAGGGGGTAGGATTGTGTTCTTCCATGATTACTGATTTATTTTATACAAAAACAAATAAACAAAAAGAGGGTAATGCTAGGAAAAAGGGTTTACCAAGAAATCGTGAACTGCAGAATACCTCCTGGAGAACCAAGAAGTACGGGCAGGTAATCTCCCCAATTGCTATGATTGGTTTATCACAATTTCAGGGTGGCCGACTCGGTTCACTATGGATGGATAGCACCTAAAATTTTTCCTCCCAAATATACCCGAAGGTATGTGGAGGCCCAAGTCCGTATTAGCGTTGTCTAATGCGAAATGGCATAGTGAGAGCACCCCTTTATACTTATCATACTGTAACACCGCCCGATATACCCGAAAGTACGTGGACGAGCTATGATGTACTTACATACGTGGTTTAAGGTATCACACTCAGAATGTATCACAGACAAGTTAATGACAGCTGTTAGGTTTTACGACGCCGGAACACGTCTCTAGCCTAGACCTTCTAAATGTTATCGTTAATGTTTCAATGCGTTGTTAAGTAAATTGAGATTTATTTTATGTTGATCTTGCTTAACATTTTTCCTTTCAAGTTCACCATGATGATGTATATAAAATTCCTAAAATGTAGCTAAGAATGATAAACAAATTTTCACTTTCAGCTTTTTCAATGAAGGACCTAGCTAGTAAGGTAAGAGAACGCTAGTTTTTTTGAAAGAGAGAAAATAATTTGTGAGCAAAAAAATCAATGAACAAAACTAAATCAATGAATGAAAAACTAAATGCAGATTTCCTAATGTTCCTTTTGCAAAAAACACACAATCCTACATGAAAATGCAAGTTTTTCTTTTCAGTTTCCTTAATGTTATGAATGCAGAAAAGAAACTAGGTGCACTAGATCAATAATCGAAATTCTTTTTACTTTCGAGACACGAATAATACAAACAATAATTTCTCTTTTGAAGGAAAAATGAAGACTTCAACAACAATTTCTCCTATCAAGGAAATGAATATTTTACGACAATTTCCTATTTCGAAAGCAAACGATTCTTAATGCGACCATAAAAGGTAGTTTGAAATCAAATTGTCAATGACAATGAATTTTTTTTTAAAACAACATTGAAAAAATTTTCAGTCAAAGTAGAAGAAAAGTATAGAGTTACTGGTCAATAGAGCATCAAACTTTTCGGAACAAATCAGCAAACATAACTGAAGAAAAATACAAATTCAGATTCAAGGGGATTTGGTCCCTTTCAGGAGCCAACGCAGTCTCCAAGGGGAGAGAGTGCTCTACAAAGCACTGTGCCCTGACTAAGGGTGCGTTGGACACAGTAAACAAAGAAAAATCTACTATTTGGCTCACTAAATTTGCAAATTAAACTCTGAAAATTTTTAATATTTATGTGAAACAGCTACTGGGTGGATTTAGAAAGCAGATCAGAGACTAAAACACCTAGAAACAAGAGAATTTCTCCCCAGTGGAGTCGCCAGTTTGTTGGGCCAGAATTGTAATCTACAGATAAATTACGCTTCCCTAGGCAGGTGTTAGCCTAAAACAATAGGTGAAGGACTATACTACCGTTTCTCCTAACTCAGAATAGATACACAGAGAGGATTGGATTCTTACTTGTTTTAGTCGCTTCCAAATGGCTCCTTTCTGTCGCTTCCACTACAGCTTCAAATTCAAGCGGTTTTAAATGGTTGAATGCTTCCTGCAATAAGGAACACTAAAATAGCAGAAGATGCAATAATATAGATATCTATTCAAGCTAGTTATCTAAATCAGTTAAGCATAAACTACATTCATCAACCAATATCTTGCAATATGGAAAATCAAAGTAAACATAGATGCATGTAGGGAAAAACAAGAAGTACTCTTTATTGATGATAGAAGGAGAGGTTACAACCTAGTGACTGATTCGAAGTGACCTTCTAGAAGATTTACCAAGTCTCATCATAGCATAAATCTCTCTAGCAGCAGCTCCACAAATCAAACTCTCTATTGAAATTCTCCAGCATTTCCCTACTCAAATTCTTCCTCCCAAACACTTAGATCTGTGTTCAATTTATAGATGAAATGTAGGCTGTTTTGTAATCAATTACATTCAAAAAATAGGCAAGACATGTTTCCATTCATGTAGATGTCAAATGGACACTTGTATCTGAAGCTTGACACATGTGAACCCTTCTAGAAGAAACTGGCCAAGTGGGGATTCCGGAACAATGAGAATTTCGCTCCCAATGTGACCAACGCACCTTTGAATGTCGAGAAGTGCTTTGTAGAGAAGCCTTGAATGGGGCTACCTACATATGCAATGCACTTAGGCCCCTTAGAGCCTGCGTTGGTGAGCTACCACATGTTTAATAATAAGCTTCAAACCATGGAAACTCCTTGCTTGATGAAAGTCTTGTTTGATTCATGTTGTTTCCTGTCTTAGGGCATATAGCAACTGAGATGATAGGGAATAATATACCCTTGATCATCGGTCCTGGAGATGATGCCCAGTTATCCAGGTCATTGGGAATGGTGGCCAAATTTACCTATAACACATAGTGTGGGGGGGCATTATTCAAATTAACACTTCCAGAGTCAAAGTATGGAGCAAGACTATTTGTGGAAAAAAATGTTACAAGTCTACTATAGGATGTGCTAGAGGAGGCCATCTATTGCTACAGGAGGGGTCTGAGAGATTTTTGAGGACAAAACTGGTGTCTTTAAGGTAAAGGAATATGGATTAAGGTAGAAGAAGCTGAACTAAGGGTGTTGGAGCTTCTTATCAAAGCCTAGTACCCCTCAGAAGCCTATTTTGTGCCAAATTTGATGCCCACAATGTCCTTTCTTTCCCCTAACAGAGTGAATTCAGAGATAGAATTTGGAAGCAAGGTGAGGTGCATAAGAGGAATATGAAAAGGTCTAGGTGGATTTGGAAAGGTGTGCCCACCCATTCAAACCAACATAGTTCCTTCGGCTAGTCAAGTACATGCATTAAATGACCAATAATATAGTGACATAAATTAACATACAAAAGATGAGTTGAATTTTATTAAGATATATTATATCCTAAAACAATACTCTAATATCCAAACTAATGTTACCAACTTCTTATTTGCAGAAACTAGACATGCAAATAGATTACAAACTAACATTTATCAATTTCCAAGAAATCATAAAAAAATATTTTTAAGTTGTTATTGTTGATCTTTATGATCACTCTTCCCACAAGAGAGGGAATATTCAAGCCTACAATCACAATTTTTTTGATATAACATATAATGAAACAAGGAAATAATTTCAATGCTTTGAAACAAGAACAAGAAATAAATACAGGAGAGGGACTAAAGCCTATGAGTTGGGCACAAACCCAATGGTTTCATCCCTCCAAAACTAACTCAGATGTAGACCAGTGGTAAACTTGTAATTAACCGAAAACGATAGTCACATACATCACAAGAAACACAATATTGACCATATCAAGCACTAGGCTCCTAGCTGCAGCAAAATTTTGAATCCTAATGAGGCTTTCAACTAGTTTATTTATTCAAAAATAATTTAGGGGAAACTCCCTTAGAGGAGGAATTGTCCCCTCCAATATCTCAAGATTTGAGGATATGGTTCCCTTTTTCCTTGTCATGCACTTCGATTTCCTTGGATTCTATTGAATTTGAGTTTTTGGAGAGGATATTTATCTCTCAAGTCAAGTTAGGGAGTTAATGAGGGGGACAAGTCCCCTATATTCTCTCTAGGTGTCTCCATAAATCCCCTGAATGGTAAATAGATCCAAAAATGATTATTTTACCTGCATATTAATCACATTATGCTATAAAATATTAATAAAAAATTTATTATTCCTACTAATCATATTATGGCTAAAAAAGTGAATTAATGTGAGAAAAGGAGGGTTTTAAGGGTTGGAGGATAACACAATAAACTTAAAAAGATACCTATTGATGGGACCCATCATCACCCCCTACTGAAGGTATTTCTCACCCTATAAGAAACTAATTCACTGATATGAAGCTCATTCGTGGCCCTGGTGGCATCTTTGACATCCCAAGGTACTTCAGATGGTGTACCTTCATGTGGATAGAACCCTACATTTTCCTTTATGTTTGTCCATTCATTTTGTTCCTCTATTTGATTTATGCCTTCTTATAGGCCCAATAGTAAGGGAGTATTGATTTTGATTCTTATGCTTTTGATCTTCAACCCTTTCATGATCCTTTTGTATAATGAGGTTATCTTCAAGACATTCCTTAGTATTTTTTGGAGAGTGATACTCTCCGATTTGCAAATTGTGAGGGAGGGAACACAACCTTCGTTCACAAGCCTGCAAAATATTTATTCCCAACATCCTAAAAGTGTCCTCAAAATGCAGGATGTGTTTCTTTTGGGCTTCTATGTATCTAGGTGCCAATTCAGGATCAGAAGAGATGAGATTATGGTTCTTGATGACAACCATTGGGCTCACGAATTCTAATATCGTATATAAGGGATCCTTTTCTTGCTTTATCATAACCATTTTCACTTATTCAACCCTTGTCTCCTCATGGGTCAAACCAAGAGTTTAATTTTGTTATTTGAATGTATCCCAACCTTGATTTTGGGTCCCATAAATTCATGTCTGTGAGGATTAGATTGTCCATGTAAGACTCAACCAATTTTGCTATATCCTCAATCTTTTCCCATTTGAAAAATTCAATGAATTTCCTATAGTCTTGGAAATGAAATGAACTATATTGTGATAATTTATTAATTTAAAAATGTATCCACTGATCCTTGAGGAAAATAACATAGGATTTGGATGGTTTCCTACATTGTATGGCTTCCATAGATAAACTTGCCACGGTGGAAAGTTGTCTCTCTTTCTCTTGTAGATTATCTCTTAACCTTATGTTTTCTTCGTGTAGTTTCTACCTCATAGTTGAATCCATTCGTCTTAATTCATTAAATTCCTTTCCCATTTCAATGAATTTATTTTCCATGTCTCCCACATATTCTACATTTTTGGATTCGGTAATTTTCATCGATATATGTGTTTTTCCTCTTTCTTTATCTAACTCAAAGAGGAGTGGGGCCTCAAATTTCTCAGGTATAATCCTACCTCCCTCAAAAAATTTGTACTATTATTCTAGGCTGGGTTGTGGATATGGCTCTTGGAGCTCTTGGAGGCCTATTTAATCTTCTTTTAGGGTGACTTCCCCTTCTTGTAGTACCTCTCGGTTCTCCTGTAGCATCCCCTGTCTCTCTTATAGCAACTCATGTTTTTCTTGTAGATGCTCTTTCTCCTCCTATAGCTCTTCTTTTTCTTCTTGTGAAATGGTAGCCTATGTTTTGAGCCTCATAAAGGTGACTACCGTAGTGGTGGGCCCACCCATATGTAGCACATGTTCCTCTGTTTTGGCCTTAGGAGAGGTAATTTCTTCAAATTTTTCCTCACTATGTCTCACTTCCTCTCTTCTTCTTTTTTACTCTTCTATGGTGATATAGACCTTTCTAGGAGGTTTAGGCTTCCCTTTCTTTATCCTAGTGCTCTTTATTTTTTTGAAGTACAAAGGGAATTGCCTTGGCTGCCTTATTTGGGGCTTGATATGGGTGCCCAATGTGGGCAAAACTTCTTTCTCGGTGTTCCCTGGAGAGAGACTTTTCTTTTTCTTTTCTTTTTTTCCTTTCTCTTGAGGATTGGATATCCCCTTGCGTTATCTTTCTCTTTTCCTTGTTTCTCTCCTTCTACTTCCTAATTTTATGCTTCTTCTTCCTCTATTTTTGAGTCGTCCTGTTGTGAAACCATCTCCAAAAATAGAATAAAAGAGATACCAACACCTTAGAAATAAGCCACTTCAAGGGGGCAACCTCTAATAAATTACATGAATTAACAATTCTTGGATGATACAAATTACAAAACCTCCTTTCTATATATAGGGGTCCATGGGGTCACAATGTAATCTTAGTGGGGCCAGAATGTAATCCTAGTTGACCTAAAAATAATAATTTATGGGCACAATAATAACAATAAGGGGGTTACACTAACAACAATAAGGTACTATACTAGTAATATAGGGACCTAACATGCCCCTCTCCTTCAAAAAAGTGTTGTCCTCAATGCTTGAGTAGCTCTGGGTACTTCTGTATAAAATTCTCATTCTCCCATGTAGAATATTCAGTGGGTAAGTTCTCCACTTTATGAGATACTATGAAATTGATCGATTTCGTAGATGTTGTGTTCTTGTTTCAGTGACTGCTTCAGGTTCCAATATGATTTTTCCTTCCTCATAAAGTTCTGGCAATATTGTTTGGACTGGAATATTTTCACCTATAACCTTATTTAAGCATGAAACATGGAAAACTGGATGCACTCGTGAAGAAGCAGGAAGCTCCAATTTGTATGCCATTGTACCAATCTTTTGCAACACCTTGTAAGGACCATAGTACTTTGGCAATAATTTATTATCCTTATTATCTTGCTTGAGGGACATTTGTTTGTATGTTTGTAGCTGTAAAAATACCCAGTCTCCTACATCAAAGCTTCTCTCACTGCGATGTTGATCTTCCTATTATTTCATTCGATTTTGTGCCAAATTCAGGTTATCCTTTAAGAGCTAGAGAACTTCTTGTTGATGCTCGATGTGATCTTCCATTGCTTGAACCTTCGAATTTTCTCTTAAATATGATGTGATGGACGATGGATGATATCCATAAAGTGCCATAAATGGGGTCATTTTTTCTACAGTATGGAAGGAGGTTTTATACCACCATTCAACAAGAGGTAACCACTTGACCCATTGTGTTTTTTTATCAGATACAAAACAATGAAGATATCCTTCCAAACATTTATTTAATATCTCAGTTTGACCATCGGATTGAGGATGAAAAGATGAGCTATGAGCTAATTGAGTACCCAAACAATTAAATAACTTCGTCCAAAAATTTCCAGTAAAAATGGGATCTCTTTCGCTCACAATAACCCTTGCGTTTCCATGTAGCTTTTGAATTGTGTCCATAAATGTAGTAGAAACTGTACTTGATTTTAAATGGATGAGATAATGCACAAAAGTGTGCATACTTGGTAAGTCTATCAACTACCACCATGATGACACTCTTTTCTTCAGACTTAGGTAAACCTGTGATAAAATCCATTGAAATCTCCTCCCAACGTTGACATGGAATGGATAAAGGTTGTAGAAGACCCGGGGTCTTAATTGTCTCAACTTTATTCTACTGGAAAATCAAACATTCCACCGCAAAATTTTGAATATCAAATTTAAGGCCATCCCAAAAAAATTCTTTCTTCACCCTGTGGTAAGTTTTTAAAAATCCTAAGTGTCCTCTTAAAGGAGAAGTGTGCAATTCCAAAAGAATCTTTTCTTTTAGTTGGGAATCATTTTTCCAACTAAATGTATCAGATGTACTAGGATCTTGCTACAACTTTTGAATGACTGTCCACACTTCTTCGTCCTTCTTCCATTCATCCCTTTCTTCGGTTATCCAATATGGTTGGATAATAGAAATGACACAAACTAATGCTTCCACCTCTTTATTCTTTCTTGAGAGTGAATCTGCAACAACATTTAGCTTCCTTTTTTTGTAGATTATTTCAATGTCATAACCCAACATCTTTGTGACCCATTTTCGTTGCTCTTCTGAAGATAGTCTTTGTTCAAAAAAGTGTTTAAGACTATCATGATCATTTTTTACCTTGAAGTGTCTTCTCATTAGGTAAGTTCGCCATTTATTTAGTGCATGCAGCATTTATAACATTTATTTCTCATAAATAGCTTTCTGTAAATACTTTCCTTTGATTGCACGACTTTCAAAAGCAATGGGTCTTCCTTCTTGCATTAAAATAGCACCAATTCCATTTCCTAAGGCATCAAATTCCACAATAAAGGTTTTTGTGAAGTCTGGCGTAGCTAAGACCGGTGCTAGGCACATTGACTCTTTAAGATGTTCAAAGGCCTTAGTTGCTTCAGGAGTCCATGAAAATGCATCTTTCTTCAATAATTGTTTTAGAGGCACTGCTATTCTCCCATAATTCTTAACAAACTTGTGATAATACCATGTTAACCCGAGAAATCCTCGCAACTGCTTTATGTTTGTGGGGACTTTCCATTCTTTAATGTATTTAATTTTATTAGGGTCTACCTTAACACCCTCGTGAGATACAATATGACCCAGATATTGCACCTCTTGTACTCCAAAGAAAAATTTGGATGTTTTTGCATATAATTGTTTCTCCTTCAATATTTTGAGCACCCTATCAACATGTTCAACATGATCCTTCCAAGACTTGCTAGAGATTAGTATTTCATCAAAAAATACTAGCACAAATTTTCTAAGGAAGGGTTTGAAAATGGAATTCATCGAGCCTTGAAATGTAGAAGGTGCATTGGTAAGGCCAAAAGGCATGACCAAAAATTCATAATGACCCTCATGAGTTCGAAATGTTGTTTTCGGAATATCTTCAGTCTTCATTCTAATTTGATGATATCCGGAACGAAGATCCAACTTGGTAAAATAAATTGCTCCATGTAATTCATCCAATAATTCATCAATCACAGGAATGGGAAATTTATCTTTAATGGTGAGCTTATTGAGCTCCCTATAATCCAGACACATGTGCCATGATCCATCCTTCTTGTGTACCAATACTATAGGAGTAGAGAAAGAACTTTGACTAGGTTGAATTATACCCACCTCTAACATTTCTACAATCATACGTTCAATTTCGCTCTTTTGGACATAAGGATATCTATAAGGCCTGATGTTTGGAGGAACACTTCCTGGAATCAAATGAATAGCATGATCATGATCAAGAATAGGTGGGAGTCCTTTGGGAGTTTCAAACACCTTGGAATGATTGTCCAAGACTTGTTGGAGATCTGCAGAAATAGATGATTTTGATGTTGGAACTTCTAGTGAGCATAATTGTGCAATTACGCCTCATTTTTATTTATTTAGAAGCTTTTTCATGACATTAGAGCTTATTATCCTTCATGGCCTCCCCGCAATACCTCGTAATTCGACTTCCTTTCCTTCTGAAAAAAATTTCAAGAAAAGTTCTTGAAAATTAAAAGCTACCGTCCCCAAAGATTGTAACCATTGTACTCCTAGTACAACATCAACACCTCCCATAAGAATGGAAAGCATTGGACTAGTCAATACATATTCCCCCATGGTTAGCTTGATATTATGGCATTTTCCAGAGCAATTTATAGTTCCTCCATTTGCAAGCATCACTTGACATTCTGGTGCTGGGTATAGGAAACAATTTAATTCCTTGGCTACCTTATAATGAATAAAATTATGGGTGCTACCTGAATCAATCAACACTATTACCCTTTTCTTCTTGATATGTCCTTCTATTTTGAGAGTTTGAGGAGTGGTAATTCCTGCCAGTGCATTACACGATATGGTCGGATTCATTTCTTCCTCTTCTAGGGCTGGTTCCTGGTGTACATCCTCTTCTTGTTCATTTTCTTCTTCTTCTTCACAATCTATGTAAAATAATTTCTTCTCAGCAAACTTATGACCTTTAGTGTATTTGCTATCACAACTATAGCAAAGCCCTTTTGCTCTTTTTTCTTCCAATTGTTGTGGTGTCAACCTTGTAGGTTGTGGAAATCTAGGAGTAGCAACACTTCCTTCTTTATAGAAGTGAGTGGTAGGCTTCCTTGTCGCCATAATTTTACATTCAATTTTTCTTGCCAACCTGAATGCCTTCTCCAATGAATCAGGTTCCAAAATGCAAACTTCATGTTGGATGTTATCCTTTAAAGTACCTATGAAGAGATCAATCATGTGTTGCTCTGGAATATCAGTTACCCTTATATTCAATTTTTGGAAGTCCTCAATGTGCTCCCCCACTAAACCCTTTTGTTTGAGATTTATCAATTGGCTAAAGAAGGTGTTTCTCATTGTATCCTCATAATGTGCTATCATTTCCTCCATAAAAATTGACCAAGTGACAATTTTTTTACGGGAGCATAGCCATTGATACCATACAAATGTATTTTGTTCTAAATGTAAAGTTGCAATGCGTACCTTTTGTGTGTTTTTCACATTATTGAGGTCAAAAATATTGCTCCATTTATAATATCCATGTTACAGGATCCTTTCCATCAAACTTCCTCATATCCATTTTTGGAATATGGTGGTTCTTCTCGCCACCATTACAGTTTATGAAATCATGATTAACAATTATTTTGTTCTGATCATGAGTTTCCTCTACTATCTTTTCACCATTAGGACACATTTGTTGTATCAACTTTGTCAAACCTTCGATGTCTACTTTTAGATCATTCTTCATGTTTTCCATTTTTTCATCGATCTTAGCTTCCATGTTGTTGTGGATGATTTTGTCACCCTCCTAGAGACAGCCTAGAGTTGCCATAGACCAGTGCCTAGGACATCTTAATATAGCAAGTAGCCCGTTATATTTTGGGTTGTCAGTCCAAGAGCTCACTTACTATCTCTTGTTTGAACAAGGAAATTAGTTTTGAATGGGACCAATCTCTCTCAGAAGCTGACACAAGGATAAGAATAATGTAGGAACATCATGTAAAACTTCAGCATGAAAACATCAGACAGTTAAGAGACCGCTTACTGTAAAGAGGGCCGATTCAAATAATATATCACAGAAATCAGATATCAGGAAGTGAGTGCAGTGAGGAAACATAAGAAGATATTAGCTGGCATGAGACTGATACCCAGATACACAACATAACCATATAAGGGCGCACCAATCTACGAATCCTTATATGACAATGGCGTTTTAAAAGCACCCTCCTCAAGCAACTAATATAGCAGAAAATATGGAAAGAGTGAACATGGAACAGTATATCATGACTAGGCCTATTTAAAGCGCTTGACTAATCCCAGAAAGGGCACCACTTAAGATGAATCCTTACTGCAAAATAGTGAGCCACTCGCATTCTAGAACATGATACAAGAAGACAAATTACATGAAATGAGACAATGTATTAACACATAAGAGAAATTACATACTGTGAGATACCAAAGACCAGAATCCTCAATACAGTTATAACCCCTCCTCATTGAGACCCTACGGGCTCTGAAACTTCATACAGAAATGTTACAAGATGTATACAGAAGCCCTCTCGCTGCACAGTTTGCTGACAGAAATCTGGAACCTTTACAATATCTTCTTTTTGGGTCTTTATAGGAGTGATGGAGAATTCTAGAGGAGGCGGTAGTTGAAACACAATTAATGACTCAATTTGAAAAATCTGGCGGAAAACATTCGCGCCCGTTCTATGAATGACTAACTGTAAATGACTGTACTAGACAACCTGTTCATGAAATAAATACTGGGAGATAAGATTTCCTTATATACAAGATAGAAATAATAAAAAATATATACAATATGTTGCCCGCGGCTGAGGGAAAATCTACAGCCGTAAGAGATTTGAAATAATCTGCATTTCTGTACTGTACTCTCGGCCCTTGGCTTTGGATTTGAATCCTGGATCTTTAATGCGGGGCGAAATTATCTGGAGAGTTCTGAGAATCCATATCTATGTCTTCTTTAATGGCGGTCACCTCTCCCACCTACCCTCGGCTTCTTTCTTTAATTTCGCTAGTTAGAATATGTCCTTTGGTATGCTCCAGATCTTTGCAATGGAGGCGGCAAGTTAAAGCGCCAACTAAGTCGTTTTAAAACCTGCAAAACCCGCAAAACATTAGAGGAAATTGACTCGGAGACAGGGAGTGCGGATACGATGGCGGTCATAGAAGCGGTGATATGAACTAGGTGAAATGTTAAGACGATGCAGGGTGACAGGAAATGCATAAAAATAATGGAGAAACGGTGGGTGAAAATGTAGAAAACAATGGAGCGACGATGAATGAACGGGGCAAAGATTCACAAAATATGACACATCACTGGAACATATGAATGGTGGAGGAGGAACATGGCGTACACTTGTGAATTATGGTGACACGACCGCAGGAGGTGGGACCCAAATCGGAAATCGCAATCGGAAGGTGGAGCGGGGAGGCCGGGGTGACACATTTTGGAAGTTCCGATTACGATTGGGGGCAGGACTGCGATTGACCCAGGGCCGTTCGATCTCAGAACAAGATCAACGGCTACACTCGCATCGGAGGGTAATAAAACGGTGGGCCATGAAATACCACCGGTCTGTTGTGCGGGGGCCCTCCATATAAGTTGATTGTCGCGCCGTTGATTTGGGCCAGATCAGACGGTCAGCATTGCGCCCGATCGTTAAGACCATAGGCTCCTTCTTTCTTTGAATTATGGTTTTCAGACCCGGGTCATATGGAAGCCGAAGCGGGAGGGCATCAAAGTCTTTAGGGACTAGGCCCGATTATTTAATTTTGGGTTTTTAACTGTTGTAAAGCAGATTTTCGGGCGGAGATAGTAATGTCAAGCAGGGTTATGAGATTTTAGGCCATGGCAGAGATTAAGAATGGATTTGAATGAGACAAAGGGGCAAAATTCACAGGCAGAGGTGAATATGTACAACATCGGCTCCATCTGGGGATGACATGTTCGTCCTCGGGCATGTCGAGAACACGCAGACCATTAAATATTTCATCTTATTTTTCAATTCCCCTGCGCTCCTTACTTCAATTAATTATGAGTATTCTTTTCCTTTATAAAAACAAAAGCCGAAACAAACTATATACAATATATACAATCAGGCATTTCCAGCCTGGGTCAGAATTGAAAATAAGGCTTGAGGAACTGGCCATTCACGGGTGCATCCAACAAATCACCCTGTAGATTTTCTAAAGTAAAGGTGTTGTTTCTTCCCAGCTTCACTATTTTAAATGGCCCGAACCATAATGGATCAAATTTAGCATGTTTTCCCTTTTCTGCTCTGCGAACATTCCATCTAAGAACCAGGTCTCCAACCTGAAAATTCCTATCCTTCGCATGCTGATCAAAGACATTCTTCATTTTTTCCTGGTATTCTATCAATCTCTGATCTACCTGGTTCCTTGTTTCCTCCAATTCTACCAGCTGATTAATTCTTCGGATCATGTCATCTGGTTCTTCCTGGTTCTCCTGCATAAAATGTGCCACTGGAAATGCCAATTGCAAAGGAAACACTGCAGCCCGTCCATACACCAGCTCATAGGGTGACTTCCCTGTTGCTCTTTTGCTGGTTATCCTATTTTCCCATAGAGAAAACTTTAATTGAGAGTCCCAGTTTTTCTGATTTTCAGCTATTGTCTTCTTCAGGGTTCTCACCAGGGTTTTATTGGATGACTCTGCTAGACCATTTCCCTGTGGATAGTATGCTGTAGAATGAGTCAGGATAATGTTATATCTTTGGCAAAATTTTACAAACCTGGCAGATTTGAAAGCCTGTGCATTGTCAGTTACAATTCTTGCAGGACAGCCAAACCTAGATATGATATTATCTTCTATAAAATTCATTATTACAGCATCTGTAGCATTTCTGGTAGGTATGGCTTCCACCCATTTCGTAAAATAGTCTGTGGCTGTTAATATCCATTTATGTTGGCCACTCGATGGGGGATGTATCTCACCAATAAAATCCAATCCCCACTTCTGAAATGGTTCATTTACATGAATGGGAATCAGGGGCAATGCTGCTAATTTTTTCCTTTCTGCAAATCTTTGGCACTTGTCACACGCTCTGACCCAAGCAAAAGTATCTGAATACAATTTTGGCCAGTAAAAACCAGCCTTCAATATTTTATGAGTTGTAGCCCTCCAGCTGTAATGTCCTCCACATATCCCCTCATGAAATTCTGTCATTACATTTTGCACTTCATTTTCCGTGAGGCATAAAAGTAATATGCCTAGAGGGTATCTCCAATAGAGCTGCCCATTGGCAATTGCATATTTATGAGATTTCATCCTTACAGCTCTGTATTTCACCTTGTCGTATCCTGGAGGACAGCTAAGTGTTAACAGATATTCAACTATTTCTTTATACCAAGGACTAGTTAGATATTTCACATGTATCTTTTGAGTAGCCATCTCTAGTCCATGTTGCTCTTCTTCCTTTTCTGATTCTTCATTTGCTATCACAGACAGATTAATTCCCAAAGCTTGATGATTTGATTCAGATAACATCTTGGCAAGTCCCTGTCCTTTCACCAATTTAGTAGGTCTTATATCCAAATCATACTCTTGGATTTTTGCAATCCATCTTCCCCTTCTACCTTCGCTGTCTCCTTGAACCAGAATGTCTTTGACTGTTGCTGTAGGGACATAGGCTGTAATGTGAGATTGAAAAACATAGACTCTGAAAGCTTTAAGGGACTTTACCAGGTCATATGCCTGCTTCTCCAGTATATTATATTTCAATTCAGCATCATACAGTACTTGACTGAAGAAAGCTATAGGCTGTTCATATCCCTCTTCATTTTTCTGCAATAATACTCCAGCAATGGTATGAGGTGAAGCAAATGAGAAAATCATAAATGGTTTCTTGTAATCTAGCCCTGCTAGCACAGGAGCTTCAGCAAATGCCCATTTTATCCTTGCGAATGCATCTCTTGACTCCTGGGACCATTTTACTTCATTTTCCTTTTTCAACATACTGGTTATGTGCCTAACTATCTCTGCATAGTTAGGGATAAATCTTCTCAAGAAATTAATTCGGCCCAAAAATACCTGTACTTCTTTCTTATTTCTTGGCAAAGGGATGCTGTTTATCACTTCAACTCTCTTAGGATCAATTTTCACACCATCTTTAGTTACAATATGCCCTAAGATTTTTCCCTCATCTAATGCAAACAAAGATTTTTGAGGGTTAAGAGAAAGGCCATACCTTTTGCATTTTTCAAAAGTTTTTCTTAAATTCTCAATATGCTCATCATCATTCTTTGAGAATACTGTGATATCATCAAGATAAACTACCAAAAACTTGTCCTGTTCTCTGACAAAGGCTATGTCCATTGCCCTCTGGAAAGTAGCTCCTGCATTAATTAATCCGAATGGCATCCTAGCATACATAAAGGTTCCCCATGGTGTAGTGAATGCAGTCTTCTTCTGGTCTTCTGGGAACACAGCTACTTGATTGTAGCCCGAAAATCCATCCATCATTGACATTCTGGATGCTCCCGCTACTTTCTGCAGGATGTGATCCATCTTAGGCAGTGGATAGTTATCTTTGAGAGATGCCCTATTTAGATTTCTGAAATCTACACATAGCCTTATTTCTCCATTTTTCTTCCGAACAGGAACAAGATTTGGTATCCACTCTGAGTACCTTAATGGCACAATTATTTTGGCCTTCAACAATTTTTTAATTTCTTTTTCAATGGAAGGAAGAAGCAAAGGATTTATTTGCCTGAGCTTCTGCTTGTATGGCTTTGCATCTTCCCTCAGTGGAATCTTATGTTGTATAATATTTACATCAAAAGTTTTTAGGTCCTCATAGGACCAAGCAAATACATCTTTGTAAGATTGAAACAACTTCAAATACTTTTCTTTGTATTCTTCTGGGACTCTTTTGGATAATTTAACAATTTTGGGGTCAGTGGAAGTACCCAGATTCAAATTTCCTACTTGATCTTCTTCTACTACTTTATTTGGCTGCATTGGAACATCGTCTTTATTGAATAACCTTTCTAGAGGTACCAATCCTCTAGGTATAACATTACCTTTTATCTGCAGCACTTTATTACCTTCTATTCTTTCTTCCCATTTGTTTTCAGCAATATTTTCAGCTTCTTCCCCTTCGTTATCATCAATCTCCATATTGGAGAATTCTCCCACAGTCTCCATAAATCTTTTCATTTGTTCATCATCTTCGAATACCTGCCAATGCTTTATAATATCTGGAATGGATGGTCTGTACCGTACCTCCACTTCATATCTTAGGAGTGGATTCTGAGGAGGACGGAAGGTACTGGCAGCTACAGCGAGAGAGTCTACTATTCTGTTTTGCTCCCAGGGCATGAACTATATGTTAAATGCTGAGAAGAAATTTTATATCATGTCCCATACTTCGTTTCTATATGCTCTGAGCCGTGGGTGCTTAGTTTGACATTCATTTTTGATCTGCCTTACCACCAGCTCAGAATCTCCAAACACTTTTACACACTGGATGCCCATATTCTTGGCTGTCTGGAGTCCCAATAATAGTGCTTCATATTCAGCTACATTGTGTGTAGCCTCATACTCCAGTTTAAAGGACAGTGGCACCCATTTCCCTGTGGGAGAAATCAACAAGACCCCAGCTCCATTGCCTTCTCTTGAATTGGCTCCAACAAAATGCAAAGTCCAAATTTCTGATTCCTGATCTTCTTTAGGTTGCCCAACTTGAATTTGACCAAAAAGGGGTTCATGTGTATAATCCTGATTTTATTCCAACATTAAACATGAAAAGTCTCCCTCTTTGCTATAAACTGGGGAATTATCTGAGCAATCAGCCTTAGTTATCGTCTTGACAAATCTAGTCTCCCTGTATAACCTTCTTTCTTGACCTCCAAAGACTGGGACAGTGGCATATGTTAAATCCAATTTGATTGATCCCCCAATCTTGGTACCCCAGGACCTTGATAGCAGCATGCCAAAGCGAGCTGCGATATCAGCAACCACAATGTCCATGACCACACTTTTTGCTGGGATTTGAGCCAAATTAACCACTAAATCTTTAATCATTCCCAAGCATTTTACTCTTTTAGAATCAAATGAATATAAATCTTTGTATGGTTTTGTAATTTGGAGTCCTAGTTGCTCCATGACAGATAAAGGCATAAGATTATGGGAAGCCCCAGAATCTAACATACAATTATGTAACAGCAGGTCATGAATGACTAGGGATACATAAAAAGGAGGAGTAGAAGGGTCTATCTCCTCGACATGTGGGCCAAAGACTACCATGGGTCTCTCTTCTTGAAGATTTAAACTATCAGGTGGAATGGGTAGCTCAGGAGGAAGTATGAAAGAGGTAACTTGAGACTGATACGCAAGCTGTTTTAATAACTCAGTCAGAGGGACAGGAATCTTAATCTTCTCAAGTTCTTTTGCAAATTGAAAGCATATGGGAGCTTTTCTATCACAATCTCTTTGGACTCCTTATTTTCGACTGAAGATTTAATTCCTTTTGACACTGGCTCAGCATTAGGAGGACCAACTATTTTAGAAGAGGAGGGAATCTGATCATTAGACTGCAAGGGGGTATTCAGAAGGCTCTTACCTTTTTCGGCATTCTTCTTTGTTGCTGGTTCCTTCTGAGCGGATGTTTCCTCTCGAAGTGGTTCTTCTTCTTGCTTCTGAGTTCTGGTCCTCTTCCTTGAGGATCTGAGATCATATTTGACGTTGAATTGTGCTTCCATGAAATCAGAAAATTGCTTGCAGTAATGATCAATCTCTGCTTCTTCATCTTCTTCTTGCAGGGGGCACTCCATATCATCATTATTCGAAAAAGCTAGATTTGAATCTTCTAATCCGTAAGCTGTATCTCCAGTGGGGTCGTCTGCTGGTCCTTCAAGGTACAAGGGATGAGGCACCTGATCTTGCTGTCCTTTCGCTTCCCTTGGAAATATCTGCAACGGAGGCTTTCTGTACTGAGGATTATATCCTCTGTTCGGAGCATTATAATAGTTCTTGGGAGCTGTGTTCTTAGCTTCCAGTTCTAGCTTGACCATCTTCTTTATCATCTTGCTTATCTCATCCATTTTATCTGAATCCTTTTCTTGATTAGAGGTAGAAATCTCTTCTTTTCCTTTTCTTCTAGTTTCCTGTTCAATTTTTCCTTTTAACTTCCCAGTGGCAGCAAAATTTGCCTCCAATTCTAGAGCATCTATCTGAGCATCATCCAGGGTGACAGGCATCCTTTCCCGCAGAGAGAAACCGAAATCAGAATCAAAAGCTGCTATGAAAAAAACTTTGGCAGCAGCTTGTTGAGGTTCCATATCAGTAGGAAGGCTCAGATATAATTTATTAAACCTTTTGATAAATTCTGCCACCCCCTCGTTGTGTTTCTTCTTTAGCGTATTGAATTCAACGAGGCACTACCCTTGGTCTTTCTTTTCTCTCCACTTCCTGAGAAAAGCATTCTCCATCTGGTCCCAGGTGGTGATTGAATGGTTTGCCAATGTCTTGAACCATTTTCGGGCTTCACCTTCCAAATATTGCACGAATAACCTCAGGACCACATCCATATGTTCAAAATTTAAGTTCTCTGCAAAAGAGCAGAAGGTCTCGAGGTGCTTCTGAGCATCAACTTCATTTTCACCATGAAATCTTGGCAAAATCTTCAAGTAATCTTGTGGCATATCATTTAGCACTTGGGGCAAGGCCAGAGGAGCGTATTTGTTCAAAAGAAATGCAGGGACATTGGCCATTGGGGGAGGCGGGGGTTGCAAAACAATTTGAGATACAGGTGAAGGGAGAGGGGTAGGAGGAAGCGGAGTATGAATAACAATGGGAATATATTGCACAGAAGCCTGAGGTGTAGATGGGAATAAATCACGGTTAGCAGCAGCTACTTCTGTGACCTCTTTAATTTCTTCATCCTCGAAAGCAGGATGAGATTCTCCTTCAATCCAGGTATTGCCTCCATGTGGAGTTTCTGAGTAAAACTCGGGTTTTTCTGTTCTAACTTCTTGAGACGAAGAGGGCAGATGATCTTCAACAGAATATTCAGAGTTTTTGGAACGAACTGACTTCTTCTCTTTCCAACCTCTTTTATGAATTATTTTCTCCGGGTCAGAGACAGGTGTTTTCGGCTGTGAGGTATCTGACCTCAAATGGGGCTTCCGAGAAGCCAGGACTTTCAATAAAATTTATCAAATCAAGACCAGTGGAGTCGCCAAGGTGAGAAATCTGCAACTCTTCACCTCTCTGTGCTCACCTGATTAGAGAGTGAATATGAGATGTCGGACCCAGGGAAACAGATATTCTTGAATTCGCTCCTCGGCAACGGCGCCAGAAAGATGTTGTGGATGATTTTGTCACCCTCCTAGACACAGCCTAGAGTTTCCATAGACCAGTGCCTAGGACATCTTAATATAGCAAGTAGCCCATTATATTTTGGGTTGTCAGTCCAAGAGCTCACTTACTATCTCTTGTTTGAACAAGGAAATTAGTTTTGAATGGGACCAATCTCTCTCAGAAGCTGACACAAGGATAAGAATAATGTAGGAACATCATGTAAAACTTCAGCATGAAAACATCAGACAGTTAAGAGACCGCTTACTGTAAAGAGGGCCGATTCAAATAATATATCACAGAAATCAGATATCAGGAAGTGAGTGCAGTGAGGAAACATAAGAAGATATTAGCTGGCATGAGACTGATACCCAGATACACAACAGAACCATATAAGGGTGCACCAATCTACGAATCCTTATATGACAATGGCGTTTTAAAAGCACCCTCCTCAAGCAACTAATATAGCAGAAAATATGGAAAGAGTGAACATGGAACAGTATATCATGACTAGGCCTATTTAAAGCGCTTGACTAATCCCAGAAAGGGCAACACTTAAGATGAATCCTTACAGCAAACTAGTGAGCCACTCGCATTCTAGAACATGATACAAGAAGACAAATTACATGAAATGAGATAATGTATTAACACATAAGAGAAATTACATACTGTGAGATACCAAAGACCAGAATCCTCAATACAGTTATAACCCCTCCTCACTGAGACCCTACGGGCTCTGAAACTTCATACAGAAATGTTACAAGATGTATACAGAAGCCCTCTCGCTGCACAGTTTGCTGACAGAAATCTGGAACCTTTACAATATCTTCTTTTTGGGTCTTTATAGGAGTGATGGAGAATTCTAGAGGAGGCGGTAGTTGAAACACAATTAATGACTCAATTTGAAAAATCTGGTGGAAAACATTCGCGCCCGTTCTATGAATGACTAACTGTAAATGACTGTACTAGACAACCTGTTCATGAAATAAATGCTGGGAGATAAGATTTCCTTATATACAAGATAGAAATAATAAAAAATATATACAATATGTTGCCCGCGGCTGAGGGAAAATCTGCTGCCATAAGAGATTTGAAATAATCTGCATTTCTGTACTGTACTCTCGGCCCTTGGCTTTGGATTTGAATCCTGGATCTTTAATGCGGGGCGAAATTATCTAGAGAGTTCTGAGAATCCATATCTATGTCTTCTTTAATGGCGGTCACCTCTCCCACCTACCCTCAGCTTCTTTCTTTAATTTCGCTAGTTAGAATATGTCCTTTGGTATGCTCCAGATCTTTGCAACGGAGGTGGCAAGTTAAAGCGCCAACTAAGTCGTTTTAAAACCTGCAAAACCTGCAAAACATTAGAGGAAATTGACTCGGAGACAGGGAGTGCGGATACGATGGCGGTCATAGAAGCGGTGATACGAACTAGGTGAAATGTTAAGACGATTCAGGGTGACAGGAAATGCATAAAAATAATGGAGAAACGGTGGGTGACAATGTAGAAAACAATGGAGCGACGATGAATGAACGGGGCAAAGATTCACAAAATATGACACATCACCGGAACATATGAATGGTGGAGGAGGAACATGGCGTACACTTGTGAATTATGGTGACACGACCGCAGGAGGTGGGACCCAAATCAGAAATCGCAATCGGAAGGTGGAGCGGGGAGGCCGGGGTGACACATTTTGGAAGTTCCGATTGCGATTGGGGGTAGGACTGCGATTGACCCAGGGCCGTTCGATCTTAGAACAAGATCAACGGCTACACTCGCATCGGAGGGTAATAAAACAGTGGGCCATGAAATACCACCGGTCTGTTGTTCGGGGGCCCTCCATATAAGTTGATTTCCGCGCCGTTGATTTGGGCCAGATCAGACGGTCAGCATTGCGCCCGATCGTTAAGACCATAGGCTCCTTCTTGCTTTGAATTATGGTTTCCAGACCCGGGTCATATGGAAGCTGAAGCGGGAGGGCGTCAAACTCTTTAGGGACTAGGCCCGATTATTTAATTTTGGGTTTTTAACTGTTGTAAAGCAGATTTTCGGGCAGAGATAGTAATGTCAAGCAGGGTTATCAGATTTTAGGCCATGGCAGAGATTAAGAATGGATTTGAATGAGACAAAGGGGCAAAATTCACAGGCAGAGGTGAATATGTACAACACATGTCATCCATATTAGCTTCCATGCCAACTTCCATGCCATCCATCTTAGCTTCCAAACCATTCATCTTAGCTTCCACGTCTTTCTTCAAACCATCCATTTCATTTTTTGTTGCTCTTTGTGATTGCGAAATTTGGTGCACTTGGTCATGTACTTTTGATATCTCAAGTTACATTTCTTCGTCTTCATGAGTCATAGTAGAGACTTTTGAAGGTGTAATGGGTGATGAATTCTTTTTAGGAGGAATTTTAGAACCCAATACTGATATATATTCTCAATAGGCCTTTGGAATCACCTAGAACTTATTTTTCAAAAAAGACTTATGCAATTTGAAAAAAATACACACCTTTTTCTTGATTTTGAGGAGCTCGGTATTGAAACTAATTTATCTCTATGATTTTGGATCTTCAATATCTGAAATTTGGCCCTAAATTAGCCCTCTAAATCTTCCTTCGAATGCCATAGGTCTGACCTGATTTTGATTCTTGAAGACAAGGTTATGCCCAATCTCCTATGATGAGCTAATTATGGACTGGTTCAGTAGAGAGAACTTGTACAACCTGCCACATGTCATTGTTTCCTCCTTCAGCTCTAAAATTGATATAGCGAAAGCTAAAGTCCATTTAATTCTGGCCACATCTTATAGAATTCCAATCTGATCCTCAGAGAGAGAGTTATGAATATTTTCCCATGATCACCTCTTTGAGATGAAATTTGGGATCCTGTAAAAGACCTAACTTCCACAGTCCCTATCTTCGAAAATATTGTGAACCAAACTCTGAAATGTTGCGAAGATCTTCCTCAAGAGTTATTCTTCTCTCCCTAAATATATCAGCGTCTGAACCTTTGTAGAAAAAAATTTATAGTGAAAATGCCACGATGACCTGTTTAGGTTAAATTCATGAGCCTACAAAAAGACCTAACTTCCACAGATCATATCACACAAAATATTGCGAACCAAGCTCTGAAATTTTGCGACGATGTTCCTCCAGATTTCGGCTTCGCACTCTAAAAATTTAAGCTTCTGAACCTTCATAGAAAAAAACTTATAGCGAAAATTCCACAATGACTTGCTTGGGGCAACGAAAGCCTAGAATCCAAAGCTTTGATACCAAATGTTGTGAAACCATCTCCAAAAATAGAAGAAAAGAGATATCAAAGCCTTAGAAATAAGCCACTTCAAGGGGGCAACCTCCAATACATTACATGAGTTAAAAATTTTTGGATGATACAAATTACAAAACCTCCTTTCTATATATAGGAGTCCATGGGGCCACAATGTAATCCTAGCCGACCTAACAATAATAATTTAAGGGAACAATAATAAAAATAAGGGGATTACAGTAACAAAAATAAGGGACTATACTAGTAATATAGGGACCTAACATGTCCTCTTCTTCCTTCTTTCCTTCCGCACCCCCAATCCTAGAGGCCAGTCTTTTCTCATGTGTGATGGCCTGGGTTTCAATGAAAATTTCCCTTCCCATGTCTACAAAATCATTCCATAGAATATAGTTCCTAAGGTTAGAGAATATATAACAATTAACTTAATTAGGCCATGGTGGGAAATATGTTGGGCATTTCCTTCCCTCACTTATTGGAACATTTCAATGATAGATTGTAGGATGAAATGGGGAACACCGAGTCCCTGTGGAATAGATAATTCTGCTTGGAATATTATCTCATGGAGTAGCCTAAAATGATAGGCATATACAATGCTCAATCTCCCCTCACAATATATGTATTTGAGAATGTGATAGGCCACTATATCCCACTCCAATGTTATATTCTACAAGTTTTTCTTTCAAAATGAAGAAGTTATTCCTCCTTGTGACGCACTTCTTTATTCTCCTTGCTCCATCGAATTCCTAGGGTAAGGTAGTCACTCTACTTATTATTTTAACATTTATAAAGATGGAAAGGACTCTAAAAATAGTATTGGCACTATCTTCTCCCTCAGGATCTAGTGCCATCGAAAATTCTTAGGTTATATCATCATCATACGCCTTCAACTTTTCAAATAATCTCATCCATCGATGTCTTAGAAAATTATTTACCACAGAAGGATGTTGATGAATTTTTTTGTGTCAGTGGGTTCTCTTCTGTTGAAACCTTCCCCATCTCTCCTACCACTCCTTCTCACGTTTACTAGGGTGTATTTTCAATTTTGGCCTTAGAGCAGTCCCAAGTGCAGAGGCAGTGTGATTATTTGTCTTTCAGAGGGTGATAAGGATGTTAATTATAGAAAAAACAACTTTCCTTTGTTCCTACCTTGCCTTCACATATAAAAATTTATAGAGGGGACTACTCCATAATTTTTTCCTGCAAGGTACTCAGTTCAAGCAGAATATCCATCTAGATATATGGAAATCAAGAAGGAAGAAGGACACTTACTATTTTCAAGATAGCTTTGTCATGTGCATGAGGGTTTGAGGAAAAATTTGGGTAGTTTTGAATCCCTTTCTCCCTTCAATTCTCTCTTGTAGATTCCTTTTGGGTCTCCTATAGTGAGCGAGATCCTCCTATATCTCCTCTTTTAGCACCTAAAAACATTGTTCGAAGTAGCTCAATGACAACCTAGGGAACCCATGATAGCACTAGCTCTTCCTTCTCTAAATTTTTTCTTCAAACGAGTGATTATACAAATGGAGCTAAGCATTATACTCATTATTCCCCTTTATAGCAGAGGCTCAAAGGGCTTTGGTGACATCGCTCTTGCACGAACTACCCTTTTTAAACCATTGGCCCCACTACTTCTAATGATCATTCTGTTCCTCATTATCATCATCTTTCTCCACATAATCACTGCTCCACTTAAATTGACTTTTCGACATTACACATGTGACTAAATGAATGTTAGCTTACTAATCGAAGGTGGAAAAGTTTATTGACCACCTGCAACCCATAAAAAATTCCTTTCTCAACCATTACAAATTTTATCATCATCTGCATAAGGAAGAGGTGATGGTTTTAATACCCGAGCCTACCTATGATTTCAACTCGTTGGATATGCTTACAGGTTGGTATTCATAATATGATGATCTTGAATGCGTTGATTTCCTTTTCTTTCTTCTGCACAGGTACTCATAGCTTGATGGTTTTTTCTTTACTAATGAAATTGTTATGTGTATGAAAGTTTATTCCAAGTTTCCAATCTTCTACTGGTGAAGTTGATGGATTATCTCATGGTGTGCCCCTTCTATTGAAAATGCAATAAGAAAAATCCTGATTTAATTTTCCCTTGAATTAAATTAGTAGAAAATTGTAATTCCACATCAAAAGACAACTTGAATGTGTTAATTAAGTTATTTTCACTTATTTGGTTGAGTTAATTTGAATTGAGGGCCTAACTTGAGTTGTGTAGAGTGAAACCTAAATTTTAGGATCTTAGGTTGAGTTAATTTCAGTTGTAACAATTTAATTCAGTAAAATTGAGTTAAAATCAGTTAAACTAGTTATGATGGTTGGGGGTGTTGTAACCTTATTTGTTTTGATAAGTTAGCATGGTAGTTTGAAAAACAAAAATAAAATGCTGAGTTAGAACATGGATGAAAAACAAAAATTAAAAAATGTTAGGAAAATTATGTTTTTATGTACATCCATGTAAGAATAAAACGTTAGAACATATTTTCTCTAAAGAAAGAAGGCAAAAGAAAAAATGTTGGGGAAGCCTGAAATTAAAGAATGTGTGAATGCTTTAGTGTTTTAAATAAAACTATGGCTGCCTATTTAAATGCACCAGATACTCAAATATATTAAAATTTTAATTTCTGATGTTAAAACCTTCAAAAGGGGGTTTAATTTTCATTTGTTGAAGTTGATATATATAAGCGCTTATTGATTTTAAATATAAAGTCACTAAGTGAGCAAGGGTAAAATCGAAGGAGTGAAGTGTCGACATGATTGGACGGCAGATCTAGAGCCCGCTCAAGATCTGTGATGGAGAGTCACGTCACGACCCCCATGGTTGTTTCTTGTTAACGCGAGGGGGGGGGGGGGTCCGAAGTGTGATATTAATGACTTTCGAGTTTTGTGATGTGGCGACACCATAATTATTTGCACCCCCTCCACCAAAAACCAAAAATTGGGAGGTACCCCCCCGGAGGTCCACTAGTTGTTTTCCATGCCCAACGACCGTTCCTCCTGCGCCCGATGACCGTTCCTCCCACGCCCTCAGTGAACGGATATCATTTTCGCACCATAATGGTTATCCCACGATACAGTGTCATTCATCCACATCATGTGATCGTTACTCTCCAACGCCCCACTCATAGCTGTTAATCACCCTGTTAGCCACTAAACCCGCTCCTGAACCGTTAATCGCTCCATTAGTCATTAAACCCCCATCAGATCCGTTAAACCCTACAGTCATATTTGAGACCGTTAATCCCAAAACGCACCCTATAAAATCACTTGCAGACTCCCTTTAGTTACTTTACTTTCTCGTCTAAATTTTTCTTATCCCGACATTTATTTCTACAACAATTTTTTATCTCTGAACTCTGCAACCACTATCCTCATTTCCATAATTCATGTCACCTTATCTGCAACCCAATTTTTAAATCCTTTCTCAGTCGATACCCTATCAAACATGGATCCCAAAGAAAAGACCAAAAAACCAATGACCCCTAGGGGTAAAGCTAAGAAACAGGTGACAGAAGAGGTACAAGTCGTCAATCCAATTGCTGAAGTCATCCCTGAGGTCACCAATCCAGTTGCAAAAGTCATCCCTACTGCAATGCCACAGCCTAACCTTGACCTCATACCCCTAGCCAACACCTTTTTCAAAGTCACAGACTGCCATTATGAATTTGACTTCTATGAGCTACATCTGTGGCTAAAACAAAAGCACATAGATAATGAGGACCCTATCAGGTTCTTGGAATCCATGTTGCCTTTGTTTTCATTCCCACAAACCCATCCTTTTCTTGATCTAATTTCCTGGTGTCAGAAACAATATGATCCTGTAACCAGATGAGTGGTGGCTCGGAATGGAAACATTCTGATCACCATATCCCATAAAACCATAAATGAGATGCTACTCATTCCTTCATCTGATTCCCTATCACATTTCTCACCTGCTGCACTCATGGACCTTTATCAAAAATTATCTTTCCCTAAGAGAGCTCAGATAATTGACACTTTCTTACCTAAGGATGTAGATTTTCCTAAGAAAAATCCTCCATACTCATCCTCCATCTTTCCTCTAGCTTCCAAACACTATATCTACCTTCTTTCATACCTGTTAGGATACCCAAATGATGAAGCAATTGATGAACCTGTTGTAGCTCCTAGAGACAGTCTTGAGTTGCAGGAGTCCAGTGCCTAGGACATCTTAAAATTAGAGGGTAAATGTAGAAAATTATAGGGATGCCTCTGACAGAATATGGATCAAAATAATAATGGTTTTGATTGTTCAAGAATGGAGAAGACCTTGGAGTATGATTAATGTGAATTAACCTATATTGCAAGAGGGATCAAGAGGTTGCATGACTAGATGGCTTTCAAATGGGCCAAGTATGAAACAATGAGCAGAGGCTTTCAAATTATGTAGAGGTCCTGAGGAAGAACAAAGGAGGAATCCACAAAATATAGGCTTAAAATCCTTAAGAATTTGTCTCCCATGAATCCAGAGGAAATAGATGTAAGTGGAATATGACTAATAGTAGAGATTCGTGGAGCGCGAATTGAGGAAGCGTAGCAAGTTTAGTAGATGAGCGCTATATATAAATGAGTTCATGAATAAAAATGCATACCACCGAAAGCTACATTAAAAAAATCATCAAAGAAACAGAACATGAAAGATGATTATACATAAACACGACATTGCAAATAAACAAGAGAACATAGATACATACTACTCATTTCTCCATCTCGAATCCAAATAAACAACTATGTATATCAGATTATATTCAAAACAACTCCCCCAAAAATATATCTCATAGCATAAAGAGCATAGTTGCATAGAAATACAACAAAACTTCTCCAAAAATCATAACCTTTCTTTCATATATGAACTCTGTACATATAGAGTTCTCCCTAAGGGTTTACGATCAAATAATCATTCTTGATCGACCCACACATGTGAAAACTAGAATATCGTAAAAAACTATAAGAGCGTGCATTATGAAATCACTCCTATAACAGAAAATAAAAACAGAATCAGGTGAAATCAAGATTTCACCAACAAAACATCATAATCATAAATTAAAAGAAACAAAATTATGGCCACGTAGGAAAAATCCTGGAAATTTCCATGGGGATGGCGAGGAGTGGCCGTGAACAGGTGGGCAGTCTGGTTTCCACCACTTGATTTCATCTTTTGTCGAAATTCCTCCACTCCCTCGTTCTCATGATTCAAATTAACCATAATGAAACGTCCAGTTGCATTTCACGTGCCTCGCTCTTTAGCACAGATTTCCTAGATCAACTAAATAAACCATAACTATGTTGTTCCACCAAAAACCCATGCCTGTGCTTTAATTTTCAAAACTGGAGACCGGATTTTGGAGCGGGGCATGGATGGTTTGTGTTATTCGATGGGGGGGTACGAAATCACTGTGGGCCAACATGTAGCACCGGAGGCGGTTTCCAAAACCGGCCACTTCGGACCCCCACCCGGTGTTATCCTTCGAAAGGTGAGAGAGGTGCCGAAACCGATCATGAGTCGTTGGATGCGTGAAATGGAGTGGAGATGAGGGGAGGATGGAACAAGTGATAGTGGAGTTAGTGGGGTTGATTAACATTGAACAAAGTGGAAAAAAGGCTAAGGAAGGGTTATTAATGACGTGGCAGGAAGGTGGGGCCTGAACTGATATCGAAGATCACAAGTTAGGGGGTTTTTTTATACGCGGCAAAGGGTAGACGGTATAAATTGTAGTTTTCGAAGTGCGATGGGCGGAGGTGGGGCCACCGGTGGATCACAAATCGCATGTTTTATATATGAGCGGCGGAAGGTAAGAGTTATACCCTGCAGGGAGGGAAGTGGGATGAGCAAGGAATGGATGACGTGGCAAGGATATGGGGCCGCCGGCGGATCACAGATCACATTTTTTAGTTATGAGAAAGTAGAGAGTGGGAGTTATATATTGCAAGGATCGATGTGCAATAGCCAATGGATGATGTGGAAAAGCAGAGGTGGGCTCGCCTGCGAATCACAGATCGAAATTTTTTTAAGGGAGCAGCAGAAAGTAAGGGTTATACTTTGCAGGGAGTGATGTGCAGGGAGAGAGGAATGGATGATGTAGCAAGGAGGTGGGGCTGCTCGTGAATTGCAAATCGAAAGTTTCATATGGGAGCAGTGGAAGGTAAGAGTTATATTCTGTGGGGAGTGAAGTGCGATGAGGGGAGAGGTTAGGGGTTGGAAAAGGTAAATGGTAAGCTTCTTTCATATTTAACTGTTGGGTACCCTCTCGACCCATGCTTGAAGTGTTCGGCCTTCATCTTTACCGCTCCAAATCTTCATTTTCTTGAATTTCATGTTTCCTTATGTGTTCAAAAGAAACACAAGCCAACATTGGCTCCATTTTGGACAATGCACTCATTCGAGTGTGTCGATAACTCGCAGAACACTTGCTTGTGTTATTCTTAATGTGCCTAGGATCATCATTAGAAGAATTTTCAAGAAGCTTTTAACCAAAAATAAAACAAGAATTTATGTATAAATAACAAATGGAATATATACAATTTGAGGATATGTACAATGGACCATCATAGCACACTATGAGTGCGGGAAGTAAGGGTTGAGAAACTGTCCATTGACAGGCATCTCGAGTGTATCTCCTTCCAAATTCTCTAGTGCAAAAGTATTTTTGCCTTTGACCTCTATCACTCTGAATGGACCAAAATAGAGGAGGTTGAACTTTCCATGTTTCCCTTTGTCTGACCACCTGACATACCATCGCAGCACCGAATCCCCTACGTGGATTTCCTTGTATTTAGATCTTTAATGAAATAAGCCTTTCATCTTTTCCTGTTACTCTGCTATTCTGAGGCTTATAGCTCGACTAATTGGTCCATTCTTCTAATGAGGTCGTTTGGATCTTCCTCGATCTCTTGTAAGAATCGGGCCATGGGTAATGCAAGCTGAATAGGAAATACTGCAGCTCTGCCATACACCAGTTAATAAGGGGACTTCCCTATGGATATTTTAGTGGTGATGCGATTTTCCCAGAGTGCAAACTTGAGCTGGGAATACTAGTTCTTTTGGTTTTTGTTGATGGTATTTTTCAAGATCCTCACCAGTTTCTTGTTAGATGATTTTTACAACCCATTCCCCTATGGGTGATATGCAGTGGAGTGTCCCAACATGATATTATAACGCTGACAAAAATTTACAAATTTAGTCGACTTGAAATCCTAGGCATTATCTGTTATGATTTTAGCAGGGCATCCAAACCTAGATATTACTTTCTCCTCCAGGAACTTGATCACCACCAAATCTGTAGCATTTCCTGCGGGAACAGCTTCCACCCACTTAGTGAAGTAATCCATAGTAGTGACGACCCATCGATGTTGATTACTAGAAGCTGGGTGAATCTCTCCTATGAATTTGATTCCCCATTGTTTGAAAGGTTCTTAAAAATTTACTGGGATCAATGGAGAGGTGCATACCTTTTATTTTTGGTGAATATCTGACACTTCTCGTAGGCCCAGACACGAGCATATACATCACTAAACAGATTAGGCCAAAAGAAACATGCCCTCGGGATCTTATGTGCAGTTGATCACCAGCTGTAATGCCTGCCACATATCCCTTTGTGGAAATTTTTCATCACTTCATCAACCTCCTCCTTTGTTAGACATAGTAGTAAAATCCCAGTCAGGTCCTTCAAATACAGTTGCCCATTTGCCGCATTATACTTTTGAGACCTCAGCCTCAAGGTGCGGTACTTGGTCTTGTCATAGTTAGGAGGGAATCTCAGTGTTAGAAGATATTCCACTATATCTTTATACCACGAGGATAGAAGGTACTTCACATGTGTCTTTTGTGTGGAATATTCCATGCCCTGTTGTACACCTGTATCCTCCAGCACTTCTCCCCTTGCCATAGATAGGTTTATCTCTAGAGCTTGACAGTTGGCTTCAAACAAGATTTTTTCCAGCCCTTGGCCTTTAATGAGTTTAGTAGGCTTTATCTCCATCTTTTACTCCTGAATCTTAGCTATTGATTTTCCCCTTTTTCCTTCTTTGTCGCCATGAACTAGAATATCCTTCACTGCTGCAGTGGGTAGATAATTCATTCTGACAAACCAAAGCACATACACCTAAAATTCTTTAAGTGACTTAACCATAGAATATGCTTGATTTTCTAGGATATTATATTTTATTTCAGCTTATCAAAGGACTTGGATGAAGAACGCAATGGGTTTTTCAGTCCTATCATCATTCTTTGGTAGTAGCACTGTAGCTATTATATGAGGAGAGGTGAAATAAAAAATCATGAATGGCTTTCCATAATCTGGACCTGCCAGCATTGGAGCTTCCACAAAGGCCTACTTGATTTTGTTGAAAGAATTCTTGGATTCAAGAGTCCATTTCACTTCACTATTCTTCTTCAGCATTTTGGTGATGTTTCGAACGATCTCGACATAGTTTGGGATAAACCCTCTGAGGAAATTTATTCTACCTAGAAAAAATTGTACTTCCTTTTTGTTTCTTGGTAGGGGAATTCTGTTTATCATCTCGACTTCCTTCAGGTCAATCTTCACTCCCTCCTTAGTCACTATGTGCCCCAGTAACTTCCATTCTTCCAAGGAAAACCTAGATTTTTGGGGGTTCAGAGATAGGACATACCTACGACATTTGTTAAAGGTTCTCCAAAGATGCTCTATGTGTTTAACGTCACTCTTTGAGAAGAGATGATGTTGTACATGTAAATCACCACAAACGTATCCTACTCTCCTATGAAATTGATGTCCATCGCATGCTGGAATGTGGCACCAACATTTATCAGGCCAAAAGGCATTCATGCGTACAGGAAGGTTTCCCAAGGTGTAGTGAACACCGTCTTCTTTTGGTCTACCGAGAGCAACACCACCTGATTATATCCAGAGAAACCGTCCATGATGGACATGTGGGAGGATCCCACTACCTTTTGCAAGATGTGATCCATCTTCGGGAGGGGGTAGTTTTCTTTGAGTGAGGCTCTATTCAGATTGCAGAAATACACACAAAGCCTAATCTCGTTGTTTTTCTTCCTCACGGGCACTAGGTTCGCCACCCATTCGGAGTACCTTAGATGGACAATGATCTTTGCCTGCAACAACTTCTTTATTTCTTTTTCAATAGTTGGGAGAAGAAGAGGATTGATCTGTCTCAGCTTTTTCTTATGAGGCTTAGAATTTTATTTGAGTGGTATCTTATGCTGTATAATGTCAATTTCAAAAGTCTTCAAATCTTGGTATGACTAGGTGAAGACATATTTGTATGATTGAAACAACCTGAGGTACTGATATTGGTATTCTTCAGGGACACCTTTTGACATCTTCACAACCTTTGGATCTTCCTCTGTCCCAATATTCATATCCCTGATAGGCTCATCGAGGGTCAGTTTGATGGGGTTAACCGAGATATCATTTTTATCAAACAGTCTCTCCAATGGCACAAGACCCCTTGGAATGAAATTTCCCTTTAATTGTACAAAACGCTGCCCATACAGTGTCTCTTTCCATCTGGTTTTTCGCTCTTCACTGTCATCCTTAGTGACTGAGTCGATCACCAAATTTGAGAAATTTCCCACCATTTCCATAAAACACTTGACCTTCTCTTCATCCTCGAAGACTTGCCAATGCTTTACATTGTTCATAATGGAGGGGCGAAATCGCACTTCAACCTCATATCTGAGCAAGGGATTCTGCAGGGGAGCGGAAATTACTAGCATCCACAGCTAGTGAGTCTACCATTCTATTCTTGTCCTTCACCATGAGATGGATGTTAAAAGTAGAAAATAAGTTCTTAACCAAATCCCATACCTCATTCCTATAATATTTGAGCCGCGGGAGTTTAGTTTGGCATTGGGTCCTGACTTGCCTCACTACAAGCTCTGAATCTCCAAGCACCTTGAGGTTCTGTATGTTCATGTTTTATTCTGTTTGCAATCCCAATAGTAGGGATTCATACTCAGCCAAGTTGTTTGTGGCTTCAAATTCCAGCTTAAGGGAGAGGGGAATTAAGCATCCCTCATGTGATATCAAGAGTACCCCGACTCCATTCCCTTTTCGTGAATAAGCCCCATAAAAATTCAAGGTCCAATGTTTTTTTTTCCTCTCTACTCATAGGGTTCTTCGGTGTTAATGGAAAAACCTTCATTTGTTGCAGAAAATTTTCATCCTCCTCAAGCGTGAGACAAGAGAATTCACCCTCCTTGCCATACACTGGAGGATTTGTCAAACCATCAGATTTAGTGACCATATTCACAAATCTGGATTCACGGTATAATCTTCTTTCCTCCCCACCAAAAACTAGAATAGTGGCATAGGTGAGGTCAAGTGTTATTTATCCTCCAATATTGGAACCCCAGGATCTAGACAACAACATTCCAAACCGAGCTGGGATATTAGCTACAACAATGTCCATTACCACACTTTTGGTTGGAATCTGGGCTAACTTTACTACCAGATATTTTATCATGCCCAAGAACTTCACCCTCTTCGAATCAAAAGAATACGATTCTTTATAAGGCCTTGTAATCTGCATCCCCAATTTCTCCATGACAGGCAATGGCAATAGGTTATGTGAAGCCTCGGAATCCAGCATGCAATTCTGCAACAATAGGGTGTGTATAACTAGAGTCACATAGAATGGGGGAGTGGTTTAGTCTCGTTCTTCTACATGAGGTCCAAAAACTACCATGGGTTGTTATTCTTGGAGATTGAGGCTGTCAGGCAGAGGGCTTACACCATGAGGCAACATGAATTGGGACACTTGAGCCTTGTATGAAGGCTATTTTAGGAGCTCGATCAGGGGAACCGGGATCTTGACCTTCTCTAATTCTTTTTGGAGGCTAAAGGCCGTGTGATATTTTTCTCTAATAACTTCTTTGAACTTCTCTTTAGAAGGGTAAAGTAGTTTCAAGGGTATAGTTGTGGACTTCTCATTTTTGGGAGGATCAGAGCCTTGTTTCGTGGAAGTGAATGCATCGGCTTTATGAGGGGTAGACTCTTATAATGGCTTTTCCCCATTACTAGAAGAACTAGGAGGGGTCTGTTCTCTTGATATTGACTCCTCAGTTTGTTCTTACACTCGGGTTCTCTTCTTAGAGGACCTAAGATCATACTTCTTGTGGAGTTGAGCTTTCATGAAATACAAAAACTACCTGCAGTAATTGTCAATATCTTGGTCTCATGAAGGGAATTCCTTCTCTTCTTTCTCCCCTTACAGAGTGAGTTCACCTTAATCATCATCAGAGTAAGAGATGAATTTATTCTCTTGGATATCTGTGACTTCCTCGGCATGTTCGTCCAACGCTCCTTCCAAGTATAGAGGAGGTTGAATGTGGTCTTGTTATTCCTTTCTTTCATGCAGCAATAGCTCCAGAGGGGTTTTCTGATACGGGTGGTTAAAACCACTATTAGGAATCATTTGGTTAGAATGAGGAGGGGAATTCTTGTTCTCCAATTCAAGCTTAACTAGCTTATTTGAAAGGTTCTTTATTAGCTTATTCATTTCTTCCATTCTATACTCTTGTGATTCCCTGTCCTGATTTGAAGTAGAAGCCTCCTCCCTATTTTTTCTTTTGGCTTCATGCTCTATCTTCCCCTTGAATTTACGAGTAGAAGAAAAATTTTCTTCTACCTCCAATGCATCAGTATAGATCTAATCCAGAGATGTGGATTTTCTTTCTCTTAGGTTGAACTGAAACTCCCATTCGAAATCTCTTGTGAAGACCACCTTAGCAGGTGCTTGGGGAGGTTTTATCTCAGCAGGGAGATTATTATAGAGATTATTGAACCTCTTTATGAATTTTATTACATCCTCACTGTGTCTCTTTTTAAGAGCTTTGAACTCTGTGAGAACGCATCCATGATCTCTCTTTTCTCCCCATTTTAGTGTGAAGAAATTCTCCATTTATTCCCAAGTGGTAACTGTGTTGTCGACCCGAGACTTGAACCATTTTTGGGCTTCTCCATCCAAGGATTGGACAAAAATACTTAACACCACATCTAAGTTCTCTACATTCACATTCTCAGCAAAGGAGAAATTTTTTTCAATATGTCTCTATGCAGAAGTACTATCTTCCTCGGTGAACTGAGGCAAGATATTTAGATAATCTTGTCGCATGTCATTTAGTACTTGAGGTAGAGCCAATGAAGCATACTTGCTGAGGAGGAAAATAGGTACAACCATGAGGGGTGGTGGTGGTAGATTATGAGGATGAATTGGCTATGGTATAACATGTGTGTGTTGAGTAGAAGCCTGTATAGTGGTCTATAAAAAAGCTTTGCAGTGCTGCAATTGTTAGCCATCTATAGATTTTGTTATATCTTATGATGGCTAAAAAGGTTCTTAAGCTTTCAAGAAAATAATTTTTATGAAAAAATTTTGAGTTCTTGAAAGCCCACTTTGTTCTTTATCCTAAGTCTACCAATCCACTGAAAATATTCACCCAAAACCTCCAAGATTATCTTGCTGAAACAAAGGAACCGTGATAAAAGGTTGTGTTCATCATCTCATAATTCTCCCCTCCATTTCACCCATTTCTCACTCATTTTAACAGTCATTTTCCTCTTCAAAAAGGGTTTCATACTCTTCATTTACCCTTCATTACCCTTGAAAAATCCATTTAAATCATGAAAAACCCCCTTCATATGGATTAAAATCACCCTTTTTATCCTATCAGAACCTCAAAAAGGCTCAAAAATTCACTTTTTAGGCCTATTCTCCGACATTTTGTTAAAAGAAGACCTTAAGCCCCTTTCAGCTTAAGCCCTCAGCCCCTCTTCTTCATATGACCCAAGACCTGTGACCATTCGCTAAAAAATTTGGCCCCCTTCATCTATATTTTACCCCACGCATGTGGATCCCACCGAAATAATCCTGATCGTTGGTCCATTGGATCCCACGACCATCGCTCTGTCGCTTATTTGCTCTGCTCCCAACCATTCCTGTCTATTCACATTTCCCCAATATAATCTCCACCGTTGATCCTCTTGATCCAACGGTTGTCACTCTTTCGCCATCGTCTCACCCCATTTGTTATTTATGCGAAACTACGAAAAGATCCCGACCATTGATCCTCCAGATCCGACGGTCATCGCTCCTTCACATTTCTGCCTCCCTTCGCCCCATACATTATTTTTTGCACATCTGCGATATAAGATGGACCATTGATATTTCAGATCCAATGGCCAGCACACTCTCGTATTTCTCATTTCACTCTGTGACATCCCCTTCTACCCACCTTTCTTCAATAAGATCTTGACCGTCGATCCTCCAAATCCGACGGCCATCGCATCATTTCCCTTTCGGCCCTCGCCCCACCTTTCCATTCCGCCCACTTCCTTGCAAAAGGATCTTCACCGTTGATCCTCCAAATCCAACGGTGATCGCTCTTTCGCCATTCATCCATTCCCCTGCCCATATATTTTATTTTGTGCATTCCCGCTATTCATATCCACCGTTGATCCTCCAGATCCAATGGTCATCGCTCTTTTTCATTTTCACTGACCCTCTCGATCATTTGTGATTTGCACGAAATTGCAAATAGATCCCAACCGTCGATCCTCCAGATCTGATGGCCCAAAATTGATTTCGTGCCCATTTCACCAAAACATTTTAACACACAACTTCAATGCGAAATAGGTGGTTTTGATAGGACACGTGTCATCCCCTAACATGTATCACATTAAATCGGCCCAATACCATTTACCGCCTAAACCCAGCGTGAATACCACCGCGGTATTTTGCAAAACCCTCATCGCCATTTTCGTGCTAGATTCAAATGTTTCCCTGGTTTTTTCATGGTTTCGCCATAAAACCCCTTCCCTGCAATTTCCCCTCCCTCCGCAATGCTCCATAACCTCTCCTAGCCTCTGTTAGCAGTTAAACCAAAACGTAGGGTTTTATAAAGTTTTTTATTGTTTGTTTACAGGTTTTATGGAGGCCAGATACGCAGAGCCCAGGATGACGATCCTCAGGGAAAAATCATGCAGAAAGGAAGATTTCAGGGTTTATTATTAAATTTTGGGTAGTTATTCATGATCACTGACTATTATACTAAACCCTCTAGTGCGCCAAAGCAACCTATACATCAAATCGAAGAAAATAGTGAAGATCAGTGTAAAGAGATTTAAAGTTAAAGGTTAAAGTCAAGAGCCTGAAGATTAAAAGACTTAAACCGTGCAGATTATGGATAAAGCGCAGTGAAAGACAAAGGATTCAAAGCTAAATCAGTCAACACATTGGAAAAAGCCTAAAAGATGATTAAAGAAGGCCTAAAGCATAATTAGGCCAAAAGTACTATTTAAAATGATAAAGTTAAAGGAAAGATTAGGCTAAAAAGCAGCCCCAAACACATCAGCACAGAGCAGTTATTCAATCAGAAATATCAACTGACTCCTTTGGCCATTATTTTTCTGTAAAGGCAAACAAGCAGTTATTACACAAAAGAATATATTTTAAACTGTCAGAATAGTTATTGTAGAGATAGGGTAGAGCCTTAAAAGTCAATCTTTTCCACCTATCTTTATCTTAGAAATTAAGACAAAGTTATTTAAACAGAGAAGTAGCTGCAGATATTCTTACCTTATGCCCTGCATGGTTTTCAAGGCTAGGAATTCATTTACTCTGTAATTAATAACATTTTGAACGCTAGAAGAGTTTCACCTCCTCATTTGCAGCATAAATACTACATTGGAACTCATTGTAAATGTTGGATTTTGATGATTGATGCTGGAATAATACATAGTCTTTTGAAGCTCTTGAAGAGAAATTGATGTCTTGGAACTCATGAATGATCTGATTTGCTTGCTGATGGAGAAGGATTGTTCGTAGGATCCATAGGCTTGGTTGATGGTGAAGTTTTATTTTGCTTATGTTTTCTAGTTTTCCATTATGTTTTCCATCTTGCTATGTTGCAGTAGGACAAAGAATTTAGATTAAGAAATGTTTTCTAATGGCACCTTAAATATGTTTGTCAATTTCTTGAATGGTTTGGATCAGCTAGTGTCAAGTATGATTTATGGCTAGTCCTGCATATTTTTGCTACTGATATACTCTGTTTTGGAATCAACTCTTTAAAGCAACTTTGCCTAGGTTTATCAAAGAAGTCTGTTTGAATCATGCTCTTTGCGTTTACTAGCTAAATTTTTTTCAAAGAACCTTCACAGCTGTAACTATAGATGTTCATAGTTCTCTCTTCTTCTATGGTTATAACTACTTGTGCATCTTAAATTTTTTTCTTCTCTTGATAATGAAATCTATGAAAGTTAAATAAGTTTCTTGTATTTCTATAATTTCATTTGAATGTTTGTCTTGGATAATCATTTGTGTTCAGTTTGAAATCAAAAGGATTAGGTTTCACTTATACCTTTGATTCTCCTTCCATGCTTATGATTTTCTAACTCCCTTAGTATAAAAATTTATTAAGGATTCAGTTCTGCCCTTCACTAGCTTTTATTCTCAATTTTAATGTCCATCTCATCATCCAGCACAACCTCAAAGACCTAAAAACCAAGTTAAAATTTCCCTGAAAATGCTCTTGAAACCATTGATGAACTCACCATGACTTTGTTAGACTCCATTGCCCAATGACTTAAAAATCTTCCATGTTTTCTATGTAAATGCATCTGAGCATCATACCCAACCAAAAAAAATCAAAATACCCTGCACTTAACATCTAGCCTAAAATCAACCCTAATCAACAAACAAGTTCATATCTTTGCACCTACTAGAGAGATCCCTCTCTGAATCCAGGAAGGCTAGGTCCTTGGATTCCAAAGCTTGGTTTGATGTTACCCTTTTCAATTTGTATCTCAATCAATCTAGAAAATTACGGAGAGCTAAAAGCAACTTCTTTAACTCTTAAGCCTTAGGAGTAGGGTGAAAGGGAGGAAAATAAGTATCAGCGGATTTGGCTTCGTCTTTTATGGTTTAACTAGCTAAAGCAGAGGTTTCTGGAGGATAATCAAGTACACGGGCTTTGGATCCAGGGCCATAGACGTTAGCTTTCAGAAATGAGGAAGACGAATCATCTATAGAAAAGGAGGGTATATCAGCCTGGCTAGGTTTCTTCTCCTTCCAAATTCTCTTAAATATGATCTTTCCAGGATCATATATAGAATCAGTTCTCTTCTGGGAAGTATATGACCGAGTATAAGGTCTTGTGTAATCCAGGATTACCAGTGATTTGAACTTTGATAACAGCGGAGGCGCCAAGGTGAGGGCTATGCAACTCTCAACCCTTCATGCTCACCTAATTTAAGGGTGAAGATAATGTCATATCCTAGGGGAAATATTTCTTCATTCGTATCCCCGACAATGGTGCCAAAAAGATGTTGTAACTCCTAGAGACAATCTTGAGTTGCAGGAGACTAGTGCCTAGGACATCTTAAAATCAGAGGGTAAAAGTAGACAATTATAGGGATGCTTCTAATAGAATATGGATCAAAAGAATAATGTTTTTGATGGTTCAGGAATGGAGAAGACCTTGGAGTCTTATTAATGTGAATTACCCTATACTGTAAGACGGCTTGAGAGGCTGAATGGTTTGATGGATTTCAAATGGGCCAAGTATGAAACAATTAGAAGAAGCTTTCAAAGTATGTAGAGGTGTTGAGGAAGAACAAAGGAGGAATCCACAAAGTACAAGCTTAAAATCCTTAAGAATCTATCTCCCATGAACCCAGAGGAAACATATGTAAGTGGAATATGACTAATAGTAGAGACTCATGGAGCACGAATTAAGGAAGTGTGGCAAGTTTAATACATGAGCGTTATATATAAACGAATTCATGAATAATAATGCATACCACTAGTAGCTACATTACACAAATCATCAAAGCAGTAGAACATGAAAGATGATTATACATAAACAGGAGATTGAAAATAAACAAGAGAAAATAGATACATACTACTCATTTCTCAATCCAGAATCCAAATAAACATCTTTGTATATCATATTCTATTAAAAATATCTCCCCCAAAAATATATCTCAGAGCATAAAGTGCACAGTCGCACAGAACTACAACAAAACTTCTCCAAAAATCAGAACCTTTATTTTATCTATGACCTCTCTACATATAGAGTTCTCCCTAGGGGTTTACGATCGAATAATCATTCCTGATAGACCCACACATGTGAAAATGAAAATATCCTAACAAACTAGCAGAGTGTGCATCAAGGAATCACTCCTATAACAGAAAATAAAAATAGAGTCAAGTGAAATTAGGATTTCACCAGTAAAACATCATAATCAGAAAGTAAAAGAAACAAAACTATGGGTAGCGGAGGCCAAATCTTGGAATCTTCCATGGGGACGGCGAGGAGTGGCCATGAAAAAGTGAGCAGTCTGGTTTCCACCACTTGATTTCATGTGTTGTCAAAAGGCCTCAACTCCCCCATTCTCATGTTTCACATTAACCGTAATGAAATGGCTAGTTGCACTGCACGTGCCTCGCTCTTTAGCGGATATTTCCTGGATCAACTGAATAAAACATAGATTTTTTGTTCCGCCAAAAACTCGTGCTTGTGGTTTAATTTTCAAAATTGGAGACTGGATTTTGGAGGGGGGCATGGATTGTTTTTGGTATTGGATGGGGGCGGTGCGAAATCACTATGGGTCGACACGTAGCACCGAAGGCGGTTTCCAAAACTGGCCACTTCGAAACCCCCCCAGTGTTATCCTTCAGAAGGTGAGAGGGGTTTTGAAACTGATCATGAGACGTTGGATGCGTGAAATGGAGTGGAGATGAGGGGAGGATGGCAGAAGTGATAGTGGAGTTAGCAAAGATCATTAACACTGAAAATATTGGAACAAAGTCTGTGGAAGGGATATTGATGACGTGGCAGGAAAGTGGGGCCCGAACTGATATCACAGATCGCAAGTCGAAGGGTTTTGTTATAAGCAGCGAAGGGTAGATGGTATAACTTGTGGTTTGTGAAGTGCGATGCGCTGAGGTGGGGCCACCTGCAGATCAAAGATTGCAAGTTTTATATATGAGCGGCGAAAGGCAAGAGTTATACCCCACAGGGAGAAAAGTGCGATGAGTGAGGAATGGATGATGTGACAAGAATGTGGGGTTGCCCACGGATCGAATATCGCAAGTTTTAGCTATGAGAAAGCATACAGTGGGAGTTATATCTTATGAGGAGCGATGTTCTATGGGAAATGGATGACATGGAAAGGCGGAGGTGGGGTCGCTCGCAGATCGCAAATCGTAAGTTTTATATGGGAACAACGGAAAGTAAGAGTTATGCTCTGCAGGGAGCGATGTGTGAGGAGAGGGGAATGGACAATGTAGCAAGGAGGTGGGGCCACCTGCAAATCGTAAATCGCAAGTTTCATATGGGAGAAGTAGAAGGTAAGAGTTATATTCTATGGGGAGTGAAGTGCGATGAGCGGAGAGGTTAGAGGTGTGAAAAGGTAAATAGTAAGATTCTTTCCTCTTTTGACTGCGGGGCACCCTCCCGACCCATGCTTGAAGTGTTGGGCCTTCATCTTTACCATTCCGGCTCTTCATTTGCTTGACTCTCATGTTGCCTTATCCATTCAAAAGAACCACAAGACAACAGAACCCATCATGGGGTTCTTATCTATTTTCAGTAATGATAAATCTCCATTTTTTATGTATAATTACATCCAATTCTTGGATGAAAATATACATGAAAAATTCATGAACTTTACCAAACAAGGAGTGTTAAATTATGCTTCTATAATTGTTCACATGTTTTTGTTTCAACAGGAAGAGATGTTGCCTATCCACTTCAACAAGCAGGATGCATAAGGAGTGAATCAATCAATGATTCAGTGGACAAAATTGGTCAAAGATTCATCAACAAATGCTTCTTTTTCAGAGTTCATAGACTCATTCATTCACCCAGTAAAGCAGCTTCTCACAAGTCAATTAGAGCCCAGAATTGGGGAATAAATCAAAAGGAACCTGCACCTCAGTGATCAAGCTAAAACTGGTGATTGGTACCTATATAAAATTTACATAGAGATCAAGGTATATGGCTGCAAACTCTCACCATACAAGCTTCCAAGATATGTCCCTATGAAATTTTTTTCCTTAGAGTATATTAGACAAATGTTAAATATGGCTGAGTTACTGTTTGTCTTAGGAAAGAGAAAATATCAATTTAAACTTAAAGCCAACATTAGATCTTTCATCTAAAATACGAGAGAAGCTGGTGCTGAAGCAAATGCAATATTAAAGAAAATGGGTTTTCAACCAATTTTACTTGGTCATATGACCCCCATGGCATTATTTCTGCTATGAGAGTTGAATTCAAGACAACTTCCTACACTCATACTTCCAGAGTAGAAATGGAGAAATACATGAACCAAGATGACTGGGTGGAAGGTACTCTCCAGGAGGCAGATGAATAGGTCATTTCAACTTCAAATTTACAGACGCTGGTGCCTGACAGTAAGCAACAGGAAAGAGTCGGAGAAGAGCCTCCACATACCAAGGAAATCATGAAAGAGTTTATCTTGCAACACAAAAACATGAAGCTTACTTCCACCTTACTTTTATAGGGAGAACGACTGGAGATCATAGATTTGGGAGATACTAAAGTCTCCACATCCACCAATGTTCCTAAGACTCCTCCATCAGCATCATCCGAAATAGAACCACTAGAGATTATTCAACATTTAGATGCAATTTCCTATGAGGAGAAAAAAGATTTCTCTAGATTCTTAGACATTAAGACTAAGAATGAAGCACTGAAATCTGAAGTTTATAGTCAATTCTGGAAGCAAACATCGACATCACAGCATAAGCTTCTCACTGCCTTTGACAGTGAGAAAGGGAGGATGCAAATGGCCTTTCTACAGGTAAGAGTTCCATTTCCAAAGACTCGTGCTGAGTACAAGAATATTGTCTTCTGTTTTGATGCGAATCATATCCCTCCAATTGATCAGATGGACATGCACAGGCAGTGTATGGAGATGTTATTCTCAACAATGACAACAACATTCATGTCACTTTCCAAACTGAAAGTTTCATTATGAAATGTCCAATCTCATTTAAAGAATGAAAATTTGTCTTCATTAGCCAAAGAAAACATATGGAAGTCTCTAGAAGACCTTGTAGTGAATGTTGGGTATGATCCAAAAGAATGCAAGGCAGTTGAGGAAATCATTAAAAAGAAGAATGCAGACATCTATGCTTTGCGCAAACAACTCAAGCTTCCTATTGATCAACGGTTGTCATTAATGTCAACCCAAGAAGCACCAGGGGCTAACCCAATATTACATGGGAATTTTGACCTATCAAATTAACATATTCTAGGTCAATAATGATTTTTATGGTTTTTACTTGTCGAGATGTTTCCGTTGATATATGGCACGCCATGTAATTCTTCACGGTTTGAGAGATATTCATGTTTGAAGTTTGTACCCCAGTTAGTGGGCTAAAACCCCATGGGGTTGTGGCATGGGTCACTGAAAATTCATAATTAATATCTTTTAAGCTCCTAAAATCCCTCCCGCGTTCACTTGTTGAAGCCCCTCTCAACCTAAGCATTTATATAAATTGTGATCCTCATATCCTCCTAATGCAAGGGATTTCTCCATCTAAAACAAGTCAACGTGGAATTTTTGCTCTAAATTTGTTTATACGAAGGTTGATAAGCTGAAATTTTTATGAGGCAAAGAAAAAATCCTGTGGAAGATGCTGTGAAAATTTCAGATCACAGTGCGAAATATTTTCAGAGATATGATCTGTGGAAGTTAGTGTTTTTGCACGCTCTTGAAATTAATCTCAAAGAAGTGACCTTCAGAAAATCGTCCTAAATCTCTCTCTGAGTATCAGACTGGAATTCCATAAAAAGTGGTAGATAGTGCACAAAATTTGGTTTTCTCTCTATCAATTTCAAAGTTGAATGAAGAAACATTGACACGTGGCATGCTATACAAGTTCGCTCTGTTGAAATAGTCCATAGTTAGGGAATTGTGAGAGATTGGATATAAATCTCTCTTGAAGAATCCAAATTGGGTCATAATTGTGGCATTGGAAAGAAGTATCAGAGGAAAACTACAGGACTGAAAATAAGATAATGGGGATACAAAATAACAGAGGTACACCAAATTCAATATCGAGCTCCTAGAAGGAAAAGAAAATGCTAGATCATGTGTTTTCAAGGGCTGCAAAGGACCAGAATTTCTAGGGAAGCAAAGCAAAGCAAGGTGCAGCAGAGGGTGGCATGACAAGAGCAGCAACCAAGGTGCATAACAGCAGCAAGAATTTCATCACATGAAGTCTTCAAGTGCGTAGCACTGCATACAATCATTGTAAAGGTATCATTGTTCTAAGTCATTGTAAATACATTATTGTACAAATTGTACTAGTGTCAATCTGCTAAGAGTTGAAGATGTAGTGTCGGGCGGTATTGGATAATAATTAGGTGGTTGTTTCATAGTTGGGGTTATGTTCTAGTGTGTCTTCTTATTCTACATCATTCTATATCATTTTAAAGTGGACCATTTTCACTGGTACGAGAGTCCATTCTTATTTTATTCTTCTACAGGGTGGTAGGGTGGTGCTAGGGTGAGTTGTATCTGATTGGGTGTTGGGGCATCCATTCAATTGGCTACTGAAGAATCTTGGGCGTTGGAGCATCCATCCAGTGGGAGCTGGAGAAGAATGCTTTTCTAGATTTTAGGAAGTTGGAGCTTTATTTTCAATTGGAATTGAATATTAAAGAATTGTTAGAAAAGCATTAGGTGGTTTTTTTCCTGGAGTGGGTTTCCACGTTAAAAACTGTGTGCATTTTTGTTCATCTTGTTTACAGCTATCATTTTACAAACACTGATAATAATTGAAGATTAACTAATGCATTAATTGAAAGGAATACTGATTCACCCCTCCTCTCAGTATTTCCAACAATTGGTATCAGAGCTTGGTTCCTTCAATACAAGTTTAAAAACTGGAAGGAGGTCATGGAGCATACCAAGAATAGTGTACCTCTGTTCAATGAAAATAATTATGCACTCTAGAAAGGAAGAATGGAGGTCTATCTCTTGGCACAAGGTTACGAATTATGGGAGACTGTTCAAAATGGATTTACATCAACCGTAGATGAACAAGGTAAGAAGAATTTGGTAAATGATGCAAAAGAAAAGAATATTATTATCAGTAGACTTATTGAATCTTCTTATCATAAGGTGTTGGGCTGTAAAACTACCAAAAATGTATGGGACAAGCTTAAGAAAATATATGCAGGTGACTCAAATGTTAAAGAAGAAAATCTTCAAATCTATAGAGCAAAATTTGAACAACTCAGAATGAAAAAAGATTGCAACATTGCTGCATACTTCCAATATGTTGATGAAATAACCAATAATCTAGAAGGATTGGGAGATTCAGTTAATGAGAAGACTATTATACGAAAGATTCTTAGAACGTTACCAGGGAGATTCAACCCAAAGGTATCGATGTTAGAATACTGTGCAAATATGGAAAAAATCAGCAAAGAGGAATTACATGGAGTTATCATAGCATATGAAATGAGACTTGATGAAGAAGAGGGAGCTTCAAATCTAGAAATTGTGTTTGTTGCATCTAAGAAAACCAATAAGGACAAACAACATTTAGTTGAAATGATATGCACCTGCAAGTGTGAAGAAAAGTGAGATGATGGAGAAGGTCTTTCAGATGAAGAATATGCTTACTTTACGAGAAAACTAAAAATTGGTAGGGGAAAATTCAAAGGTAAACTTCCATTGATATGTTTTGAATGTGGCGAGGTTGGGCATTTCGCAGCAAAATGTCTGAAAAAAAAGTTATGGAAACTCAAAATGAAAGAAAGGCTTTAAGAAATTCAACAAGCAAGGAAAAAAGAAAGGATCCAAAAAGGAAATTTCTCTCTAAAGATGATAGCTCATCATCCAATGAAGAAAGTGAAAGCAAAGAAGAAGCCAATGAGAAAGTATTGTTTATGGCCAAGCATAATAAACAAGAGGTATCAAACAATGAAGAAGAAGGGTTGACCATAGAATAATTTTATGAGGAGGAAATCAGGCTTATAAAAGAGTTCAATGCTGAGAAGATCCATTCCAATACTCTTTAAGAACAAGTTCAAGGTCTCAAAATTGAATTTGAAGAACACAGATGTATTGAAGAGTCACTTCAAAAGAAGTTGGAAGAAAGCAACCAAGAAAGGGAAGCATTAGAAGCCAAAGCAGTCTCACTGCGTAAGGAAGTGAAGAAGGGAAAAACTGTCCAAAAATATGTCAACTGCTCAAGGGAATTGGAAGAACTCATCAACAATCAATGCTCTTACAATGACAGAACTAGCCTCGGTTACAAAGAAGAAGAAGCAGGACCTTCTATAACAAAATACAATGAACCTATGAGATCTGACATACATGTAGACTTCATTGGACAAGATTCACAACAACATCCTTGGAAGACGATTTCTCGACGAAGATTTCCATCTAGGTACCAACATATTTTTCATGGCTATAGTTATTCATGTGGAAAATTTGGTCATAAAGCTATGGAAGAAGAAGAAGACTGATAATTGTGCTCTTGCTCTCAAGGCTCAAAACAACAAAGAGGTGTGGTATGTTGACAGTGGTTTCTCAACACATATGACTGGAGATAGAAGGAAATTTGTATCTCTGAAAGAGAAGAAGGATGGAACCGTATCCTTTGGAAATGATGGATCTTCAAATGTTATAGGATTAGGTACTGTCACTCTCGGAAGCAAAGATGTTATAGCCAAGAATGTTCTATTGGTTGAAAACATGAATCACAATCTTCTCAGTGTTGGACAAATGTGTGATCAAGGACACACAATGCTATTCAACTCCACAAAATGTGAAATCAAGAAAGGTAGGTATTGTAAAATTGTGGCTACAGCAAGTCAAGCTCCAAATGACATATATGTTCTGGACGAAGCAACTAAAGCATGTCTACTAGCTAAAGAAGATGAAAGCTAGTTATGGCATAAACGAATGGGTCACATAAACTTTGACAATATTGTCAGGATAAGCAAAAATGAAGCAGTACGAGAAATGCCAAAAATATCAAAACCTTCCAACACTCTATGTGAGGCCTATCGCCACGGCAAGCAGACAAATGTCCAATTTAAAAAAAAAAGAACACTTTCCATCACATCCATTGGAATTGATACATATTGATCTATGTGGTCCTGTGAGAACAAAAGGCTTAGATGGAGAATTATATTTCATGTTAATGATAGATTTCTATATCAAGATGACAACCGTCAGTTTCCTAAAGAAAAAATATGAAGCATTTGAGTGCTTTAAGATCTATAAGGAGTTGGTTGAAAATGAAACTGATTTGAAAATAAAGTGTCTAAGATCAGATAATGGTGGAGAATTCACTTGCAAATTATTTCAGCAATACTGTGACGAAAATGGAATAAAAAGACAATTTTCAACAGCACAAACACCTCAGCAAAATGGAGTTGATGAAAGAAAGAACAAAACCGTACAGGAAATGGGTAGAACAATGTTGAAGGACTCAAAATTGGATGAAAATTTCTGGGTTCAATCAATTGATACGACATTCTTCATTATCAACCGAAGTCTTCTTATAAATAATTGCAACAAGACCCCATATTAGTTATGGAAAGGAAAACAAGCTAATGTAAAATATTTCAGAATCTTCGGAAGTAAATTTTATATCAAAAGATAAGATCAAAATTTGGGTAAGTTTGAATCACGTGTTGATGAAGGTATCTTTTTTGGTTACTCACGCAAAAGAAAGGCCTATAAACGTTATAATCTAAGACGAAAACAGATAGTGGAAAGCACAAATGTTACATTTGACGAAGATGGTGTTCTAGTGAATAATGATGAGGATCTAGAATCTTTGAAAATTGAGACACAGGCTGAAAAAGACACAGATAAAATTTTAGAACAAGAAGCAACTATCAATGAGGAAGAAGTAAATAATGATCATCAAGATATTCCAAAACAACAACAAGAAGATCCTCCAAGGAGAACAAAAGAATGGATTCAAAAGAACCATCCATCAAATCAAATCATTGATGACATAAATGAAGGTCGACAGCTTCGTTCATCACAATAATCTCACATTTATTTTCTAGCAACCTTTGAGCCTAGTAGTTTTGAGGAAGCCAGCCAGAATGAACATTGGGTAGCAGCTATGAATGAAGAATTGGATCAAATCGAGAAGAATAACACCTGGGAATTAATTCCACGACCAAAAGATAAAAATGTCATTGGGACTAAATGGGTGTTCATGAACAAATTGAATGAAGATGGGCAGGTTACCAAAAACAAAGCAAGATTGGTTTGCAAAGGCTATGCACAAGTGGAAGGAATTGATTTCGATGAAACATTTGCACCAGTTGCCAGAATGGAAGCCATACAAATGTTTCTTACCTATGCATGTTCAAGAAAAATCAAATTCTACCAAATGGATGTTAAGTCAGCATTTCTGAATGGAGAATTAGAAGAAGAATTTTACATTGAACAACCTAAAGGTTTTCTACTATCAGTAAAAGAATAATATGTTTGCAGGTTAAATAAGGCTCTATATGGTCTCAAGTAGGCTCCCAAAGCATGGTATGCTCAGCTTGATGGATATCTACATCAACAAGGGTTCAAGAAAGGTACTGTTGATAGCAATCTTTATGCACATATAGATAAATGTAATTTAACAATCGTTGAGGTATATGTGGATGATATAATATTTGGTAGCAATGATGATCGACTAAGTAATAACTTTTCTACAAAGATGCAAAGTGAGTTTGAGATGTCTTTACTTGGTGAGCTGACATACTTCTTAGGGCTTCAAATATCTCAACAAGAGAAAGTACTATTTATATGTCAAGCCAAGTACATCAAGGAAAAGCTCAAGAAATTCAAAATGGAAGATTGCAAACTCATCCTTACTCCAATGGTAACAGGTTGCAAATTGAGCCTAGATGACTCATCTAAGAATGTGGATCAAAGGTTATACAGATCTATGATTGGTAGTCTTCTATATGTAACAGCCTCTCGGCGAGATGTTATGCAAGTAGTTGGACAAGTAGCAAGATTCCAAGCAGCACCAAAAGAATCACATATTATTGCCGTCAAAAGAATACTTCAATATCTAAAAGGCACATAAGAATATGGCTTGTAGTATCCCAAGGGTAACAATCTCATTTTTCAAGCCTTTACAGATGCAGATTGGGCAAGAAGCGTTGATGATCGTAAGAGTACTAGTGGAGCAGCATTCTATCTAGGTGGTTATCTCGTATCATGGTTGATCAAAAAGAAAACCTCAATCTCATTATCTACCACGGAAGCAGAGTACATTGTAGCAGCATCATGTTGTACTCAATTCCTTTGGATGAAAAAAAATTTGCAAGATCTTCAAGTACAATTCAGTGAGCCTATTCCCATATTCTATGACAACACTAGTGCCATCAGCATCTCCAAGAATCCTGTCATGCATTCAAAAACAAAACACATTCTGATCAAATATCATTTTGTTAGAGAACAAGTCGCTGAAAAGAATACCAAACTTGAGTATGTTTGTACAAGAGAAAAAATTGCTGATATCTTCACTAAACCTTTACCTCGTGAAGCATTTGAATATCTTCGTCAAAAGCTTGGGATTCTCCCAAGTTCTTATTAGATTACAGGTCTGCAGGATGGTTGTGTGTCAGGGGGAGTGGAAGTGTGTATAGGTCTGCAGGATGGTTGTGTTTTAGGGGGAGTTACCCTTTGCCATTGATTTCAAATGGGGAGAGAATGTTGTAGGAAGAGGTGTCATGATTGCAAGGGGAGTACTTGTGTTGCCATCAATGTCAAATTGGGAGATTGTTGATTATCAGTTGTCATTGATGTAAACCCTAGTAGCACCAGGGACTAACCCAATATTGCATGGGAATTTTGACCTACCAAATTAATATATTCTAGGTCAATAATTATTTTGATGGTTTCTACTTGTCGATATGTTTCCGTTGATATATGGCACACCATGTAATTCTTCATGGTTTGAGAGATATTCATGTTTGAAGTTTGTACTGAAGTTAGTGGGCTAAAACCCCATGGGGTTGTGCATGGGTCATTGAAAATTCATAATTAATATTTTTTAAGCTCCTAAAATACCTCCCACATTCACTTGTTGAAGCCCCTCTCAACCTAATCATTTATATAAATTGTGATCCTCATATCCTCCTGATGCAAGGGATTTCGCCATCTGAAATAGGTCATCATGGAATTTTCGCCCTAAATTTGTTTCTACGAAGGTTCACAAGCTGAAATTTTTATGAGGTGAAGCCGAAATCCGGAGGAAGCTGCTGTGAAAATTTCAAATCAAGGTGCGCAATATTTGCGGTGATATGATCTGTGGAAGTCAGTGTTGTTGCAGGCTCCTGAAATTCATCTCAAAGAAGTGACCTTGGGAACATTTTCATAACTCTCTCTCTGAGTATTGGATTGGAATTCCATAAAAAGTGGTAGATAGTGCACAAAATTTAGTTTCTTCTCTATCAATTTCTAGGCCGAATGAGGAAACCATGACATGTGGCACGTCGTACAAGTTCGCTCTGCTGAAATAGTCCATAATTAGGGCATTGTAAGAGATTGGATATAACTCTCCTTTGAAGAATTCAAATTGGGTCAGACCTATGGCAATGGAAAGACAACTAAGAGGCCTACTACAGGACCGAAAATAAGATATTGGGGATCTGATATAACAGAGACACACCAGATTCAATATCGAGCTCCTAGAAGGCAAAGAAAAAGCTAGATCATGTGTTTTCAAGGGCCGCAAAGGACCAGAATTTCTAGGGAAGCAAAGAAAAGCAAGGTGCAGGAGAGGGTAGCATGAAAGCGAAAACCAAGGTGCATAACAGTAGCAAGAATTTCATCACATGATTTCTTCAAGTGGGCAGCACTGCATACAATCATTGTACTAAGTCATTGTAAATACATTATTGTACAAATTGTACTAGTGTCTATCTACAAAGAGTTGAAGAGGCAGTGTCAGGTGGTATTGGATCATCATTAGGTGGTTGTGTCATAGTTGGGGTTATGTTCTAGTGTTTCTTCTTCTTCTACATCATTCTATATCATTGTAAAGTGGACCATTTTCCCTGGTACAGGAATCCATTCTTCTTTTATTATTCTACAGGGTGGTAGGGTGGTGCTTGGGTGAGTTGTAGCTCATTGGGTGTTGGGGAATTCGTTCAGTTGACTACTGAAGAATCTCGGGCGTTGGAGCATCCATCCAGTGGGAGCTGGAGAAGAATTCTTTTTTAGATTCTAGGAATTTGGAGCTTTATTTTCAATTAGAGTTGAATATTAAAGAATTATTATAAAAGCATTAGGTGGTTTTTGTCCAAGAGTGGGTTTCCACCTTAAAAATTGTGTGCATTTGTGTTCCTCTTGTTTACTGCTATCATTGTACAAACACTGATAATAATTGAATATGAACTAATGCTCTAATTGAAACGAATACTGATTCACCCCCCCTCTCAGTATTTCCAACACTTCCCTCAACTGAAGACCCACAGACTAAGGAGATTGCATAAATGAATATAACAAAGAACAGATGTTGAAATTGATCATTGGTCAAAATCTGCAAATTAGAAAGATGGAAGAACAAATTGAAGAATTGATGAAAGAGAGATCAACACTCTAGGTGATTACAGATCCTAATACAGCAACTCAAACATCTTCTAGAGGTACATAATTGTCAACAACTGATGCAAAAAAACTAACACAATATTTGTCTATTTAGAAACAGGCACATGAGAAGTTACAACAGAGGTTTCAAGTTCTTGAGTCATATAATATTAAAATGATATTTTATGGTTAGAGGAAATGTAAAATACTCATCAGTTATGACTTAAGATCAAAGAAATAGAGAGTGAATCTCTAATGGCAGCGTCTCTGGGTGAAGCTAAGTAAAATATCTGGGAAGACATCAGCAAGTCTATGACAGAGATATGGCCATCCATACAGATTATCTTTGAACAAAATGAAATCATCACCAAATGCAGAGCAGCCATTGAAGAGCAGAAAGAGCATCTCGAAAAGAAGCCAAGTGAAGCCACTGACATGATCAAGTTTTTGAACTCAAAGAATACAGAATAATTGGAAAATATCAATATCTTTGACAGAACTGCAACCATTTTGGAGATCAAAAAGGTTTTACAAAAGATAAATTTAATCAAACAATTGCAAACTAAATGTGAAGCTTTGAATATTGTTGTTAAAGTATTTCATACTAAGTTTAATGTTTTATATCATAAAGGACTACTAGGATTAGTAGGATTAGATGATAAGTTGATTAAATTAGAATATTACTGTAAAACGTTATACACAATTGCAATAAAAAAGTCAAAGTTTGCAGGTATCAAAGGACAAGTTATAGGGAAAGCATTTCTTGAAGCTCTATAGTTTGATTTTATCATTCATCATCAAATCAAACATTTATTTATTCAGAGACCAAATTTTGACAAATATACAGAAGTAGATGAAATCTTCAGAAATATGATGACTGTAGAAATCCCAGGTGAAGAAAATTGGGATCAGGTTTGTGAGACCATTGAGTAAAAGGATTGATTTTACAACATACTAGCACTTCAGATTTTTGAGGGTCCAGTCAGCAAAAGCTTCCATCAAAAGGGGCCAAGTCACCAGCAACTTCCAAGAAAATAGAGACACTTCATCTTATGTTTCCTTCTTCTGTTCTTCTCTATTATATTTTTTGTAAATCAGTTCAAGATATTTCTAAGGTCTAAATATTAGTATAAATAACTCTCATTTCGAATTATTATGGGTTTCACCCTTGGATGAGTGAATTTTTGTAAGCAGAAATTGTACAAGTCTTTTGATCATCAATAATACAAGAAGGATTCTAAATTTGTCTCATACAGTTCTGTTCTCTCTGTGAGTTTTTCTAGTTTTCATACATTTTGTCTCAGCATATGTTTAATTGTTATCAAGATAACTAGGTGAGATTAACTATGTTACAGTAATCTTATAATTCCTCCTGAAGTTATTATGAATATAAATAATGATTTACTTAACAATTTGTTGATGTAAGTCCCTTTCATTTATAAATTGTCAACATCTTGATAACGTTAAATGTATTTTTTTGAACTTTTAGACATTGTTTAAAGGTTTTCAAGCTTATGATTTATTGAAGAATTCAATATGAATATTTGATAATCATATCTTCTTACATAAGTCTACTTAACCAATTTATAAAATCTTAATCACTGTGTCACATAAACAAGAAGCCCTTACTTGTAATTACTAATATTATTCGAAATATTTAATCAATAATGGTTTGCTAAAGGTTATCTTATACATTTGTCCTACAAAATTACAAAACACAACAAAACATAATAGATGCTTTGGCATGATTATTAACCACAATTATCTCAAAGTACAACATCAATTTGGCACCTTTGCCGGGGAATGAATTTGATTTGTTTTCCCTAGTACAAAGATAAAAATTTATTCCTTTAAGGTGACTAAAGGTTTAGTTAGGCCAAAATATCTTACCTTGCGATTCCACTGTGACCAAACTGGCTCCTTCAAAGCACACCAGATCTTGATCGGACTCTGAGATTTTTCAACCATTATCAAATCCAGAGAGACTGGTAAGAAGATATTATTCTAGAAGAAGGCATCAAACACCTTCTTGTACCCCTCAACAGGAGATCAATATAATTCCTAATCCTTTTAGATCTGCACCTATCCCTTTAGAATCATAAGACATACCTCACAGAGTGCAGAAATTAATATCTAAAGGAGTGGATTTTCTATCAACCCTATTAGTTCATTCTTTAGAATCCTATAGATTACCTCATGAACCTTCTGAATATCCTATATCAGAGCAGGATTTATATCTAAACTTTTCTGGATTCAAAATTACTGATTTCATTTCCCCTATTACATATTTTGCACCTTCTACTTCACACCAACCAGAAGATCTATTCTCTTTATTCCAATCATTTATTTGAACCTAGAGATGGAGAAGAAGAGTTTCAAAAACTGGTTATAAGAACTCCTTTAAGGTCCCAAATAATGTCTTCCATCTCATTTCATTCTCCTCCTCGTTCTCCACCTCATTCCTCACCTCCTTCCTCTCCATATTCACCTAAAAATTCTACTTCTTCCTCTTCAACTACTAATACTCATTCCTCTACATCTACATCTTCAAGTATGGCTGGTTTTAGAACAATTGTACAAGCAAGATATGCCCCTCTTTTAGTTCCTTCTATCCTTAATGATTTTCCTTAAGGATATTTAAAACACCTTCCCAGATTTAATGTAGAAACTATTTTATCAACTGAAGACCATCTGGCAACATTTCCAGATTTTGTAGATAACATGAACATAGAACATGAAAATGTTTATATGAGATTTTTTGTGCAATCCCTGGAATGAAATGCCAGGATCTGGTTTAGGCAATTACTATTTTATTCTATTATATCATGGCAAGAATTAACTAATATCTTTAAAAATCAATGGGAAGTAAAACATCACCCTGTGTATTTCTTAACTGAATTTGAAGAAATAAAAAGAAATTTTGGAGAAATAGTTTGATTTCATCAAAATATTAAACAAGATTTACGATGAAATGTCTCCTTATTGTAAACGTCCTATAGCAGAAACTAATGTTAGGTTTTCAAAGGCCTTTGAGGATGAATTTGTTGTAATGTTGAGAGATAGAACATCCCAAACCTTAGAATACATGAAAAATAATGCTATAGAGATTAAAGCAAACATGTTTGCATCAACCAATTTAAAATATAAAGCTGAAAAAGCCCAAAAGAAATTAAAATCAAATTGGGAAGTTTCTTCTTCCTCTAAATCTAAAAATGAAGATGAAAAAATTGATGAAATAAAATCACTTCTTAGAAACCTATGAAATAGGATTTCAAATATTGAAACTCAACCCAGAATAGTCCAACAAAAAATTTCTAGACCCAAAGCACGTGCTCAAGGTCAGTATAAAAAAGCTCCTCCATTGCAAATCCTTCATAGGCCTCATACTGACCAACAAGTACCCACACCATTGTTGATTGATGATCAACAACCTGATGACTACTTTATCTATCACTAAAGATATTAATAATATAGATCATACATCCCTTCAGACTGCCATTATTCTTGTTCCCCAAAGTCAAATCCCTCAAGAAGACCAAGATACTTCTCATGTTTCTAAATATCAAGTTTTTTTTGTGCTTTTGATTGCAGAACTCAATAGAAGAAATGGCTTAATACCTAGATACGGTCTTGGTAGACCTCCTAAAAACCCTGTAATAGTTGAACCTCAAGTAAAAACTGCTGAAACTCAAACTACTTCTATTCAACCTCTAAATCAGTCAAGTGATTCTACTCGAATTGAAAAAACTATATTGATGGCTTTTAAGGTGGAGAAAGAGTTAGAAAGAGTTAAAATTCCCATTCCACTTTGAAAACTTTCTAAAAATCCAGGATATAAGAGTCAAGTTGCAAAATGGATCCAAAAATCTAGGATGGATACTAAAGGAGATATTATTAATCTGCAAAATGAAAAACCCACCATAGATTTTGGTCCCAGCTCTGATATGATTGATGAAACCATACCACCTTTTTATCTGATTTTGAAAGTGCATGACTCCATGTTATACAATTGTTGCTAGATTCAGGTGCTTCAGACAACTTAATGCCTAAAGTCATCATGTAATAGCTTAAGTTGGATATCACTCGAACCTATCACGACCTATATAACTTTGGCTCTAAAAGGGTACAATGTTTAGGACTTATAAAATATCTAGTAGTCACTTTACATCAAATACTAGTCAAAAGTGTTGTATTAGACATAGTTGTTATGGATATTCCCCCTATGTTTCGTATGCTTATATCAAGGTCATGTAGTGCCAAATTAGGAGGGAGTCTCCAAATGAACATGGCTTTCGCCACTATTCCTATATATGGTGGAGAGAGCCTTAGGTTATATAGGGAATTCAGATTCCTAAACACTATTTGAAAAGTTGATCAAGCTAGAAATCATCCCATTTATGCAGTTGATCAGGATTTTAGTTGTTTTCAACTATCATCAGATATTTCATAGAATTCTCAACATAAGATTGAGGATGTTATTGAAACCCCTAAATCTGTTCAAACTGAAATTTGGAAATTATTATTTGATAGATCTTGCACCAAATATGGAGCCGGAGTTGGAGTTGTTTTGATTTCACCTGATAAAGAAAATATTACTAAATCATGCAAGTTAGATTTTGAGGTCACAAATAACGTTGCTGAATGTGAAGCTTTTATACTATGATTACAACTTGATAAAAGTTTAAAGTTCCAAAATTTGAGTGTCTTCATTGATTCAGAACTTATAGTAAGATAGGTTAGGAGTGTTTTTCAAACAAAGCATCCTAGGCTCAGGTCTTACAGAAATGAAATTTGGGACACCATTGAAAATTCCTTTAATGCCTTCAATATCACTTTTATTCCTAGAGATGAAAATATTCATGTAGATTCATTAGTTGTTTCTGCTAGTTCTTTCAAGATTCCAGGTCAATTTTAAATATAATACCAAATTCAAATCAAATATAGGCCATCAATTCCAGACAATCTTAAGCATTGGGAAATATTTGAAGATGATGAACAATTAAAATCCTTTCTTTAATTCATTGATGAATAGTTTGTATTACAAATTGAAGAAGATAACTCAAAAATTAATGAAGCTACTAAAGAAAAGAAAAATTTAGATCTAAATTCAAAGGTAGTTGGTCATGATATTATACAACTATGAAATAATTTTATCCCCAAAGGACTTGTTCCTTTAGAAAAATTGTTTGATCAAAATGATGTTTCCAAAAATCCATTCTTTGTTTCACCAGAAGATGACATTGAACACACTAATATTGGTACTGATGAGGAGATTACAAATATTAAACTTTATGCATATTTAACTCCTGAAATTAAATCTGAATATATCAAACTTCTTAAGAATTACAAAGATGTTTTTGCCTAGTCATATGCTGATCTAAAAACTTATGATACATATTAAATTGAGCATAAAATTCCACTAAAACCATAAACAAAACCTTATCAGTAAAAGTTAGGAAGGATGAATCCAGTTCTGCTTCCCACCATATAAAAATAACTTAAGAAGCTTTTAGATGCCCAAACAATTTTCCCTTTAAGATACTCTAATTGGGTTGCCAATTTAGTCCATGTTAGAAAAAATAATGGTGAAATTAGACTCTGTGTGGATTTTAGAATCCTTAATAGAGCATCCCTGAAAGATAACTATCCACTTCTAACAATGGATCAATTAATTCAAAGAGTATCAGGTGATAACTAACTCTCTATGCTTGATGGATTCTCTCGTTATAATCAAATATTGGTAAATTCATAATACAGGGAAAATACGACCTTTACTGCACCTTGGGGTACATTCATGTATGCCAGGATTCCTTTCAACCTATCAAATGCAGGAGCAACATTCCAGAGAGCCATGGACTTAGCCTTTGTTGGGAAGGTAAACAAATTTGTTGTTATTTATCTTGATGACTTAACAGTTTTCTCTGAACTAGATCAGAAACATTTGAAGCACTTGATGAAAGTTTTTGAAAGATGCAGAAAGTTTGGAATATCTCTAAATCCCAAGAAGTCATTATTTTCCATTAAAAATGGAAAACTACTAGGTCAGATCATTTCAAAATATGTAGTAATTTATCCCAAAAGTGTCTCTGCTATTTAATCATTATCATCACCTAGAAATGAAAAAGAAATACAAGCCTTCTTAGGAAAAATTAACTTTTTGAGAAGATTTATACCTAACTATGAAGAAATAGTTGAAGACATAACAAATATGCTCAAAAAGAACCATGAAGTGAAATGGACCATTCCCACAAGATATGCATTTGACCAAATAAAGAAGGCCATTTCTGAAGACCCAACTTTAACCAGTCTAAACTACTCTGAGCCCTTTAGGATAATCTCTTTTGCTTTTGAAACCACCCTTGCTGCTATTATTTTACAGAAGAATGAAGATTATCATGATCAACCCATAGAAGTTTTTAGCAAGGTTATGAGAAATGCAGAACGCAAGTATGATATCTTTAAAAAAAAAGCCTATGCATTAGTTCAAGCCCTGAAATATTTTAGAATGTATGTCCTCCATTCTACCATTATTTCTTATGTACCTAACAATGATGTAAAAATTGTTCTTACACAACCAGACACTAATGGAAGAAGAGGAAGATGGATAACTCAAATCCTTGAGTTTGAGCTTACCATTAAAACTACCAAGTTAGTGAAGGGACAAGGTTTAGCTAAATTGTTAGTCGAATCTAATTGTAAGGTGTCGGGCATAGAATTTGTTTTTGAAGTTTCTGAGAAACATCCACAAGAACCTTCTTCAAATTTTGAAAGGGAGAATCCACAAGAACCTTCCTTAAATGCAGAAGGGGAGAATCCACAAGAACCTTCCCAAGGAATTCATGGAAGGAATCCACAAGAACCTTCTCCTTCAACTCAAAATATCCCTGTCCACATTGACGAGAAGTTTGTATTATCAAATTGGTATGAAAATATTGTTCATTTTCTAATCCATTTTGAATGTCCAGCTCAGTTTTCCAAAAGCCAATGGAAAACACTCAAGTTGAAGTCCATCAAAGACTATATCGTCAATGAAAAATTATATTCGAAAGATCATCTTAACATTCTACTACTTTTCTTGACATAATCAGATACTGAAGGAATCATTGATCAATTTCATGCAGAAATATGTGGAGGCCATTATGCTTGGAGAGAAACAATATACAAAATACTTAGGGAAGGATTCTATTTTCCTACTCTGTTTTCACAAGTGGGAGCAAAATTAAGAGCCTGCATTCCATGTTAGATGTTTTCTGGTAAGCAGAAACTAGTAGCTCTTCCATTAGTCCTAGTGGTTGTCTCAGCACCATTTATTCAGTGGGGATTAGATTTTATAGGATAAATTCACCCAGCTTCAATTAATAAACATAGATGGATCTTAAATACTGCTGACTATTTCACGAAGTGGGTGGAAGCCAATCCTGTAAGAAATGCCACAGATTCAGTTGTAATCAAATTCATTGAAGAGAAAATTTTATCTAGACTTGGTTGCCCACAACAAATAGTGACTGACAATGCCACAAAATTCAGTATCATAAATATGATTGAATTTTGCCACAAGTATCAAATTTTACTGCATCATTCAACTCCCTATTATCCATAAGGAAATTGTCTTGCTGAATCATCTAACAAAAGATTAATAAAGGTGATCAAGAAAACTCTAGAAGACCATAAGAAAAACTGGGACAGTCATCTAATCTATGTAGTCTGGGAAAAGAGAAATTCTCCCAAAAGATCAACAAGTAAATGTCCATTCCAACTTGTTTATGGCAAAGCTGTTATTTTAACTACAAATTTAGCTTTCCCTGTGCTTAAATTTCTACAATAATCTACTGATGAACTTGATGATTTCTCTAGAAGAATAAATCAGATTGTTGAATTAAATGAAAACAGAGATGGGATTCAATATAAACTAAGGAAATATCAGAATAAGAAGAAGAGTCTGTTTGATAGAAAGTCTAGGGAAAGAGATTTTAGAGAAGGAGATTTAGTATTAAGATGGGATGCTAGGAGAGAAGATAAAGGTAAACATGGAAATTTTTATAGTCTATGGTTTGGGCCACTCAACATTCCAGAGGTAAAGGGAAACAACCAATTTGTGCTACAAAATTTGGAAGGACAGTTCTCAACACTAGCTGTTAATGGCAGATTTTTGAAACACTATATCCAGTACTAAAGGAGATCCTATATAATCATTATACATTATCATTTTCTTTTACCATTTCAAGTCTGTTTGTTTTCTATAACAAATAATCCATAGCTCGAGGAGAAAACACATGAAACTGCTTGTTCTTTGTATCCCACAAGGGGAAGCAGTCCCTAGCTGGTACCGATGTTGTAATATTTTTTTTTTGATAAGTTAGCATGGTAGTTTGAAAAATAAAAATAAAATACTAAGTTAGAACATGGATTAAAAATAAAAATTAAGAAATGTTAGGAAAATTATGTTTTTATATACATCCATGTTAGAATAAAATGTTAGAATAGATTTTCTCTTAAGAAAGAAGGCAAAAGAAAAAATGTTAGGGAAGCATGAAATAAAAGAATGTGTGAATTCTTTAGTGTTTTAAATAAAACTAAGGTTGCCTGTTTAAATGCACCGGATACTCAAAGATATTAAAATTTTAATTTATGATGTTAAAACCTTCAAAAAGGGGGTTTAATTTTCATTTTTTGAAGTTGATATATATAAGCGCTTATTTATTTTAACTATAAAGTAACTAGCAAAAAAGGGTCAAATCGAAGGAGTAAAATGTCGACATGATTGGATGACAGATCTGGAGCCCGCTCAAGATCTATGGCAGAGAGTCACTTCGCGACCCCTTGACCGTTTATTGTTAACGCGGGGTGGGGGTCCGAAGTGTGGTATTAATGGTTGTCGATTTTTGCAACGTGGTGACAACACAACACTTCCCACCCCCTCCACCCAAAACCAGAAACCGGGAGGTACCCCCCCTAGATGTCCACCAGCGGTTTTCCATGCTCGACGACTATTCCTCCTGTGCCCGATGGCCATTCCTCCCATGCCCTTAGCCAACAGATATCCTTTCCACGAAATAACCATTAGGTCATGGTCCAATATCATTCATCCATGTCATGTGATAGTTATTCTCCAATGCTCCACTCATAGCCGTTAATTACCCTGTTAGCCACTAAACCCGCTCCTGGACTGTTAATCGCCCCATTGGTCATTAAACCCCCATAAGAGCCGTTAAAACCTACGGTCATATTTCAGACCGTTAATCCCAAAACACACCCTATAAAATCACCTGCAAAGTCCTTTTCATTACTTTACTTTCTTATCCGAATTTCTCTTATCCCCGCATTTTATTCTATAGAAATTTGTTGTCTCTGCACTCTACAACTATGATCCTCATTTTCATAATATCTGTCCCCTTATCTGCAACCTAATTTTTAAATTATTTCTTGTTCGATACCCTGTCAAACATGGATCCCAAAGCCAAGACCAAAAAATAAACGCCCTGTAAGGGTAAAGCTAAGAAACAGGTGACATAAGAGGTACCGATTGTCAATATGGTCGCTGAAGTCATCCCTGAGGTCATCATTCCAGTTACAGATGCCATCCCTGCTGCAATGCCACATCTTAACCTCGACCTCCTACCCATAACCGACGCCTTTTTCAAATTCATAGACTATGATTGTGAATTCGACTTCTATGAGCTACATCTGTGGCTAAAATAGAAGCACATAGATAACCAGGACCCTATGAGGTTCTGGGAATCCATGTTGCTTTTTTTTCATTCCCACAAACCCATCCTTTTCCTGATCAAATTTCCTAGTGTCAGAAACAATATAATCCTATAACCAAATCATTGGTGGCTCAGAATAGAAACATTTCGATCACCATATCCCCTGAAACCATAAACTAGATGCTACTCATTCCTTCATATGATTCCCTATCCCATTTTTCACCTGCTTCTCTCATGGACCTTTATCACAAACTATATTTCCCTCAGAGAGCTCAGATATTTGACATTTTCTTACCTGAGGATGCAGAGTTTCCTATGAAAAATCCTCCATACTCATCCTCCAAAGCACTGCATCTCCATTCTTTCATACATGTTAGGATACCCAAACGATGAAATAGTTTATGAACCCAACATGGGGTTCTTATCTATTTTCAGTAATGATAAATCACCATTGTTTATGTATAATTACAGCCAATTCTTGGCTGAAAAAATACATGAAAAATTCATGAACTTTACCACACAAGGAGTGTTCAATTATGCTTTTGTAATTGTTCACATGTTTTTGTTTCAGCAAGAAGAAATGTTGTCTATCCAATTCAACAAGATGGATTCACAGAGTGAATCAATCAATGATTCATTAGACAAAATTGGTCAAAAATTCATCAAGAAACACTTCTTTTTCAGAGTTCATAGACTAATTCATTCACCTAGTAAAGCATCTTCTCACAAGTCAATCAAAGCCCAGAATTGGGGAAAAAATAAAATTGATCCTGCACCTCAGTGATCAACCTAAAATCAGTGATTGGTACCTATGTAAAAATTACACAGAGATTAGGGTATATTGCTATGGAATCTCACCATACAAGCTTCAAAGATATGTCCCCATGAGAGTTGTTTCCTTAGAGTATATTAGACAAATGCTAAATATGGATGAGTTACATTTTGTCTTAGGAAAGAGAAAAGCTTAGTTTAAACTTAAAGCCAGCATTGGATCTTTCATTTGTAATACCAGAGCAGCTGGCGCTAAAGTAGATGCAATATTAAAGAAAATAGGTTTTAAACCAAGTTTTACTTGGTCATATGACCCCCATGGCATTATTTCTGCTCTGAGAGTTGAACTCAAGGAAACTTCTTACACTCATACTTCCAAAGCAGAAATAGAGAAATACATGAACCAATATGAACGGTTGGAAGGTACTCTCCAGGAAGCAGATGAACAGGTCATTTCAACTTCAAATGTACGGACCCCAGCGCCTGACAGTAAGCAGTAGAAAATAATCAAAGAAGAGCCTCCACATGCCAAGGAAATCATGAAAGAGTTTATCTTGCAGCACAAAAAGCCAAAGCTTACTTCCACCTTAATTTCAGAGGGAGAACAACCAAAGATCATAGATTTGGGAGATAATGAAGTCCCCACATCCACCAATGTTCCTAAGACTCCTCCATTAGCATCATATGCAAGAGAACCACTAGATATTATTCAACATTTAGATGAAAGTTACTCTAAGGAACAAAATATTTTCTCTAGATTCTTAGACATCAAGCATAAGAATGAAGCATTGAAATCTGATGTTTACAATCAATTCTGGAAGCAAACATGGACATCACATCATAAGCTTCTCACTACCTTTCACAGTGAGAAAGGAAGGATGCAAATGGCCTTTCTGCAGGCAAAAGTTGCATTTCCAAAGACTCCTGCTGAGTACAAGAAGATTTCCTTCCCTTTTGATGCAAATGAAATTCATCCAGTTGATCATATGGACATGCATAAGCAGTCTGGGGAGATGTTATTCCCAACAATGACAACAACAACCATGTCACTTGCCAAACTGAAAGCTTCAATATCAAATTTCCAATCTCAATTAAAGATTGAAATATTGTCTTCATTAGCAAAAGACAACAGATTGAAGTCTCTGGAAGGCCTTGTAGTGAAAGTTGGGTTTGATCCAAAATACTGCAAGGCAGTTGAGGAAATCATTAAAAAGAAGAATGTAGACATCTCTGCTTTGCACAAACAACTCAAGCTTCCCTCAATTGATGACCCACAAACTAAGGAGATTGTGGAAAATGAATATAAAAAAGAATAGATGCTGAAATTGATCATTGATCAAAATCTTCAAATTAAAAGATGGAAGAACAAATTGAAGAATTTCTGAAAGATAAATCAACACTCCAGGTGACTACTGATCCTAATACAACAACTCAAACATCTTCTGTAGGTCCATAACTATCAACAACTGATGCAACAAAACTGACACAAGTTTTGGCTATTCAGAAGCAATCACATGAGAAGTTATAGTAGAGGTTTCAAGTTCTTGAGTCCTAGAAGATTAAAAATAATACCTTATACATAGAGGAAATGCAAAAGACTCATCGGTTAGGACATAATATCAAATAACTAGAAAGTGAATCTCTAATGGCAGAAACTCTAGGTGAAGCTAAGCAGAATATCTGGGAAGACATCAGCAAGTCTACGACAGAGATATGGCCATCCATACAGATTATCTTCGAACAATGGGAACTCATCACCAAATGCAGAGCAGCCATTGAAGATCAGAAAGAGCATCTAAAAAAGAAGCCAAGTGAAGCGATTGACATGGTCAAGGTTCTGAACTCAAAGAACAAAGAATAATTTGAAAAGATCAATATCTTGGACAAAATTGAAACCATTTGGAGATCAAAAAAGTTTTACAGAAGAGAAATTTAATCAACCAATTGCAAACTAAATGTGAAGCTTTGAATATTGTTGTTCAAAAATTTCATAATAAGTTTAATGTTTTAAATCATAAAGGACTGCCAGGATCGGTAGGATTACATGATAAGTTGATTAAATTAGAAGATTATTGTAAAAATGTATAAAGAATTGCAATAGAAAATTCAAAGTTTATAGGTATCAAAGGACATGTTACAGGGAAAAAATTTCTGGAAGCTCTGGAGTTTGATTTGATCATTCAACATCGAATCAAACATTTATTTATTTAGAGACCAACTTTTGACAGAAATATAGAAGTAGATGAAATCTTCAGAAAAGATGACGTGTGTAGAAATCCCACGTGAAGAAAAGTGTGATAAGTTTTGTGAGACCATTGAGTAAAAGGATGAATTTTACAACATGCCAACACTTCAGATTTTGGAGGGTCCAGTCAACGAAAGATTCCATCAAAAGTGGCCAAGTCACCAACAAATTCCAAGAAAACAGAGACTCTTCAACTTCTATTTCCTTCTTCTATTCTTCTCTATTGTATTTTTGTAAACCAGTTCAAGATATTTCTAAGTTCTAAATATTAGTATAAATAACTCTCATTTCGGGTTATTATGGGTTACACCCTTAGATGAGTGAATTTTTGTAAGCAAAAATTTTACAAGCCTTTTGATCATCAAGAATACAAGAAGGATTTTGAATTTGTCTCATACAATTTTGTTCTCTCCATGAGTTTTTCTAGTCTTCATACATTTTGTCTCTGCATATGTTTAATTGTTATCAAGAGAACTAGGTGAGATTAACTATGTTTCAATAATCTTATAATTTCTCCTGAAGTTATTAACAATATAAAGAATGATTTACTTAACACTTTGTTGATGTAAGTCCCTTTCATTTATAAATTGTCAGCATCTTGATAATGTTAAATGTATTTTGTTGAACTTTTAGACATTATTTAAAGGTTTCCAAGCTTATGATTTATTGAAGAATTCAATATGAATATTTGATAATCATATCTTCTTACATAAGTCTACTTAACCAATTTATAAAATCTTAATCACTGTGTGAGATAAATAAGCGGCCCTTACCTGCAATTACTGATATTATATGGAATATTTAGTTAATAACTGTTTGCTAAAGGTTATCTTATACATTGGTCCTCCCAAATTAAAAAACACAAAAAAAACATTATAGATGCTTAGGCATGATTATTGACCACAATTATCTCAAAGGAAAACATGGGGAACTAGTAGGAGGTCTAGCAGTGGGGTGAAGCTTCAATGTTCAACCATTTAACTCATAAATCAACCATAATTAACTCATGCATGCATGAAATTATAGGCACTTGTTGGGCCTTGAAATTTTCATTTACTTCCATTACATTTTCCCTTATATTTCCATATTATCACCTTCACTCCACCTCCATTTCATTACATTTACCTTACCATTACCATTCTTGGGTTACATTCATGTTTTTCCAAATTTCGTTGATTCCTAGTATTTTTAAGTGATTTGTGGTTAAAAATTAGAAAATAATATGCACATACTTATACCTAACAAGTGGAATGAGTTTGTTGCCATGTTGAGGTCAAAAATAAGCTTCCAAAAGACCCTTATGTGGCCTCCTAAGGCTAAATTCGAATTTGGATGGAGAAGATCATGGGATCATGAGGAGATGTGTCACATTTCCTATTTGTATTGTAGGTCTAAGAAGACATGTTCCTATCACTTCCTATTTGGATTGTAACTCTAGAGGTATAATGAGAGATTCATGGACTGCCATTAATGATATATCTTCTCATCTTTTGTATAAATAGGGGAAAATTTGTCCTATCAATTATGTGTAAAATTGGATTTATGCTCAAGCTTTGAATAAATAATTATATTGTGCCACCTCACTCATGAATGTGGCACAATATGGAGCATCTTGATTTCCCATCTCTCATACTTTTGGATCGGCCATCTACAATGTGTGAGATTTTTTTTCCTTCATAGATTAACATTTTCTTGCTTTCATAGATTAAGATTTATTTTCTTTCTTATATTAATTTTGAATTAGCTGTATAATCTTGTGCTCCTTAAGTCGTCTCAAGAGGGTGGCAACTGTCGTTCTCCAATTAGATCAGATCGAAGCATTCAGTCATACAGGAGTTGAGTTTTCCTTACATGCTTTTATATTTCTTTCCTAGATTAAATCCTCAGTTAATTGTATAATTGAATGCTCCTAAAGATCATGTCAAGAGGGTGACTGTGTCATACTTCCAAATTTCATGCTCGAGTATTTAACCTATGCAATAATTGAGTTTTCCTTTACATGCATTTATACTCATTTCCTAGATTGGATCCTCAATTATGTGTATAATTGAATTCTCCTAAAGATCATATAAAGAGGGTGACTCTGTCATACTTCCAAATTGCATGCTCGAGTGTTTAACCTATGCAATAATTGAGTTTTCCTTTACATGCCTTTAAACTGCTTTCCTAGATTGGATCCTTAGTTATGTGTATAATTGAATTCTCTTAAACATCATGTCAAGAGGGTGACTCTGTCATACTTCCAAATTGTATGCTCAAGTATTTAACCTATGCAATAAATGAGTTTTCCTTTACATGCCTTTAAACTACTTTCCGAGACTAATATTCTCAGTTAATTGTATAATTGGATGCTCCTAAAGATCAAGCCAAGAACGTGACTTGTCATACTTCCAAATTGGGTGCTCGAGTGTTTAACCTATATAGTAATTGAGCTTTTCTTTACATGCTTTGAAATGATTTCTTAGATTAAAATTTCAATTCCTGCAAGTATGATTGTGCGTGCTATATTTTCTTTTGAATTTGTCTTCTTTATTTTCGTTACTTGATTTCATAGGTTAGTTGAATTTCATTTTCATTATTTTATTTCATAGATTAGATGAATTGGTTTTCATTATTTTGTAGTTAGATTGATCTAAACTGAAATTTAATTTCTAGCATATATAGTGCACGCATGCTTCACAAGTTTACAAAACCCCCGTGTTTACAATTAAATGACAGGCAATTATTTTTCCCCAACATTTTGGCATCGCTGCCGGGGAAGTGTGCATAGGAACTACCTTTCATTCTAGAGTGTATTTTATTTTTTTAGTTTTTACTAACCATTTATGGACAAAGGGTCTAGAATGCCGCCCAAATACTACATTGAGGAATGGTATCAAATAGAGATTGAGCCACACCATTCATCTATTGTTCAAGATATCCTTGCGGCAAATCGAAAGATCAAGACAAATTTTCATATCCTTACAAGTATCAGGTACATTTCGTAAATTTGGATATGAATATTTCAAAGATTCTAATCCGTAAATGGCTTCATTGGAAACATCCATATACTTAAAAATAAATAAATATAGTTTTTTTAGAGAGATAGGAAAAATAAAATTAAAACAAAGCTTGGCTAGAATTTTGGAGTTTTTAATTTCATTTTCAAAAAAATAAAAATAATTTCTTATAATTTTTAGGATAAATTTGATGTTTTGTGATGCAGTAAGAACCACCCATTTACTAACCTTTGGCAGGAAATATTTGAAATAAAACAAATGATTGAGAACAAGGAGCACAAGCGAAGATCATGAGCGATAATTTAAAGTATGAGATCGATCCTTTTCATTTTATTTTTGCAAAATTTACATAGGAATCGATTGATAAAATATTGACTATGCTAACAAAATAAAAAATATCTCGAGTATGCTCTCCTTCTACACTTCGTGTGACCTCGAGGATCAGAAAAATAATTTTTTTTGTTATTATATCATAAAATCTAAAAAACAAATATTTAGCTACAGAATGCAATTCTGAAGCTAATTTCTGTTTGCATCATTTGATTTAATTTGATTTGATTTTTTTCAATAAAATTTAAAATTTAAAATAAAATAAAAAATTAAAAACCAGAATAAAACTTCTAAAATTCATTTTCTTTATTAATAATTTTTTTTTTGTTTAAATGAAATATATATGTAAATATTTTTAAATTTTTAAAAATGTAACATATATAATATTTTTAACAAAAAGAAACAAAAAAAATCTAAAAAAATAACAAAAACATAAAAAAAAAAAAATTTAAAAAAATAAAAAAAATAAAAAAAAATTACACAATAAAAACAAAGGTTTGAACGAAAGAAGAAAACATGGATTCGAAACAGAGGCAGATCCATTAGTATCATTTTCTTACTTGTTCCAACCAGTCGAATACACAATTGAAAAATAAGACCCCAATCCATGCTCGCTTTGTGAAAACCTGCAAATAAAAAGAATGAGTGCATGCAACAGTTATTAAAAAACAATTTTGGAAGTTGCAAAGAGGCAGAAGGGTAACATTTGAAAACAATTGCTCAATTAATCTCCAGATTTAAATTTTCCAAAAGAATAAAAAAAATTTAGGCGGGTTTGATCAAGGAAAACAGAATTTAGCAAATTCAGAAGAACCAATGCATCTGAATTGTTTGTTCTTTACCAAATTATCCACTGCATCATTCTAATCAGCGGAAGCCGTTTCTAATGATTGGGACTCTCTCTATGACAACATCATGTGGCTTACTGAGGATAAGTCTCAAGTTCAATTTCGATGAAATTGGAATGCAGTTGTTTGTGCTCAGATCTAAAAATATAACTAGAAACATTGCAAGAAAACATAGCAGCCAAAACCCCATCGAGATTGCAACACTGAAACCAACACAGGAAGATTTTAAATTTTACACCTGCAAATAAAATTCAGATTGTGTGAAAGTAATTTGCAGAATCGTTTGAAAAATCCATAGTTTAGTGGAGAGATCTATTTTTTAGGAAGTTGTGTTTGATTTCGAATTGAAATCAAATGCTCGATGCATGTGGCAATTGCTGAATCTGTTCCACCAGTAATTAATTTTGTTGCCGGAGCAGAAGCCAGGAAAAATGTAACTATTTTGACACACGATTTTGAAATGCATCTTCTGAGAAAACCAAGGTGAAGTAGGAAAACATAAAACATGGGCTTTTTCAGGAATGGGGGCAATTAGGTAGCGATTTTCTAGATTTGACAACCATTTGGGAGAAATTCATAGTTCTTCGGAGCCTCATTTTGCAAACTACGTGAAAAAAATGGTTTTTTTAAATGCACTACTTTCTTTTATTCCGGCCATGATCTGATTTCTTGATCTAATTTTCCTAATCTACATGAAGAATCCTCTAAATCTGAGTTCCATCATCTAAAATTGGGTTCCCAAATCCGCAAAACTTGAATTTCATCACAAAAACATGGATATTGTGCTATTGATAACAACTCTCCAATTAATGGTTGATCTTTAGCAAAAATTTGGAGGTCATGTGAATTATTACGATCAATATTCCATATTCTATATCCATTTAAATGCTTCCCAGTCAAATAACCAATTCGTAATTCAATTTAAGATCGAGTTTCAAATCCCAGACCTCTGCCAATTCAAACAGTATTTGCATTCTTCATCTTTGCTGCGACATTGTGTTCAAATTTACATGTGATTATATTTCTAGGCATTTTGGTGTGAAAAAAATCTGTTTTACCATTGTTTGAAAACTATGTTTTTAAATTGAGCTTTACAAATTATCCTACAAAGAACCCTTGCTAGTTTAAAAAAAAAAGTAAAAGAAAAAAAAAAAAAAGCAACCTTGGATTCATGTTTTGAATGCAGTTTTCGAAGTTGGAGGGAATTTTTGAAAAATCTGTTAAGCACGGTATGTCAACAAAACAACAAGTTAGCAATGAAGGGAAACATATTATATGTAAGACTCAAGTATTATTATTTACCAGCAATGACTTTTTGTTAAAAGAAACAATATTAAAAAAAAAATTGCAACAGAGATGACGATTCAATTTGACAGTGACTTGTAGAACAATTGGAAGATTATTTAGATGATTTCTAAGCATTTGGCATTAAAAATTATAATATTATTGCTGTTTATTTTTCTATGAAGCTTTAACTTGCAGGACACAGTGAATCTTGTGATGCCAATCGTTTTGCTCAGCACATTGCATGAAGTCATCTAACAACAGGGAGTTGATTTATTTTTCATAGTTATTTTTTAAAAATGGATTATTATCGATATTATGAATTGGACTGAATATAACGCTTTTTATTTTCCTTAATCTCTTTCATTTTACATTCAAATTTTGCGTAAGAATCAGGAAGGAATTGGCCATTTCTTTTTTAACACACTTATGTTCTTTATGTCAAGTTTATTTGCAGGTTTGGGATGATTGAATGATCATTGAAGAAAACCAATTGTGCGCACAATTGGTCTTCAAAGAACCGATTTCATGAGAAACATAAGAACAATTCCATGTCCATATCCATCAAGACCATTACATTTCCTTCCTTTTGAATTATAAATCCAACCAAGCAATTCAAAACAAGCCACAATTATTTTTCCAGCAAGAGTCAGTTGTTTTTTTTCCTTTATTCACATACACTTTCCATTACTTTTTGTCTACTCCCAACCCACAAATAAAAACAAGAAGATCACTTACATGATTATTGCCCATTTTCATTATTATTTTCCATTGTCATATCCCATTTTCATTTTCCTTTCTCCTATCCTTTTCATTTCACAAATAAACCTTTCTTCAATGCAAATTATTGAGTCACATTCCTTTGAGTCTAAAATCCTTGCAAAAGCACCTTGAGGCTTGCATGCCTTAATGGAAAGTCCTCTTGCTAATGAACAAAGGGAATACATTAATGTCCCTTGTTCATCGGATATTCTAGGTACTTGACAACAGCAAAATTATTCGTACCTAGCAAGATGTGTTTGGCCATCTTGACTCTCATTGTCATCAATGGTGAAATTTCTCGTGTTGAATAGTGGCATCCAGTAATGGCCACTAATTCAACAATTTTCTGCTATGTTTGACATCAAAACATCTATTCACATAGCAGGAATTGTGCCAATGAGTTTTGAAGACATGAAGAGTATCATTTTCATCATTTGGGAGAAAATGAAGAATATATGCAAATGCAACAGATCAGCACCATTATGTAACAAATTCAGTAGAATGGCAGTTGCAGAATCATATGACAACTGCATAATCAGATGGAAGCTACAGAATCATATGGAGGTTGGACAATCAGATGACAACTACAGAATCAACATCATTCTACAACAGATTCAACAATTTTAGTAGAAGCAATAAAAAGTCATCTTGACTCTTTTATCCATAACTTGTACAACCACTTGAAGAAAATTATGATTATAATTTTGCAACCATGACACATGCAGCTCAGCCATTTCCATAGGGTAAGTTAAGGTATGTCATTTTCTAACTTTTTACCATATAATTCCTTGAAAAGATAGAATGATATTTTTTGGAAAAAACACTTATTTTCCTCATTTCATAAAATTACGAATACCATCAATTAAGAGGGGGGGGGGGGGGCGGAAGGGGTACATACATATTCATATTTTGCCACATTCATATCACATTCAAAACCCCACATACTTTCAAAAGATATCAACTATTACATTATTATTAGGAGCATACAATGGTTTTTCAAAAGTACTTAAAAGATAATTGGATACAAACACAATCATGGTTGTCACAAAAGAACCAACCATGATGCAATCCAATAGAAATATACTTTGCAACAATAATCAAATTATCATTATGCAAAGTTCAAAGATAAAAATTGAATGCAACAAAAAAATATGGTTGAAACACAATAACCAACCATGTTGCAATTCAGCTAAAATACTTTGTAGAAGTATGAAGCTATCAAATGATATCATGCAAAGTTAAGTCCAAGCTCAAAGGATAAAAAATAATTAATGTAATAGATTGCATGAGGACATGCAATAGCTTCAGTTTAGGTGTATGTTGGGCCTTGAAAATGTCATTTACTTCCATTACATTTTCCCTTATATTTCCATATTCTCACCTTCACTCCACCTCCATTTCACTACATTTACCTTACCATTACCATTATTGGGATACATTTACGTTTTTCCAAACTTTATTGATTCCTAGTATTTTTAAGTGAATTTGTGGTTAAAAATTAGAAAACAATATGCACATACTTATACCTAACAAGTGGAATGAGTTTTTTTCCATGTGTAGGTCAGAAAGAAGCTTCCAAAAGACCCTTATGTGGCCTCCTAAGGCCAAATTAAAATTTGGATGGAGAATATCATGGGATCATGAGGATATGTGTCTCATTTCCTATTTGTATTGTAACTCTAAGAAGACATGTGCCCTATCACTTCCTATTTGGATTGTAACTGTAGAGATATAGGAAGAGATTCATGGACTGTCATTAATGAGATAGCTTCTCATCTTTTGTATAAATAGGGGAAGCTTTCTGCTATCAATTATGTGTAAAATTGGAGTTATGCTAAAGCTTTGAAAAAATAATTAGATTGTGGCACCTTACTCATGAATGTTCTTTCATTTTGACTTGGTTTTGCTTACATATGGAGCATCTCGATTTACCATCTCTCATACTTTTGGATCGGCCATCTACAATGTGTGAGATTTATTTGCTTTCATATATTAAGATTTACTTGCTTTAATAGATTAAGATTTATTTTCTTTCTTAAATTAATTTCCAATTAGCCGTATAATCGTGTGCTCCTTAAGTCGTCGCAAGAGGGTGGAAACTGCCATTCTCCAATTGGATCAGTCTGAGCATTCGGTCATATAGTAGTTGATTTTTCTTTACATGCTTTTATATTTCTTTCCTAGATTAAATCCTTATTTAATTGTATAATTGAATGCTCCTAAAAATCATGTAAAGAGGGTGACTCTGTCATACTTCCAAATTGCATGCTCGAGTATTTAACCTACACAATAATTTATTTTTCTTTTACATGCCTTTATACTGCTTTCCTAGATTGGATCCTCAGTTATGTGTATAATTGAATGCTCCTAAATATCATGTCATGAGGGTGACTCTGTCATACTTCCAAATTGCATGCTCAATTATTTAACCTATGCAATAATTTATTTTTCCTTTACATTCCTTTAAACTACTTTCCTAGATTAATATTCTCAGTTAATTGTATAATCGAATGCTCCTCAAGATCAGGCCAAGAAGGTGACTTTTCATACTTCCAAATTGGGTGCTCTAGTGTTTAACCAATACAGTAATTGAGTTTTTCTTTACATGCTTTGAAATGCTTTCTTAGAATAAAATTTCAATTCCTGCAAGTGTGATTGTGTGCGCTATATTTTCTTTTGAATTTTTCTTCTTTCTTTTCGTTACTTGATTTCATAGGTTAGTTGAATTTCATTTTACTTATTTGATTTCATAGATTAGATGAATTGGTTTTCATTATTTTGTAGTTAGATTGATCTAAACTGAAAGTTAATTTATAGCATATACAGTGCACGCATGCTTCACATGTTTATGAAATCCCCAGGTTGACAATTAAATGACACGCAATTATTTTTCCCCACCAGCACCCAGTTCAGATTGAAGTTCAACAGAAGTGTACTATCAGTGTTATAATTATCTAAGTTGTATAGGTGGTGCATGCATTAAGATAAGTACCTATAGGGCTTTCACAGTTCAGGATTGGAATTTCCCTAACTAATAGGAAAAAATTCTTTGAGAAAAAACATAAGAAAATAAGAGCTTGGAAGGAAGTAGACTTGCCTAAGAATTGACTAGAGTCAGATTATGAGGCAGTGAGGTATATTATACTTGTGCAGAGATTGTTTAGGCTTCAACAAGAATTGTATTTATTCTATATTTTCTAATTAATGCAATAGATATAGTCAGTGGTTTTGAGAAAAAAATTTCCCATATAATATATATATATATATATGTCCTTGTGTTATGTGTATTGATTCATGTCACACGTTTTTTATATTGCTTCTCAATCATGGATTTCTTTCCGCATATGAGTAGAGTAGATATGAGTCTTATGTCTTAGAACATTACATGAGTAGTATTGACTATAATATTAATTTCTACATGGTTTCATAGCTAGATACATAGTAGAGAAGATAATTCAAAGTTATTGCAGGAGATTCAAATTTCAAGATCAATGTTGCAGGCTTTCATCGAGACTAAGAAGATAACTTCCACTAGACTCGGGCTCGAGTATGCTTTGGAAGGAACCAAAATTATTTTGGCATGGAATATCCATATGGAGGCGGCATTAGATGATACCAAGGTACTAGATTACATCAAGACAAATGTAGTAAAACCCACAGTAGCTGATTCGCAGGATATCGCTTAGTGGAAGAAGAATGTAGCTAAAGAAAGGAGGATCATATTGGAGGGAGTTTGGGATCATATTTTCTAAAATATCCATGGGAAAGAAACTCCATTTTCAATGTGGAAAACACTGACAGACTTGTTTGAGAACAATAGTGACCACATGAAGATGGCACTGAAGGATAACCTTCAGAGCATCACAATGTATAAGGTTGAATCGATTTCGCAGTACCTAAGCAAGCTCAGATAGTGTCGTGATGAGCTTGGAGGGGTTAGTCTTACTATTCCAGAAGAGGATTTGGTAGCTCTATATCTGTTGGATCTTCTCAATAGCTGCCAAAATTATTAGGATTATGTGAATGTCTAAGACAAGCTACCATGTTGGGAGCGATTTTAGCCTTATCTCGTGCATGAAAAGATCAGGTGGAGCAATAGAGATGATACTTCATCCAAGGTTGAGGATGAGGAGAACTATGCCTTGGATGGAAAGGAAAAGAAAGGGAAATGGAAGAAATACCATTCCAAAGAAGATTATGGTCACCCAGAAAATAAGGAAAACTTGTAGAATATTAAAAGCTTTCACTCTCATGAGCTAGGACACTATGAATCAAAGTGTCCAAACAATAATTCCAACAAGAATCCCTCAGGAGGACTAACAAGTGAAGCTCTAACTTCAAAGTTCAAGTTGGATTTCACCCTCATTTCCTGCATGGTTGACATTAGTGATGGGTAGTGTGTGATATCTAGATAGTGGAGCCCCATTCCATATGATGAGCAACAAATAATTTTTTAGTGACTTGGAGGAGAAGGATATTCATATGGACATTGAGATGGGATATGATGGAAGTTATAGTGAGACCGAAATCAATACAATTACTTTTCAGAGGGATTCTTATGGCCCTCTCACATTAAAATATTTCATGTATGTTCTGGGTCTGAAGATCATGAAAAATATTTCTATAGGACTTCCCAAGGGTACACTAGAGCAGCGAGATACATGCAAAGGGTGTAAACTAGGGAAGTACACCAAATACACCTTACATGATAAGGAAATTAGAGTGCAATTAGTCCTTCAAATAGTTCACTCAGATGTGTGTGGACTTTTATCTAAAGCCTCCGTGACCAAGCATAGGTATTATATTATATTTGTAGATTATTTCTCATGTAAGTGTTGGATTTTCTTCATGTAGAAGAATGACTAAATATTATCCAAATTTTGTGAATTTAAAGAACTTGTTGAGAAATAAACTGATAGGAAAGTGAAGGCTCTCAAAAGCGATAACGGTGATGAATATTTGTTGAATGAGTTCAAGAAATTCTGTGAAAAATAAGGCATTCAATGGGAGTTGACAACACCCCATAACCCACAAAAAAATGGGGTCATTGAGAGGAAGAATAGGAGTATTGTGGGAGATGCATGGGAGATGTTGCATGATCAGGGTCTACCTTTACACTTGTGGGCTGAAGCATGCAAAAAATTGATATATGTGCAGAAGAGGAGTCCTCATCAAATTCTAGGGATGAGTACGCCAGAAGAATATTTTTGAAGGAAGAAACTAGATGTGGAACACTTAAGGATATTTGGTTCATCAATTTACTGTCATGTTTCCAAGGATGCAAGTCAAAATCTACAGTTGACAACAGAGTTGGGCATATTTTTGGTGTTCACTGATACACCTCACAACTATCGGGTGTAACTTCCATCTCACAGGATGAAATTTGTTTGTAGAGATATGAAGTTCAATGAAGAGAAGGCCATGGGATATTCCCTTAAGAGGAAGCTTCAATTGCATGTAGATGAGGAGCATTTTCCTCCAAAGAAAGAACCTCAAGATGTTGTGGAGTGGCCACAAGAAAATTAGTAGAGAGTGGAATAACCCACTCACGAAGATACATCCAAAGAGTGAGCTACTTGAGACAGAACCTTCCTCATTCAAGGAAGCATTGCAGAAGGCAGTATGGGTTGATGCCATGGTAGAAGAATATGATTCCATAGTTATAAACATTATTTGGGAAGTGGTCCCAACACCAAAGAACAAGTTAGTGGTAAGTTTAAGGTGGATCTACAAGGTAAGGAAAGCAGCATATGGAAGAATCGACAAATACAAGGCCAAATTTGTGGCCAAGGGGTTCTCTCAGGTGGAGGGAATTGATTACGAGGATACCTTTTTTCGAGTAGAAAGGTACTTTTCTATTAGGTCCATTCTGGAACTTGAAACACAGATGGGATGGAAGATCCATTATATGGATATGATGATATAATTCCTCAATGGAGTGATTGATGAGGAGACGTACATTAAAAAACCAAAATGATTTGAGACCTTCGACAGAGAGTCACGTGTGTGAAAACTCAAGGGATCATTGTATGTATTAAAACAAGCACCCCGTGCTTGGTACACCAAGATCGAAAATTATTTCACTAGGTTGGGATTTACTAAAAGTTAATAAAATGAAAACCTTTACCATATTGTTGTTCAAGGGAAATTGATGATTATATTATTATATGTTGATTATTTTATTTTAACCGGTGATGAAAATTTGATCAAATATTTCAAAGAGGATCTTACAAGAGAATTAGAGATGACGGACATGGGACTCATGCATTATTTCCTTAGTTTAGAAGTATGGAAAGGAGATGAGGAAATATTTGTCGCTCACGAGATACTGAAAAATTTATGCATGGAGAGTCCTCTAGAAGGCAGTTGGAGGAAAGAGGATGTCGCCTCAGGTGAGGAGGTGGAGGCCACTATTTACAGGTAGCTTGTGGGTTCACTTATGTACTTGGTGAACACACAACCATACATGTGTTATGCAGTTAACTAACTTAGTCAAGAAATGGTTAAGCCAACCAAATTGTATTTGAAGGTGGCCAAACATGTGTTGAGATACCTTAGAGGAATTACTCAATATGGTATTTGGTACAAAAGGAAAGATGGAGTGAAGCTTCAAGGATTCAGAGATGCAGATAGATGGGTAGTGCATCATATGAGAAGATAAATTTAGGATGAATCTTCAGTACTGGGTCAGCAACAATTTCTTGATACAACAGGAAGCAGAGATCAATTGTACTCAGTTCAAGAGAAGAGGAGTACATGGTTGCTAGTCAAACAACTTGGGAGGATATGACAATTATATTTGCATAAAACTCACTAAAAATCTAATTTTTCATCATTGATCGAAGCATATTGACATTCGTTATCACTATCTACGAGATTTTGCACATAGGTGAATCATGTTATTGGAATACATTCCTATAGAGGAAAATGATGCAGATATTTTTTTTTGGGTAAGTTGGCCTATTCTATTAATTCAAAGACATAAATTTACATATGCTACAGTCTGGGTTGGCAAGCTGCGCTTAGCCAATCCTAGCCTTTGTTACACAATTTCTAGGTTGCCTAGGGGGAGGAAACCATTCCGAACAAAACTTAAAATAGAAAATTACATTATGAACCGTAGCACTAACATATCTAATAAAAACAAAATAAATATTAGAAAAAACGTGAGCATGAAAAAAATCATAGGAGAACTGTGCAGTTGCGCAGGCTTCACTTTTCATCTGCATCATTACTGTTGGGAACCTCCCCCTTAATGGGGCAATCAAGTGCCTGTGCAGCAGCTTCCTCCATATCCGCCACTGTACGCCTAGGATTGTAGATCGGTGCTTAGAGGATGGGGGAGTCTGGATCTATGCCTTTGGGGATACGTGTCCAAATTCCATTGGAGTCTATCACCCAGATGTATGAATACGCATCTTCCTCCTCTTGAGCCAACAGCGGGTCAATTTTGTAGTGTTAGGGGTGTCTCTAGGGAGAGATGGTGGACTTCCTTGGGCCACGTATTCCTCTCTGCGCAGCCTACCTAGGGGCTTCTGCATGCTGCTCGGGGTTAGGACTCTGACGCACAAAAGTGCTATAATATGAGCCTTCCATCGAATCTAGACAATTGTCCTCACCACGGTGATAATGGCCAGGGAGAGCCCCTCTCTTTCCTCCTCGGATAGTTCGTTGACGAATTTTGGGTGCCATTGAATGTAGAAGTAGGGGAGAGTGGTTCATGATAGGGTACAACAAAAGGCAAGCAGTGCCGGGGCTCAGCGGGAAGGAATGTCTAGGGGACAAGTGCGCAGGAGGAGGTGCAACCACCCTAAGGATACTGCACAGTGCTATGCTGAGAGTAGAGATTCGCAGCCTTCTGAAGTGAGGGAGAAGCCAAAGTGGAGTGAAGGAGGAGAAAGGCAGTGATAAAAGACTGTATATTAAAAGGGGCTGAGAGCTCATCTTTGTAAAGGGGTGGGGATATGTGGGATGAGGATAACAATGAGTAGGCCTCGCATGCATCTGCGTGCTATGATTGAAAACTTGAACATGCTCGAGGGAAGGGGGATGGATGCAATATGGATTAATCATGATGGTCATTAATGGTGATGGAAGTGAGGTGATGCTCTAGACATGGTGACATCGTTCCCATCCTCTCTTCATCATTTCTGATTCTATGAGTCTCATGCAAGTGGCTAACGGTTTGAGGATCCGAAATAGGTGAGGCTCTGTGCAGGAGATCCTCGTTTCCCACAGAGTGTGGCATGTGATTTTCAAGCGTGTCAATTATGTCACCCGCATCCCAGGGAAGAAGATCCTTCTGAATTAGAGTGAGGCAGTCCTGTCTGAGAGATTCCCCCTCAACTTGTGTAAGGGTGGAGTGATGTAGCTCATAGTTCATGTCCATCCCTTTAAGATGTCTAGATGAGGTCTACTGGTCTGGGGTTTTGCTGATGAAGAATGTTGTAAGCTTCCTTGGTTAAGTAGCTTCCGTTGGGCATGTGCCCCCAGCGTAAGATTTCAAGTCCTGTTTTTACTCTGATTTTTCTTTTTGTACTGAGCTCCTCCAAGATTTCTATATGGCTTTAATTGTTCCAGTTTTTTTCCATTTTCTCATATGTAGCCATTTCCTATAACCTTGGGGGGTGTCTTCTATCCAAAATTCTTGAGCCTTATGTCTTTTTTGTCCTTGGAGAGCCGCACTCCATAGATGTCTGTGGAGGATGGAGGAGAGGCTTTGCATCTATTTCTAGGAGTCCTCCCATAATCTGGCTTGATTACCACTTCGCAGCTCCCAGAAGCTGTGATTTTGGATCTGTTAGCAACCTATAATATAGGGGTCATAATTTTGACTTGACTATTGGTAATTTGGTAAATTTTTACATACTTTTCGTTCTGCAAATTGTATTCACACATTTTGTAAAAAAATCAAAAAAATAAAAAAGATAAAAAAAAATTAAAAAGAGGGTAAAAAGTCCTAAAATAATAATCAAAGGACTTAGAAAAAATAAGATACCCCAAAAGAAAAAATGAATAAAAGTGAAAGTGAGCAAGCATAAATGCCACTAATTTTTACTTTTTGACTATGGCAGAGTTTCAGTAAATGTCATTAGTCTATGATGAGTTAAACAATTCAATCTTAACTTATCATTGTTTCAATTTCCATTGTTTTAGATAGAGAATAATGAGTTGTTAGACAGTTTAATCCTAACAATTCAGTATTTAGGTAGAAAAATAAAGTGAATCCAACAGTTTAATCTGGATTCATGGATGAAATAAGTGTAGAGTTAGATAGTTTATTTGCTTTCAAAAAAAAAAAAAAATGTTGTGAAAGTTGCTAGCTTAAATGCACCTACTACAAAGGAAGAAAAAATGTTAGTATGGTAAGATGGGTAGGTAGAAGAAGATGAAAAGTCTCAATGTAAATATCATTCATCATGGGCTTCAGAATAACTAACTTCCCCTTCCCATAGTCATGAAACATTCTAAACTATCAGTCAGAAAGGCTCAAGGCATTTCCTTGACTTTTGTTGGGACCAGACCCAAGGCTCTATGACTGATTAGTTAAAAGTGTGAAATGTCTATATTAATCCCTTAATCACATCATTTACCATTCATGCACTCATTCCCCTGAAAAATCCTAAGGAAACTTCATTTTTACTTAAAGATACTCTAATCCTCATTTGATTAACCTCCCACATCATTTCAAAGCATAAAACCCTCAAAATCACATTTTATCCTAAGTATAAGTGATGAAGTTATTATAATGCAAATTTGTTTTTTAATCTTCACTTTCTTAGCTATATTGATGTGTTTTTGAGTATACATTGTTCCCTTGTCATATTAATTTTGACTTATGTATTAATTCCCTACAACTGACCTTTTCCTATTATATAATTCCTTTTTATAAGTAAATCCCAAAAAACCACTTATTATAACTTAAGCCAAAGTAATTTACTCCCACATGCTTAAATAAAACCCCCCTTATAACCCCTTTGGCTAAAGTCTATCCTTATATTTAATTCCACCCCTATGGTAATTAAGTCTTCTTGATTTAATTTACCGTATAAATAAAATATATGAAGAAAAATCTTAAAACATGTGTTCTATGTGTTTTGAATAGAAAAACACCCGAAGTTTGATTAAAAATAAACTTCAATAAAAAAAATCCTTTCCCTTGTATATCTTCCGCCCCAAGTCCCTTAACCTTATCTTTTCCCCGCATACATTATGCCTTATCCTAGTCCCTAATCACAGTTCAAACCTTGGTTTAACCCTCCTGATCACTTGATTTTCCATCGAAAATGGTGTAAATGACTTAACCCGTCGGAGTCACTTCTGACCATCTGATCCCCAGAAGTCCCTTTGATCCTATAGTCAATCACTTGTGCGAAATATCTCAATGCATTTACCCCTATCCCATCGTGTAATATTTCCACCGTTCGATCTCCTTTCCATTTCCCAAGATCGATGGCCCACGTCGAATCCAATAACATTTTAATCCCCACACTTTCCCTTTTAATCTAGACCATTCGCTCCCAAAGGCCCGATCCGACGGCGATTATTCATTTTCGCGCTCCAAACATAAACGATTGAAGTTTCCGCAAAGCCACACGAAATGGGTGGTTTATCCAAACCACCCCCGGCTGACGTGTCACAATATCGTTGTTTCGCATTAAAAAAACTCATTACCGCTTACCATCATTCATCAACGCGAATACCAATGACGGTATTCCTTAAACCTTACCCGCTTAACCACAGTTTAATGATATTTAACTATGGTTTATACCATCGGTTCAATACATTAAAATTTAAAGTTTTTATTCAAATTTTCATCATTTTCCCTTTAAACCTGTGAAAACGTCCATAAACCCTTTTTCTTCAAATTTGTGCCATTAAACCCTAAGAAACTGTGCAAACCTTTTTTCAACCTACTTGTGCCATTTCCGATGCCGATTGCCCTGAATTTCAACTACAAAGTGCCACATTGCCCTCTGAGAAACCAATTTCGAAGAATTGAAGACTGAGCACCTCTGTGACGTCTTCGACTTAATTTCAATGCTTTTCTCAGGTACTTTTATTCAAGCTTACCGTATTAGACTTCAAAATTTCTGTTATTTCCAAATAATCACCCAAATTGCACAAATAAAACTGCATAAAAAGGCCATTTTACAAGGGAAACTCTGTCAAAATTTCCCCAGAATTCCTGATTGTCATTTCTAGTGGTTTTTTCCCAATTCCTGGTCTATTTCACTGCTGAAATTGATCTTAATATATGTTCTGAGCTTTAAAACCCTTGCTTTACAAAAAACCCTGCTCAGAAACCCCATTTTCCAGTAAAATTCACCAAGAAGCCCTTGTTTCTGTTAAAAGAACTTAGCAAATCGTTTAAGCTTTATTTTTTCGGATTAAAAATGACAAAGAAACAAGTAATCCCTAAAAATGGAGGCCCAAAGTCTCAAAAGAATTCCTCTGCAAAATTCCCTCATCCTGAGTCCTCCCAAATTGACAAACCAACCCCTGCACTCACGGCTAATTCTACCGAAGTGGTAAGATCAGTCCAGCCTCCAGTCTTTTCCCCAGAGAATAGTCCCTTGTTTGATCTTGATTATATAATTCTGGACCCTAATGTAGAATTTAGCTTGCTTTATGTATATAATTGGTGCTTTGGCAAATCAATGGAAAAAGGTGACAAAGACATTACAGTTTGGGAATCCAATTTATCAAAATATATTGTCCCTCTCACTCATTCAGTTCCTGAATTTATCAGATTATGCCAAGCTTATTATATGCCAGAACAAAGATGCATTGTGAACAGAGATAAAGAGATCATGTTTTACTTCACTAAAGAGTCAATAAATTCGATGTTGCAACTGAGTCCTGACCCAAATGCTATTTCATTATCCATAGAAGAGTTGACTCAAAATTACCTTGAACTTGAATTTCCTTCTAAATTCAAAATATTCCAGACTTTTTGTCCTAAACAAGTGGATATTCCCAAACTTAATCCTCCTTTTGATACCTTTGAATTCCCAGATGAAACCAGGCAAATAGTCTCAATGCTGTCATTCATTTTAGGTTATACTAGTGATGAATTCACTGATGTAGCTATCTTAGGTTTGTTGTCAACTCTTAGCCCTGTTTAATCTCCTTCCATTGTATACAATTTTGCTAGATTCATTGCTAAAAACATGCATTATCAGTTGTCAAGATTATCAAAAGAAGGAGTTTTCAGATACACTTCATATCTACTTCACCTCTTCCTATATTATCAATCAGATAAGTTTCCAATTGAATGTCAGAAACTGGATGCAAAAGGAAAGGTTATTTCAGTAATGTTTGGGTCATCTATTTTAAGAAAATGGAGTAGAGAATATAGCTTTGCAGATTTTAATGATCTGTTTATAGCCCCTGCTATGAATCTTTTGGAAAAATGGCAAGTCCCTAGGATCAATGAAGATACAAAGAGAATTCTACAGTCGTCTGAGAGTTGTAGAACAGGGGACTGGTATATATATAAAATCTATACAGAAATCAGAGTATATGGTGCACTCTTGGCCCCATATAAACTACCAAGATTTGTTACCACAAGGATATTTGCATTGGAATATTTGAGGCAACTATTGAATGCTGATGAAATTAATTTCATAGCTTCTAGAAAAAAGACCCAGTTTAAACTGAAGAATCAAATTGGGCCATTTATTTTCAATAATAGAGAAGCAATCAATGAAATTAATGTGAAATTGGAGTATAAATTTCCATTTAGTTTCATGTGGAATTATGATCCATAAGGTGTTTTAAGAACACTAAGAGTGAAATTCAAGTTACCTGTTTTCTTGCATGACTCCAAACCCCATATTGAAAAGTATGCTAACAAAAATGAATGGAAGCCCAACACTCTAGCTGATGATGATTCACTAGAAATGCAGAGAAAAAATTGGAAAGGGTAAACAGGTTGAACAGACACAGGTTACTACACTGAGTAATGGCGAAATGCTCAAGGAAGAAGAAGATAGTTTCATAGCTGAAACTATTCAGGATAAAAGATTCAGAATCCCTTACAGCAAGAAAAGTAAATTGTCAGATGAAGAAAGAAATAAAGCTGTTAATATTGAAGATAATGAAACAGATGATGAAGCTACAAGAATAGTGACTGAAACACTTAAAGATCTTCAAAATGTCAAAATTGGAACACAACAAACAGATACAGTCATGAGGGAGAAACAAATAACTATTGACATACCTTCTTCCTCTAAGGAAACTAACCACACAGAGTCAGAAATTCAAATTAGATTCAGACAGATTAAAGAGAAGAATGAAGAAATCAAGAATCAAGCATATTTTAGATTTCTTAAGGAAAAGCCTGGAAACAAAGACAGACTTCTTTTAGAATTTGATTATTCATCTAATAAATTAGTAATGTCATTCTTAAAGCCTGCAGTGACTGATCCAAAATCAGTAGCAGATTATTCCAAAATAGATTTTGAAGTTGATGCGGATGCCATTCATGAATTGGATCAAATTGAATTTCATAGGAGCAATACTGAAATGCTATATTCTAAAATTTTCAATAAGGCTATGAAATCTATTAGGCTAGAGAAAATAGTGCTTAACCTCCAGAATCAAATGAAGTTGGACAAGGCCTCACTGTATGCCAATAATTTGAGGATCAAAGCACTAGAAGATTTGGTGATTGAAGCAGGCGTTGATCCTACCAATATGGAGATTGCAAAAACTTTGATTAAACAGAAAAATGAGGATATATTTTCCCTCAGAAAGCAGCTAAAGTTGCCTCAAAATGAAAATCCTCAAGCAAAGGAGATTCTTCAGCAGAAAACTGAAATTGATGAACTCAAACAACTTGTTCATGAGATGACTACTCAAATAAAAGAAATGGAAATTCAATTGGAAGCTTCCATAAGAGAAAATGAAGTCCTGAAGAAAACTCAACAGGTTCACATTCCTACAGCAATCCCTACTGTTAGTACTGCTATTCCATCCACATTGGCTAAACACATAGCGCCACAGGGAGTAATGGCCACTGTAGTGCCATTAACTTCTCATGAAATATCTGCTTCTTCTTCCTCAACTTGACAAATTGATACAATACAGGATAGAGCTACTGTAATCAAAGCCATTGAAGACATATCAATAAAGGGGAAAGAAATACTTAATTTGAAAGGCATAATTAAAAATTTAGAATCTTCCAATAGAGATGACTTAATTACATCTAAAGGGCATGAACAGAGGGAAGACAGACTGCAAGAACAGGTTAGAATTCTACAAGAACATGTAAATCTTATTGATCAAGTGGCATATATTAAAAATCATTTATGGACTAAGATCATTGAAGTAATTCACTCTCAATGGCCTTCAATTCAAATAATTTATGAGAAAAAAGAGTTACTACAGGCTGCTAATGTAGAAATTGACAAAACTAAAAGAGAGATTAAAAATAAGCCAGCCCAAGCACTTCAACTCATAACCTTTTTGAACAGCAAAAACAGGGAAGAAATGGAAGAGTTAAAAATTACTGATAGGATAGAGACCATCCTCCAAATCAAGAAAGTCCTGAATAAAAGAAACATGATGAGTAACTTAGAAGACAGGTGTAAAGACATGAATTTGGCTATCTCAAGATTTTGGGCCAAATACAAGATATTATCATAAGCAAGTTTGCCAGATATTCATGCATTGAATGACAAGTTGATGCCTCAGAAAGATTATGATCTAAAAATCAGAACTCATGCAAAAGAGCAAGCCAAACAACCACTGCCACAAGGATCACCAACTAGAAAAATACTTCTTTAGTATTTTGAAAATATGTTGTTTTTGGATAATGAGATCAAACATATGTTCACTATAAAGCCTAACTTTTCCAAGTATACAAAAGTAGATGAAAGCTACAGGAAATTGAAAACTATGAAGATCCCCTCTGCTGAAAAGTGGCAAGAATTCATAGATCTGTTGTGAATTTGATGTATAAAAAACAGGAAAATTACTTGAAAATTCATCTTTTACTGTTACCTCAAAGGTAATAAATACAGGGTTAAAGTGTATCAGTAGGTGAAAGAGTATCAGTGAAAATAAAGTTACTGTTGGTTACTTTTTAATTACCACAGTAAGACAGCTCAAATCAGATGAATAAAGAGTATCAACGTTGAAAGCCAAAGGAAGGAAAGTTCTTCAACCACTTTCCACAATAATATGCACCTAAGGCCAGCAAAGCTCACAGCACATCAACCATCTATTTAAATTAGAATAATCAGTTCTATTTTTGCTTGTAAAAAGGGAACAACTTGCAAAATGTTTCACAGCTATCCCTCTTACTAAGTTTTCTTTCCTATTATTTATTAAAACATTATCTCGATTTCTGAGATATTTTGTAAACAGTTTTTTGTATAAATACTTCACAATTCGAAGTATTCAAGGTGAATAAAATTTCTCAAGACAAGTATAGTCTTATTTGCTGGACATATTGAAGTTGGTGAGTCAATTAGCGAAAGCAGCAGACTGGAAAGAGATCAGAGACATCATAGCTAAGGAATCTCGTGGTGAAAAGATAAGTCTCGTTCTTTCCTTGTTTTCGGTGTATTTATTTAAAGTTTACATTCATTCATATTATGTTTTTCTAATTTTTAATGATCAATTAAGGAAAAATTAAACAGGATTAGTGATAATAAGATCCCTATTTCGAAACTTGTTGGCATTTTGATGTTTTATACTTGATAACCGGACCATAGAATTCTTAATTTCTCTAGGTCCTAGTTAGATCCCCTTCTTCAATCTTCTAATCTGTAGCTTAAGGATTCTTAAGTGCCCTTTCGCTCAGATTCCACCCACTCCATCAATCAAGCCTATACAAAGCCTTAGAAGGTCACCTATCTTGCCCTTAGCACATTTTCATCTATGAGCCTTATTTCTTAGTTCTTCTTGCCTAGAGAGTTGAATCCATTTCCCAATATTCTGGTAGATCCTTCTGGTTTACCTTGAAATCTCTTTATTCCCACCAACCTTTTCAAAAAATCAAACCCAACTGCACAATCATAGCGCCTAATATCTGTTACCTAAACAAAGCTAAATCATATGGAGAGATCCCTCTCCGGAACTCAGGAAGGCTAGATCCTGAATTCTAAAAGTGGTTCTTGGTTACCCTTGCTGTTCTTAACTACAAAAATCCCCATCCCACAACTTGAGAATTACTAGGGTGATAACAATATCATCATTTTTTGCTTGCTTGTTGCTTTTTAGATTTGGGATCCAACCAGTTCTAGGCTATACCTTATGAGATCCTCCTTTGGCTAGTATTGTGTGTACTTGGCAGCCAGTAAGTTGGCCCATGGAGTGTTGGGGTTAGAGACCCATTTCCACCAGATGTTGGCTTCCATTATGGTATTTATATGCTTAGGGTCACGCCGGCCTAGTCCTCCCTGATTTTTAGGGGTGCACACATCCTTCCAATTGAATAAGGCCCATTTTTTTTTATCTTTGGTGCCTCCCCATAGAAAATATCGTTGCAAGTTGTGCATGGCTTTGAGGACCCATTTGGGAGCTGCAAGGAGTGAGAAGAGATAAATAGGGATGGATTGTAGAACAAATTTAATGAGGACCAGGCAACTAGCAATGTTGAGGGTGCAGTCGGTCCAGTTGGATAGTCGAGTTTCCATTTTTTCCAACAGAGCTATCAAGGAGGATTGATTGATTTCCGAGTCAGTTAGTAGAGCTCCTAGGTATTTGGAAGGTAAAGAAGTAATGGAGAATCCAAGGATGCGGGCGATGGTGTGCTGGGTAATGATGTGGATATTTTAACAAAGGCATTGTTAAGAATATAATTCAAGTTCCATAGAGAAAATATTGGGGTATACGATAATCCATTTCTTGTTGAGAGGGAGTGTTTAAAATGCAACAAGAAAAATCCATATTTAATTTTCCCTTGAATTAAATTACGAGAAAATTTTAATTCCACATCACAATACAACTTGAATGAGTTAACTAAGTTAGTTTCATTTAGTTGGCTCAATTAATTTGAGTTGAGGGCCTAACATGAGTTCTATAGATTGATTCCTAAATTTTAGGAGCCTAGCTTGAGTTAATTTCAGTTGTAACAATTTAATTCAGTTAAATTGAGTTAAAGTCAGTTAAACTAGTTCCAACTATTGGAGGAACTAGTAGGAGGTCTAGCATTGGGGTGAAAATTCAGTGTTCAACTAGTTAACTGATAAACCAGTCGTCATTAACTCATTCATGAATGAAATTCAAGTTACCCAGTTGAGATTAGAGATCAAGGGAAGTGTACTATCAATTGTATAATTATCCAAGTTGTACATGTGGTGCATGTAGTCAAAGAAGGAAATATAGGGATTGTGTAGTTCAGGTTTTCGATTTCCCTAATTAATAGGAAGATAAGTACTTTAGAAATAGAACAAGGAAATAGGAGCTCGGAAAGTAGCAAAATTTGCTAAATTTTTCACTAAGCCCTTTATTTATTTTTTCTCTTTTTTGTTTTTGTTTTTAGAAGCTATGTGGATTTAGGACTGTGAACCTCCCAATCACATTCAATTATCTGCTCATTGACATAATAAATTATTCCTTGGACATAGGTATTCTATACAACTTCATCCTATATCGATTGACAAGTAAGGGAATCCCTTCCTAAAAAATTGTTTTAATATAGAAATACCCACTCTCATGACATTTCTCTACTATGTAGGGACCCAACCATCTTGTCATTAACTTTCCCTTGAAATACTTGAATCTTGAATCATACAGAAGGGCCCAATCTCCTTCTTGAAAAGTCTTCTCTTTGATGTATTTTTCATTCCAAATCTTTGTTTGTAGTTGGATTACCTCAGTGTGCAGGAGATATGGTAGCATAAATTAATCTAGACCATTGAGTTGAAGCAACCTCTCCTGTTGTGCCATAGTGATATCCAATTCTAACTAAGCTTCCATCCTCAAGGTGTTGTATTCAAATTTAATAAAAAACATGTCCTTCTTCCAATACACTAGTTCAAGTGGGGTGAATCTAGTGTTGTTGTAGGCCCAATTGGATTGCTCAAGTCTCCTTATCCAATTTTTCCTAGTGCTACTAAAAACCTTGGTTAGAATTTTCTCCAATTATTTGTTTATCACTACCACTTGCCCATTTTCTTGATGATGATAGGTAGTGGATGCCATGTGATTTTATGTGGTGTTGCTTCCTGAGATCTTCAATTATATTTTATATAAATTATGCTCTTTGATCATTGACTAACTCCCTTGGAAAAACAAACTTGTAGAAGACGTTCTCCCTCAGAAATTCAACCACATTGTTCTTAGTTGTTGCCCTTACTGCCTTTGTTTCAACCCATTTAGTAAATTAATCAGTGCCTAGAATGGTATATTTATTTTTTCATGATGGGAGATCAATAGGTCCAATGAAATCCATGCCTCACTTTTCAAATATCTCTAGAGTCACTTGAGTTTGTAAGGGAATTTCATCCTTGGGTGTGGGTTTACCCATCCTCTTCCATTGATCACACTTGGTGGTGTACCTTATTGCATCTTGATGTAAAGTGGGTGAGTAGTAACCTGATTGTATAAATTTAAAGGTTGTCCTCTTATCAAAAAATTGGCCCCCACAAGGTCCATCACAACATTTTGAGAGGATTTCAAATACCTCCTCTTCCCTTACATGTCTCCTCAGGATCTGATATGGCCCAAATCTGAAAAATATTTACCCCAATCTAAGTGAATGGGGCACTCCTCCTAACAATATTTATTGTCTCCTTGGAGGATAGATTAGGAGGGAACCTCACAGCAACCACATAGTTGGCTATATCAACAAACCTAGGATAAAGCACTGAGATGGAAAATATATGTTCATATCAAAGTTTATCATCTGCCATTTCTTCATTTTCTGTAGGTAAGGTTAGTCTTGACAAGAAATATGCAACCATATTCTCTTTCCCTAGTTTATTTATAATAGTAAAATCAAATTGTTGCAATAATAATAACCATTTAGTTATCTTGGCATTGAAATCATGTTTATTAATTAAAAACTCAATGGTTTCATGATCAGTGTGAACAAAATTTTGATAAAAAATGATATAATTCCTAAACTTGTTCAAAGAATGTACCACAGGCAAGAGTTCCTTTTTAGTTACTGCATAATTTAACTCAGCTTTAGATAGATTCTTACTGATGAAATACATAGCATAAGGAAATTTTTCTTCCACTTGTCCTAAGGCATCCTCTACAACTTTGTCAGAGGCTTATGTGTGTATATGACAAGGTAATGCCCAGTTGGGACCCCTAAGGATGGATTCAATAGTCATATTTTCTTTCAATAATTCAAAGGCTTCTTGACAGTTGATTGTCTTGTAAAATTATGAATATTTAGCCAATAGTCCAAACAAGGGTGAAGCCAATTTACTAAAGCCTTTATTGAACCTTTTATAATGCCCAACTAATCCAAGGAAACTTCAGGCATCTATTTTTTTTTTAGGGATAGGGACCTTTTGATGATGGACATATTATTTGGGTTAACCTGTATCCCTTCCTTGGCTATAGAATGGCCAAGGAAAATCCCTCCATTCATCATAAATTCACACTTATCAAGAATCAATGAAATATTCATTTCAATGAATTTTTTTAAGACATTGCACATATTAGAAAGATCTTACTAGAAGTCACATCCATAAAGAGTGAAATCATGCATGTATATCTAAATAGAGTAATGAACAAGTTTAGAAAATATACTTAGAAGTGCCCTTTGGAGAGTAGCAGGGGCATTGCGCAGACCAAATGGAAAGACTCTATAGGAAAAGGTACCCCAAGGAAATCTGAATTTTGTCTTATCCTGGTCCTCACGATTGATATGTCTTTGATTGTATCCATTAAATCTGTCCAGGAAATAGAATATTTTCTTTCCTACAAGGCCAACTAGGACTTGTTCAATGAAGGTGTTTTATGTAAATCAAACCTATGGATAAGTATGCTTTCCCTAAGTGTGGTGGTACACTTAGAACAACATAAAGAAATATATCTCACCTTTTCCTTAAAATGAATAGATAAAGGCAAGAAAACCTACTGGTAATCTATTCGATTTTCCTCGCCTCCCTTCATCGCTCCATTACTCTCAATCAAACTAAACTAGCTTGATTGGTACCTACAATGGAAAACAGATAACAGAAAATGACATAAAGGAATTATGATATATTCAAGTTAAATAAATTGAATCGATTAAATTCCTAAATACACATATAACATCATTGACACATGCATTAGGAAAGGAAACAATGCCTTTATTATGAAGTAGAAGGAGAAGTAAAACTAGTTGATCAATTCAATGTCACTCCTCCAACTTCAGTCCCATCCTCATCACACCCTACATCATCAATACAGCATCATAACATTACATGCACAATACCTCCAAGAGTTGTGATCTCACCAGCATAACTCTAATTAATACAGATTATTGGTGCACTATGATCAGTGCTCTATTTATAGGTAGATGAAGGTAGTTTGACATAAGTGAAATATTTAATTTCTTTTCCAAAAATGGGTGAAGAGGTTTCATTATTCATGGGAATAGGAAGATAAGAGGTTTAATAGCTCCATGGTGTCCATATTCGAAGCTATGAGATGAGGTGAAAGCTGGAACAACTTATAGAAGCCACTAGATGTTAGAAAGATTCCCGGAATCCAATGAAAAATTCGCTCCCATTCGACCAACACAGTTTAAAGTGGGCCTAGATCATTTGTAACACAGCCTTACATGGGATTAGATGCTCTGCAAAGAAGTTACTGCAATCTTGGGATGTGTTGGTGGCTCAATGGGGCACTTCAACTGGCATCTAAGCAGTGAAAATTTCATGAAGGAAAACCACCAATGGGATGACTTGTTTAGGTCATTTAGCAACTAATTTAGAGTATAATAGACCCAAATGGATATTGATTTGTGTTTTGGAATGATGCCCAAATTGACCTATAGAAACTGCCCCCTAAAGCATGATGTCAAAAATGATAATGTTGATTGATATGATTTACAATGTGATGAGTAGGATCTGAAGTAGAAAGTGACCAGTAGCAATTACAATACATTACATCGTGATACCTTTCATCTTACACATGAATTCATGAGGGAGGCATACCCATACTCAGCACATAAACTATCATAAAATTAGAAATTTGTATATAGATATAGACCTGTGTACAGAGGTAGACCCATGATAGGATAACCATCTGAATAATGACCATCATACAGATGATTTGGTACTACTCCTGAAATCGCAGCCCGAATGGATGAAACTAGATCTGGGGTCTTCTATCTTGTTCACTTGATCTCTCCAAGTACAAGTCTAACCATTCGAATATGTGATCTGAATTTGAACATGGGAAGACACTATCTGATTACCATCCAGTGATGTATATCGTTAACAGGTGCAAGAGAAAACACCTTTGATGATAATGGCTCTCAAGGTACTGCAATACATTTTTCATCCCGTGAATAGATGATTTGATGTCGAACACCATAAAAAGTCTTTCAGCAAAGGCCTTTAATGTAAAACTATCCTCGGGAGCGAGAAACTTGTTGTTGATGTCAGCAAGCTCTAGGGTACTGGAAGGTTGTTTCTAATTCCACTTCCTCGATGATGAGCTGATGTCGACAGGAAGAGAATCATCGTAGGAGGGCCTTGATGTTTCCCCCATCAACGACATGAAATAGGAGTAATGATTTTAGAGATAGAATGTGACTGATGTAGCAATGGCAGGGATGGCATTCATGAAGTGAATGTTTATTAGTATTGCAAAGGATGAGGAATAAATGAGTGACTTCTCTTGAACATATCGACGACACTGAATGAATTGGTAGCATTTGACCCAAAACTGAAGTGATGGATGTTGTGATAAACCATAGGTATGATAGACATTCAATCAGATTACACAATCCAAAAATCATAGAGATGAAGTGAGTGAGTGTCATGTTCAAGAGAAACTTGCTACCATAAAGTGTTTTATCCCTTTCCAATTTTCCCCAGTCATTGCTGACTAGTACCTCTTTATTTTTTAACTATATTGAGGAGGATAACATATTCTTGATGTATAATTCCACCCTTTAGGTGAATCCATGACTATTTGATTCTTTAACAAGTCTAGAAAAGGTTAAACTCGATATTTTCATGATGGACAAGTCCATTGTTATTTGATGCTTTAACGATTCCATTGACAATGAAAACTCGGTCCTTTTTCATATTTAGAGAGTGAAAAAGCGACGAAAAGAAAACACCACAAGTTATTTTTCGTATAATAGTCCCTGAGATTGGAAAAAGCATAAAATAATACCTGAGAGAACCTCCTAGCCATGTTCTACTAGGGTTTTCATTTCTCATAAACATAATCTATCTCAGTTTGGAAAAGGGTTAAACTTATACTGAGTAGATGTCATTTCAATTCCTTTTACGAGCTCAAAAGGACAAGTGCTCGACAATATTTTCATGTTTTGGGAGTCTAAAAGGAGCTGAAGAGAACTCCAAGGGGGTTCATTTTTCGTGTTTAACAAAGCTCAAAAAAGAGATAAAAGTGTGCTTTGGGTTCCTTTTTTGTGTTGAAAAAATCTCGAAAAAGAGATAAAAGTGTGCTTTGTGGTCTAAATTGCATTTCACGATCATGCACAACGAACTCACTATAATCAGTTGTAAACCTGCTCGATGAACCATCAAATGGATTAACAATACCTATTTAAAATATTAATAATGGGTAAATCCATAGTCAATTCATTAAATATGCATAAATTCATCAAAAAGACTATTAAAATATTAAATTACCATGTCACTTTCGCCATTTCACATTTACCATTCAAATTTCAGTGCTCTGAGCCAATTTTACCCTCAAACTTCAGCAGCTGATTGTGACATATTTTTTGGATCATTTCTTATGTCTCTTGGACCAGGTATTAGATCTTACCTTCCTCTTTCTACTGGTTACATTATTTTTCATTTTCAAGAAATTTTTTTAGGGTTTTGGGGCTCTTGGGGTAAATATACAATGTCCTAGTACAAACGCACCCTTGGATGTCGAAAAGTGCATTGCAGAGAGGCTGGAAAGAAGGCTGCTTCCTCTGCAACACTCTGTCTTCCACTCAGGAGTGTTCTAGGGTCATATAATAATAGGATTCATAATTTTGAATTGACTTTGATTAGTCTTGTAATATGTACAAACTTTTCTTTCTGCAAATTTTTTTCCCATATCAGAAAAATAAAATAAAAAATGTAAAGAGGGTAAAATTCCTAAAAGAAAAATCAAATGACTTAAAATAAAAATATAAAAAATAATAGAAAATGGACCCCAAACAAAAAATAGATAAAAATAAAACATGAAAACGATGAAAATCCAAATGCCACTACTATTTACTTTACTATAAAATAAATATTATGTGCAGCTTGTTCAAAATGTCACAATCCATGATAAGTCAAATAGCTTAATCTTGACTATTTCATGCTTTAAATTCCATGTTGTAAGGTAGAGAATAAATAAGGAGCTCAACAACCTAATCTAAGCCCTTGGAAGAAATAAGGATAGAATTAGTTAGTTTGCTATTTTAAAAGAAAATGAACAAGGGTTTGCAAGCTCAAATGCACCTAGGTAAATGAAGAAAAAAAGTTAGGCTAGCATATGGGTAGGCAGAACCAATTTTTACAATCATGGATCAGTAGAAATTTGGTCATTTCAGTCACTAACTTCCTTCAAAAAATCATCACCTTGTAAAAAATACTTCATCTCCTCCATTTTCATTATTTCCCCTTCATTTTTCCCTTTTGCCATTATCATTCAGTTTCACTTGCAAAAAATCCCCTTTCCCTGAGTTTAAAATCCATTATATTTAAGGAAAGTAAAATGCTTTAACTAATTCCCCTTTTTACCCAAAAAACCCCAAAATACTTTATCCTCAGTGTAAAAACATTTTGTCGGGACCCACAACAATGAAATTCATCCATATATCATGTTTTACACTAGGTTTAATGTATTTCATCTCCCTCATCTAATTTCATTACTAACACATTAATTTATATGTTAAATCCTTTATTCACCTTTCAACCCGTATTAGATTAATTCATTTTATTATTATTTCCAACCCATATTTTTAGTTTTAAACCTATACTCTATTTTCCCATGTGATGTATTATTCCTGCTCATCCCATAGGTTAAAACTATTCCTACTATATAATAACTCCCCGCCAATGTTAATGTTACATTTATATACATTTCATTGGATTAAAACATTAATCCGCCTATCATATTTCAATACGAAACAATGTATTAAAACTTTGTTTAAATACATTTTCCATCTCCTGCTGCATACAAAACCCGGGCCCCAGGCCATTTCACCCCACAACTTTACCACATAATCTTGACCGTTCGTTATCCATCTCCCAGATCCAACAGCGGAGATCCCACATCGCACATTTCTCAGTGCAATATATAAACAAACCCAAAGCTTGCGATAAACACATTTTTTGGGTTTTCTCTCACCTCCACACGTCCTAATTCCATCGGATCGCACCGATTGATCTAATCCTGCTTACCACTTTTCAATCGTACAAAAACAACTTGACGGTTTTATTTCCCCATGCCTAAACCACCATCCTATTTGAATTTACCCACGTTTAATGCATTCACTCTTAATTTAAATTTCATATAAAATGCTCGAATGCACTCATTCATACCTTTTTGTTACCATTTTCCTCGCAGAAGAGCATTCAAGACCAAAAAGATCGTTGCCACCTCAGTTTTTAGCCAATAAACAAACATATGAGAAATAATTTTCAAAATATGAAAGATGTTTTTGTTTCTAACATCCTCATATACAAAAACCTCTCTCACTTTTCTAACATCCATTATGGTTTTGGAAATTTTAAACAATATTTGAAAGCACTTTTTACAGAAAATTCCTGTTTAGTCATCATTTTGTAGAGAATATTGTCACCAATAAGAAATGAATATTGAAAACATGGGGGAGATTTATGTTCCTACAATGCCAACCTACAAAATCCTATTTCAATCCTATTTCACTTTATGCACAGGTATTACATAATGAGAGATACATGCACATCTTCATAGCCTAGTTTTCAGACTGTGTAAAGTTATGTTTTACACATTGTTTTGCAGAGCTTATTGTGAACGACTGGAGCAAAATTTTAGGAAAATGAGAGAGTTTTATCTCATAAAAATATTTATCTACAATAACCTCTTTCATGTTTTACATATCTATCTCGGATTGAGATATAGAAATGGATTTCTAAACCCTAGTTTTCAGAAATCTGGGAGGAAAAAGCTCAAAGACGGTTAGTGACTAGGATGCCACCTCATCAAATAAGAGTTGCTATCAAATTCAAATTTCTCTTATTTGTCAACAGAAACCCACAAGGATAGTGAAAAGTTGATTCATTAGTTTTGAATGTCCTATGTTTGAGTTCTATTTATGTAATACAGTTGGATATATTTGTAAGAAATCTTGATATTTTTTCAAGATATTTCAGTTTAGAATTTGTATAAATACTTCATCATTTGAAGTAATAAAGGTTGGATTTTGTAACCATGAACCTCACCATTCAGGGTGATGCAGTCCACTAATTTCAAGTGACCATTTTCATTAATAAAAGAGCAGTTGTTTCAGGATTCATGTGCCATATATACTGGTGAAGTTTTCCTTATTGTATATGTGCTTTCCTTTGTTTCCACCTTATTGTTTTCTTAATTTTGAATTGTCTAACAAGAGTATTACTGCATAATATGTTGAGATCATACACTTTTCCTTTAACTGTTAGTAATCTACATGTTTTCTTTTGATATCTAGATTAGGGAATTCTTCATTGCTGCCTGATTTCGATTGGCCTCTTTCATTATCCGGTTTAGAGGATCCTTCATTACCCTCTTTTCCCGATTCTTTTCTCTCATTTTGATATCCGAATCTTAGAACCCTTAATTTCTCTCTCATCCTAATTGAAATAATTTTCACCATCCAAATCTAAAGGATCTAGTAGAAATGGTTATTTTTCCCTTTTCCACTTAAGCTTCATACTTTTGCAAATTGATAACCCAAGCCTCTTTGACTCCATCGCCCAATGGCCTTCTTATACATTTCCAACCAAGCCAACTCAAAAAACAACTCTGTACTTATTAAATAGCCTAATATCTATTTCAAATAAAGCTAAATCATACAGATAGAGCCCTCTTTGAGTTTAGGAGGGCTAGATCCTAAACTCCAAAGTAGGTTTGTGGTTACCTCGATGATTTATTTCTTTAGCCTTAAGAAATTATCGAGTGATAACATAATGACAACCATACTGGGGAAGAAATTTAACTTCCTTAGAAAGTACATCAAAATTCAGATCTGATTACTAACAGTGGACAGTGACCAGACATAAGAAGGCTATAATTATTCATCTGGCGACTCCATGATTTAAAGAACCAAACTTTTAGAGAATTCATGGTGACTCCACTACATGTTGACTAGATTTATTGCTGAAGAAGATGACAAGGTTTGTGGCAAACCTTTTATCTTATGAATTTTTAAATGGATTCAGGAATCGGTTAGCAGAGTTTTAGTTTGATGAAATTTTTCTAACGATTGTGTTTCGTATTTTCAAATCGAAGAAAATTCCTTCTGAAGCTAAAGCTTGCTTTCTTGAGTTAGTTGTTGAAAATTTTGAGAATGGTATTGAATTTTTTGATTCTCAAATTCAGTCATATAATTTCCAAGATCCTAAAGAGTTCTTGGAAAATATTCCTTCTCCAAAGCAAGAGGAAATTGTACTACCTGTTGATTTGTAGATTGATGATGATTATGTTTTTGAGTACAAGACTAAAAATGTAGATGCAGGGTTTAATATTCAGAAGACAACTGAGAAACTAGTCATCGAAGGCCTAGAAGCAGATATCATACATAATGATCTTGTTGATCCTATAACATATTACATGGAGGTTCTTTTTAGCTCAAGTTTTCAAACATATACTCTTTATAAAGGTAAAAAACATCAGTAGTTGCCATTACACATTACAACTTTGATTATGTAGACAAATAATCAAGTTGTATTTATGATTTTACTACAAAGTAGTCAAGTTGTCCATTTGTTTCTACAACTACTTGACCGGCTTCATTGGCATTTTTGTATTACTTGATCGAATATAAGTTTTAGTAGTATAGAGTAGATAGTAGTGTGCAAATAAAGCTCAATGTTTTGAGCAATTTTTCAAGCATTCCTTCTTGTTTCATCTTAAGATAGCAGGTACCATATTTTAGTTTGTAGAAAAACTTTTATTTCAGTTCAAATTTTTCAATCACAGAGATTATATAAAAAATCATGAGTAGTCTTGGAATTGGCGCAATGGATCAGGCTACTAGTCGACGGTGTTCTTGACATCTCATAAGGAGATGTCATCGCCTTGTCGAGCCACTATTAGGGTCCTATAATAATAGGATTCATAATTTTGAATTGACTTTTATTAGTCTTGTAATATGTACAAACTTTGCTTTCTGCAAATTGTTTTCCCATATCAGAAAAATAAAATAAAAAATGTAAAGAGGGTAAAAGTCCTAAAAGAGAAATCAAAGGACTTAAACGAAAAAAATATCAAAAAGAATACAAAATGGACCCCAAACAAAAATAGATAAAAATAAGACATGAAAGTGAGGCAAATCCAAATGCCACTACTATTTACTTTACTGCAAAATAAAGATTATGTGTAGCTTGTTCAAAATTACATAATCCATGATAAGTCAAATAGCTTAATCTTGAATTCTTCATGCTTTAAATTTCATGTTGTTAGGTAGAGAATAAATAAGGAACTGAACAGCTTAATCTGAACCCTTGGAAGAAATAAGGATAGAATTAGTTAGTTTGCTATTTTAAAAGAAAAATGAACAAGGGTTTGCAAGCTCAAATGCACCCAGGTAAATGAAGAAAAAAATGTTAGGGTAGCATATGGGTAGGTAGAAGCAATTTTTACAGTCACGGATAATTAGAAATCCGGTCATTTCAGTCACTAACTTCCTTCAAAAATTCATCCCCTTCTAAAAAATACTTCATCTCCTCCATTTTCATTATTTCCCCTTCATTTTTCCATTTTCCCATTATAATTCAGTTTCACTTGCAAAAAATCCCCTTTTCCTAAGTTTAAAATCCATTATACTTAAGGAAAGTAAAACCCTTTAACTAATTCCCCTTTTTACCCAAAAAATCGAAAAATACTTTATCCTAAGTGTAAAAACATTATGTCGGGACCCACAACAATGAAATTCATCCATACATCATGTTTTACACTAGGTTTAATGTATTTCATCTCCCTCATCTAATTTCATTACTAACACATTAATTTATATATTAAATCCTTTATTCACATTTCAACCCATATTATATTAATTCCTTTTATTATTATTTCCCACCCATATTTTTAGTTTTAAACCTATGTTCTATTTTCCCACGTGATATATTATTCCTGCTCATCCCATAGGTTAAAACTATTTCTACTATATAATAAATCCCTGCCAATATTAATGTTACATTTATATACATTTCATTGGATTAAAAAATTAATACGCCTATCATATTTCACTCTGAAACAATGTGCTAAAACTTTATTTAAATACATTTTCCATCTCCCATTGCATAGAAAACCCAGGCCCCACGTCATTTCAGCCCACTTTACCACATAATCTTAATCGTTCGCTCTCCATCTCCCAGATCCAACAGTGGAGATCCCACATCCCACATTTCTCAGTGCAATCGATAAGAAAACCCAAATCTTGCGATAAACGGAGTTTTTGGGTTTCATCTTGTTGATCACCATTTATTCTCTGTTAAAGTTCTAATCGGAAATATGATTTAAATGCTCAAATCCTTCCTCCCCCCTTCTTGCGATGATCCTTATCCGCCTAACTTTACTCTTCCTCCTGCTCTAAATTACTCTTTCAAAGGCCATCACCCATACTTGAGAATACATTGGGCCTAGCCCCTTTCGATCTCAGACCCCTTTATTCTACGCCTCGCATGACCCAAGCACTAAACCATTTGCTAAGCACAAAAAGCGCTTTCCGTATACGCCTATCGGGTGCGCTTGGAGCCGTTCGATTAAAAACAGATCAATGCACAATATCCCTTTGCTCCTGTGGTCACCGCCTCGCTAAAACCATTCGGAAACCCGCTGGTATTCATCGCACCGCTTCTCAGCGGTAGGCGGTATTCTCCATGGGGGTAGCGATAGCATACAGCGCGTGACGCGTGTCTCTGGGTACGGCCACCAAACCACTTTTCATCACAAGTTATCGTTTCGCTGTTTCCGCGCAGCGATATTCATTGTAGCCATCTGATCCCAGAGTCTTCATCCAACGGCTATCACCTTGTGAAGTTGCACGCGCCTTAATCCAAGATCATCATGCCCTTGGCCCACCATTTTATTATCCCCGATGTAATTATAGCCATGGATTTTGCTCCAAGATCGAACGGTCAATGTTGAAACCTTGCCACGTCATCCCTCCATGTGCCTCCATCGTACATTCATCAGCCTCTCATATATGTTTTTATTAAAAGGTTGAAGGTCCATTGTTTTGGTTAAATTTCATGTGTTCTCTCCAACCTGTACCCAAAATTTCCTCCGCCATTTATATACGTTCTCTGCCACCCTGCATCAATCTCACCATTTCACCCAGCCTGTATTACCGTTTTCGTGGTCACCGTCGCATCCACTACCCCTTTGTCTAGTTTCTTTTAACATATTGGTGGGTTTTGCAGGTTTCTGGTGCTGGGAAAATTGTCATGATTTTTGGCCACTATTACAGAAGCTGAGTACGATTTGAGGGACTGGTTTTCAAATGTAAAAATTTATGCAGAGGATCCAGGTAGCTTCTGAGATATGACTACTATTAAATGAAGCAGGGTTGTAATTTATCAAACCCCTCAGAGCAATTCAAAAAGACAATTTTTTTGTAAAAACATTGATGATGCCACAGAGGATATCAGCAGAAGATCAGAGAGTTCAGTGTCTGACAGGAAGGAGTTTAAATTCCAAACTCAAGCTTTGAGGGCACAGTACCAGATTGAGGACCCTGCAAATCACTGGAAAGATCTTTGCACAAAAATCAATGTCCTCAAGGCTTATTTCAGCAAGATGATCTGCAAGGAAAGGACAGAATGTTCAAGAAGATTTTCCTCTTTATCGTGTTCCTAAAGAAATTTCCTACCCACTGCATTTATTTTTGCCGGTAGGAGAGTACACACAGCTCAGCATGGTCCTTCAGCAAAATGAGCGGGCTCTTTTTCTCCATTTTATTTGAATTAAATCATTAAATGTTTTACCTACTTCTTTTATTTAGTTTTGGATCTTCTTCCTCTATAAAAGGAAGGAAGAAATACATTGTAAGGGTTCCAGACTTTTATCAGAAATTTGTGCAGTGAAAGGCTTATTGTAATACATCTTGTAAAACTTTTGTATGAAGTCTCAGAGCCCGTAGGGTCTCAGTGAGGAGGAGTTATATCTGTAATGAGGATTCTGGTCTTTGATATTACACAGTATGTAATTTTCTCTTATGTGTTAATATAACTTTTCATTCCATTTCATTTATCTTCTTCTTGTATCATGTTGTTGGAATGCGAGTGGCTCACTGATTTGCAGTAAGGATTCATCCTAGTTGATGCCCATACTGAGATTAGTCAAGCGCTTTAAATAGGCCCAGGCATGATATACTATTCCATGTTCATTTCACCCATGATTTCTACTATATTAGTTGTTGTTTTGGGAGGGTGCTTTTAAAACGCCATTTTCATGTATGGATTCTTGGATTGACAAGCCCATACATGGTTCTATTGTGTATCTGGGCATTAGCTCAAAGTTAACTAGTATCTTCTTAATATTTATTTCACTACATACACTTTCTGATATTTGATTTCTGTGGCATATTACTTGAATCCGCCCTCTTTACAGTAAATTGTCTCTTAACTGTCTGATGTTTTTCTATTGGAGCTTTGCATCTTGCCTTTGCAATATCACTTTCCTTGTGACAGTTTCTGTGAAATCTGGTTCCATTTAAAATCAACTTCCTTGTATTACAAGAGATAGCAGGAGAGCTTTTGGATTGACAACCCGAGCTATATTATGCGCTCCCTGCTATGCTAAAATGTCCTAGGCACTGGTCTATGGAAACTCTACGCTGTCTCTATGAGTGACAACAATTGTCGACAACACATCTCATCTCCACGCGTCCTAATTCCATTACTTTTCATCGATTGATCCAATCCTGCTTACCACTTTTCAATTGTGCAAAAAACACCTGAAGATTTTCTTTCCCCATACATACACCACCCTCCTATTTGAATTTCCCCCCCTTTAATGTGTTCACTGTTCATTGAAATTGTTTACAAAATTCCCAAAAGCATTCATTCATACCTTTCTGTTACCATTTTCCTGGCAGAAGAGCATTCGAGACGAAAAAGATCGCCGCTTCCTTAGTTTTCAGCCAAGAAACAAACATATGAGAAATAATTTTCAAAATATGAGAGAGGTTTTTGTTTCTAACATCCTCATATACAAAAAAATCTCTCACGGTTCTAACAGCCATTATGGTTTTGGAAATTTTAAACAATATTTGAAAGCACTTTTTACAGAAAATTCTTGTTTAGCCATAATTTTGCAGATAATATTGTGGCCAATAAGAAATGAATGTTGTAAAACTGGATGAGGTTTATGTTTCTGTGATTCCAACCTACAAAAAACTATATCACTTTATGCACAGGTATTATAGAATGAGATATACATGCACATCTTCACAGCTTATTTTTCGGACTGTGCAAATTTCTGTTTTACACATCTTTTTTCAGATCTTATTGTGAACAACTAAAGAATAATTTGAGGAAATAGAGAGAGGTTTATCTCAAAAACATATTTATATACAATAACCTCCTTCACTTTTTACATATATATCTCGGATTGAGATATAGAAAGGGATTTGTAGACCCTAGTTTTCAAAAATTTGGGAGGAAAAAGCTCAAAGACAGTTAGTGACTAGGATGCCACCTCATCATATAAGAGTTGCCATTAAATTCAAATTGCTCTTATTTGTCAGTAGAATCCACAAGGATAGAGCCAATTTGATTAATTAGTTTTTGAATTTCCTATGTTTGAGTTCTATTTATGTAACACAGTTGGAGATATTTATAAGAAATCTTGATATTTTTTCAAGATATTTCAGTTTAGAAATTGTATAAATACTTCATCATTTGAGGTAATAGAGGTTGGATTTTTTAACCAATAACCTCACCATTCAGGGTGATGCAGTCCACTAAGTTCAAGTGACTATTTGCATTAATAAAGGAGCACCTATTTTAGGATTCATGTTCCATATCTATTGGTGAATTTTTCCTTATTGTATATGTGATTTCCTTTGTTTCCACCTTATTGTTTTCTTAATTCCGAATTGTCTAACAAGAGTTTTACTACAGAATATGTTGAGATCATACACTTTTCCATTAACTGTTAGTAATCTACATGTTTTCTTTTGATATCCAGATTAGGGAATTCTTCATTTCTCCCTGATTTCGATTGACCTCTTTCATTATCCGGTTTATAGGATCCTTCATTGCCCTCTTTTCCCGATTATTTTCTCTCATTTTGATATCCAAATATGAGAACCCTTAATTTCTCTCTCATCCCAATCGAAACCATTTTCACCATCCAAATCTAAAGGATCCAGTAGAAATGTCTACCTTGCCATGTTCCATTTAAGCTTGATACTTCTACAAATTGATCACCCAAGCCTCTTTGAGTCCATTCCCCAATGGCCTTCTTCTGCATTTCCAACCAAACCAATTTAAAAACCAACTTTGTACTTATTAACTAGCCTAATATCTATTTCAAATAAAGCTAAATCATAAAGAGAGAACCCTTTCTAAGCTTAGGAGGGCTAGACCCTAAACTCCAAAGTAGGTTTGTGGTTACCTCGGTGATTTATTTCTTTATCCTTGAGCAATTACGGAGTTATATCATAGTGCATTGGGCGCATTTCCAAGACTTGCATCTTGTTTTCTGCCAAAAAATTCTCTAGTTTTTTGCATGGAATATATCCTAACTAAGCATATGGTGTGATTTCAGACTTTGATCAGATCATAATGCTGATTACATGGTGAGAAAGAGAACATGAAGAACAAGATATGGTTTCCGTAAATGACCCAGGCACTGTGAGATCCCTTAGAGACTGTGGGTTGCTTAAGTACTTCAGATTGTCGGGCATGAGGCAACACATGTAACTATTGTAGTTCTTGATCCATTCATGGGACCTGACACTACAGGAATGTCATACTGGGGACAAAGTGTTCCTAATATTGGTTGATGACATTTACTTTGTGACAGGTTTTTCGATACGTGGTGCCCCCATTTCCCTTGCGGGCTCCATCCATGGACGTGAAACAGTGAACTACTACATTCGACAATTTTTTAGACCAGGAAATGAGCCTGGAAAATATGGAAAGATAAATATCAAAGATGTGTGTGATATGCCTTTGAGAACGCTCCTATTCACTATCACAAATCTAGCTGGTAGCATGACACTACATGTCATGAACATATCATACATGCATTATGCACTTGAGTGTCTTGAGTCAACCGTGTTCAACTGGGCTAAAGAAGTACTCCTTGAGATGAAAGAACAACTATCCAAAGTAAAAAGTGGAAAGACCAAAAAATTCATCTATGGGTCGATCTTGATGACTTTCGTTTTGGAGCGACTTCCATTGATGCATCCACAACATGTGACACTAGGATTAGCTGGTCCTAGATATCCACAGATGCAGTGTTGGGTCAAGCTTATCGCTAGACATGTTGGTCAGTCAACGATCTTGTCTTCCACTGCATTCTTCACTAGGGTCCGAAGGCAGAATATCTTCGTATAGGAGCATCCATATGTAGGGATGGATTTTTGCAGAGATCCACATTTGATTTTACTAGCCAACACTCAATCGGGTGCTATAGGTAAAATGTTTGACCATGTTTTTCATTTTTTGGGGTTTTTACATTTTTTTGAGTTTTTTGATGTTTCCAAGACTAAAATAAATATGTTTTATGTATGAATATGTAGGTACCATTCGACCAGTGGTTCGTGCACAGTAGGCGGGAGAACCATTAGAGAGGACTATCGGGAGAGCAGTGCTTCAGGATTTGGATTTAGCCGAGACACTTGCTGAGTTACATCAGCGTGTGGAGGGATTGACTCTTGGGATACTCGATGCCTGGATTGAAGAGTTACCTATGAGGCTGAAACACCATACCATTGGTGTGCCTAGCCATTGGATGAGGCTATTGCGCATGATAGCCCAAGCAATGACCTTCTATCCTGAGCACCAACATGTCTACTTAGATTATGCTATGTCTATATACTTTTGAGGTTCAAATGACCAATGTGTCTTGGACACAATTTTTGTTAAAAACTCAATATAAATATATTTTACTTTCAGTTTCTTTATATGATTTTGTGCAATCCTATTCAATTGTATGATGTGAATTGAAAATCTATCTTTACATATGTTGCAAATGTCTATTTAACACATAATTAGCCAAAGAATCAGCTAAAGTGTTAAAGTTTATGGAAATGTGTTGATATTGGATGTAATCAAAATGTCTTTCCAAAATACGAACTCTAAGGAACATGCGATGAATTTCTAGATTTCAAATAGTATATATGCTAGTAAGTTGTAGTACGACAAGTCGTGAGTCCAGCCTAATTATGATGTGGTGAATGAAAAGTGAAATGGCATCAGAGAGGAGTTAGATCAACCCGCTATACTCAGCGATATTTTTAGTCAATCGACCAATACAAATCCCTTGGAAACTCACTAACTCGCCACTTGGAGCGAAGATGACCCATGCTGCAGAGGATAAATTCTGAGTACTACGACTAGCACCATCGGCATATTCAACAAATGGTTTCAAAGAATTTTAAATATGAAAAAAATTCAAAGCAGATTTTTAACCACATGAAAAACTGTAAAAGACACACTACTACACACATGTAATCAAAGGATATAATACAATGTTTACTACTCAAAATCAGGCATAGCAATGCTTAATATACAACCCATTTCAAGGCTACGACATTTGAATCCCATCATAATCTACCAACTCATAGGCACCCTTAACCAGAATGTGCTTGACAATCTAGGGGTTGTGCCATAATGGTTCAAATTTCCCTGTTCCTATCTTATCAGGTTCCTAATCATAAAGAAAGACCATGTCTCCTTCTGAGAAGGTGCGAGGCTTGGCATTGTTCGTGCGAGGACTTAGTTCATATTTTATGCACTTTGTTGGCCAATGTGGCTTCACGATGTGTTTCATCTAGATGGATGAGATCTAAAAGAGGTGCCTCTTCTTCAAAAGTATTAGGTAGCAGGTCAATCACGAGTTTCAACGGTTGTATTTTGCATTGTATCGGTAAGATAGCTTCCAGACCGTAAACTAGCTGAAAGGGAGTAAATCTGGTTGTGTTTTTCACCGAGGTTCGATATGCCCACAAAGCCAAGTACAGGATCAAATTCCAGTTTCGTTTATGGACCTCATTCATGCGTTGAAGCATACACTTAAGAGTCTTTTTGGTATCATCAACTTGTCCATTAGATTGCATATAATAAGGGGTAGAACTATCATGTTACAGTCCTAACTTGGCAGTCAACTCATCCATCATGTGATTGTGAAAATGTTTTCCACGATCTGTGAACATGGCTTGCGGCAAACCAAACCGTGTAACCACATGATTAAAAAAGAACAATGCAATTTTTTGTCTTGTGTTGTTCAATGTAGGCATCACCTTGGCCCACTTGGTAAAATAGTCGATGGCGAAAATAATATACCCATGCCCCCGAGCTTAGCAGGGGTTACATGTCATGAAGTTATTGCCCCATTTTGAAAATGTTCCAACAATGATGACAAGATGCATTGGTGTTGGAAGCAAGCAATTTTTATGATCAAATATTTGGAAATCATGACAAATTCTAACCGCGATAATGCAGTCACAAAATATGGTAGGCCATAAGTAACCAACGGGGAGAATCTGCTATGCGGTAGTATAACCAGACATATGTCCAACACATGCACTAGCATGGAAATCATTTAAAACTTTTTCGACCTCCTCATGCGTGAGGAACCTACATAAAATTGTATCGACACCATGACGATAAAGTGTATCGCCAACGATCAGATAATCTTTGGCTTGGGATCGAATATGTCTTTGTTGGGAGCAAGAGTTATTGGGCCGAAAAGTTTGGTTCCGGAGATAGATGATGAAATCTCCATACCACGGGTTAGATGAATCAATTAGAAAAAATACTTTTCCGAAATTGATGGTTACATAGTAGACTAAGTGCTACTCAAAGGAAGGTCACACATAAGATCAACCAACACCAAAGACATCTTTGACTTGGATTTGATGAATTCCAAATCAAATTCCTCCAAAATGACGATCTATTTCGAATATTTTCCCCCCAGCAATTGACGTGACAGAATGTATGTCATAGGGTTGTGTTGTGGTGAAACACAAACCCCCCCCCCCCCCCCCATTTTTCACTTATAAATGAAAAATGGGGACCCTTTTTAATCGATCACTTGATAGTACTATTATTCGATTTTGAGAATGTAGAAAGGTCTAAATAAGTTTGATTTATCCTTATTTTTCCTCATTTGGATTAGTTGTTGTGAAATACACTTGTTTGAATATTGGATGTGTTTTAGCCGGTTTGGTATTTTATTTTGTACATTACCCTATTTGCTTGATTTTATATTTTTTCTGAGTATTTATCACAGGGACCCTTCATTTTCCAACTCCCTTCTTTATTGGCATTTCGGAAAAATTCTCGAATTTTTGAATCTTTACCTCTTGCCTCACAGTTGTACGATCATGTTGGGTTTGATCATATTTTGTACCTCCTTGTTTCCTTTTGCATTCATGAAAATATTTTCACAAATGATCAATTGAAGACAAAGTGGCACCTTCGGTTGCCACATCACCTTGCATTTGGTATTTGATTTCACTGATTGGCATTTCCTCCACATGACTTAGCACATCATTTCACATTCCACGTTTAGGTATATTTATTGTTTATCTCCTTCACTTTGCTTGACATATCCATTAATAAAGGAGTGCATCATTAATTTACCATATTATCCATTTTTATACCTTGTACATAAATGAATATAATTTCATTATTTTAATAATTTATAAAATCATTAGATTAATTTAAAAATATATTTATTTTCTTTATTTAAAACATCAAAATCCCAAAAAAAAAATATTTTGAATATTGTAAATATATTAAACTCTTTTAAAAACAAAATAAAATCCCAAAAAACATTTTTTAGCAGGAAAATCAACATTTTTGTAAAGACTTTGACATATTGAATTCTAAAAAAGGCTCAAAGATCCGCTAAACTAATTTGCATAATAGATGGGAGATTTGACATATATTTTGGATTTGTTTTCTTAGCATTGGATCCAAATGAATTATTAATAATAGATTCTTCCACGTTTGTAGGGAAATGAACAATTTTTATGGCGCTAAAATAAAACATTTTCCCCTCCTTACAGGTGGGTACTCTGCTCATAATTTAAGATTCGCTCCAAAATTATGGTACATCGGTTCACTCCCAATTAGAAGATTATACGTGGATTAAACCAGTGCAGATTACATCAGTGCACTCCGAATTTAGAATATTGCATACGGATTTAACCAGCGTATATTACATGCAGATTATGCCAAGAAAATTCGGGATCTGCCAATTTCGATACCCGCCCAGATCATACGTTTGTTATATGCCAACTTTCTTCATAAAATTGCAAATATATTTCAAAACTGTCATCACTCTCCAAAATCTTGAATCCAAGAATCATGATTCATTACATTTGTTTTGTATTATCCAAAGATTTATAATATGTTTTGATTTGTAGGTGAGAAAATCGCTGCTACAGAACGTTGGAGGTTTAATCATTACGGTGGTTGGTACAAACCGTAAATACACACCCGTATTTGTGGAAAAAATATATGGAAGAATCACAAAGGCAACGCATTCAAGTAACCAAATTTTCTGAAATGGATTACTGAAGTTTTTACTGAATCAACGGTTTCGAGATATACAAGCATCCCTGCTACAATGAGATTTCAATTTTCTTTTAATAAAGGGATTAAAATAATTCCGAAAACTCCTCGCAAGTTAATAAACAATTCCTGAAAGCGGAAAGCCAATGAAAAGAAATTTAAATCACTATCGAAGTTTAAAACGATTTCAAGAATTATCACATAGAAAAAAGCTTGCAGAAAAAAGGAAATTATATGCGTTAAAATAATAGATTTAAGTTAGATTTAATATTTTATTTAACTTTTTAGATTTTATTTAAAAAACTTTTATTTTTATATAGTTCCATTTTATTATTTAAATCATATTTGTATAAGTTTTATTAACAATTTTTGGTTGAGATTTTACAGAAATTTCTGGAAACAAAAATCATGGAATATAAAGATGAGGAATAATGGAGGATTTGAAGCCTTAGCTCAAGGAGAAGGAAACAAACTAATTTGTTTGGCTATATAAGAAGAATGAAAAAACATTAAGGGGGGAGGCTGGAAGGAGACTCTAAAGGACCAGAAGGATAGCCATTCTACTGGGGTTATGATCCAGCACAAGGGATTTATCTGTAATTGATCAATTTGTGCTTTTGCACTATTGCAGAGTGTTTAGTGTTTAATTGTTGAGATTGTAGAGAATCTATGATTCTGTTATAAAGTGGCTTCACATTATTGCGGGTACTTTTATTCAGAGTTAGAGCTGCTCTCAGGACTATGGTAATGGGATTTTAATATGATTTTAATTTATTCTTGTTATTGTGTACTATTACTGGAAACGAATGATTATTTTCTTACTATTAAAATTTCATTTTTGTTTTGATCTCAAATTCCATAAAGTATTATGTTTCTTTGATATCATACATTATTGTCGTGTCATTAATATTTTACTATCAAAGTCATGTTAAAGCTATCTTTACAAGATAGAATTAGATCGAAATAAAATTCTAATTCATTCAAGTATTCGTGTGGTGGTTGATAACTATTTATTAATCATTTAAAGGTTTATTTATGTTTTCACTTGTATTTATTAACGAGAATTTTTCCCCTTAATTAATACAAAAGTTTCATGATGAATTACATCAGTCATTCCCCCTATTTTACTCAAATTGCTCTCGAATTAGAAAGAGATAATTATCCCTTTTTAGTGTGAGATAGGATTTAAATTAGTTTTATATTTATAGCTTAATCACACAACAAGGCCTCTTTAAAGACACACACTCATTCAGGTGACGTTTAGTCAACCTTTTTGTATTGATCTAAATCTTTAATTTTACATCATTAATAGATCAATAAAAAGAGTTGTAATTATATATTTTGTATATATTAGTTTGATTCTTTTTTAAAGATTGTTTAAATTAGTTTTTTGATATATCTAATTAGAGAATTTAACTTTTACAAGTTACTGATAATTAGTAATTTCTTTTCACTATCAATAGAATTAGAAAGATTTAGATTTAAATAGATTTAATATTTCTTAGGATCAATTTAATTAAATCTAATAATGATATTATTAGATTTAATTAATAATTAGTTTATGTTTTAGTATAATATATACATTTCATATTAATATTAACATAAGTTTAACAAAATAACATAGATTTAATATAATTAATACAAGTTATAGATTGCATTAGATTTATGATAAATATTACATAAAAATAACTTAGCATGTTATGGATAAATTAACTCTTAAAGTCTAATCTAGGTTATCTTTGAGGTAGATCTTAGTGGTATTTTGGTTGTATAATTAAAAAAATCTTAAGGGTCATTCTCTTACCTAACCAGTAAGAAGAATTGGCATGATATCCCTAGCTATTGGAAACTAGATACACCTCTTAAAACAATAGCAAAAAGGAAAAAGGTAACTGGACCTAGTTTGACTAGTTGGAACCACCATCCCAAATGGAAAAGGAGTTGATTTAAGGTCTGGACCAGGTGGTTATCCCCCTTGTTGTTGCCACATATTTCTGAGGCCTCAACATTTTTTACGCTAGAAGGAGGGCTTGAGCTAGTTAATTCGCATAAAGTCTTGTTTTAACATTTTTAACTAGCCATGGCTCCTATTTGTATTCCTACATTGGGTCATGGTTTTAGCTCACACAAGCCTACCAGAGGTATACCCAAGGGACAACTTGAATCGATATACGAATTGCAATATGATGGTGAGAATTTCATTTCTACTTTAGACCATGTTGATCTATTTATACATAAATGCAAATGTTTCAACATCACTAAAGACAATGAAATTTGCAGGTTATTCACTCTCACACTTCAAGGAATGATTCAAGAATGGTACAAGATCCTACCAGCTAAGTGTATTCATTCTTGGAATCACTTTATGCAGGTATTTTTTTTTTCTCATCAAAATTACAACTATAAGAATTTGTGCTTAGAATTTGATGACTTTACAATCTTTGACAATGAAACTATTAGCAAATTTTCTAAGAGATTTATGTTATTATGCTACATATTTCATTATGACTATTTACCTCCTAATAAAATTTTAATTGAGAAAGTTACCTCAGTTATTCAAAAACATAATATAAGAACTTATATGAAACATAAAGAGGAATCTCCAACAATAAATATTGGTTCTATTATTGATCCTATTGAATCTTAAAATGAAAATTCTAATCACTCTCAACCATCAACATCAGGAGATAATCTTACATCTGAAAGCATTTCTATGGTACCTCCTAATGTTTATGATAATGAGTCACATTCAATTGAATCAAAATCTACAAAACAACAAGATTTAATGAATAGTCATAACAATAATTCTTCTTTGGAAAATGAGCTAGATTCTATTGTAACAACAGATGACACATCATTAATCCAGGGAATAAAAAATGATGATCTTAAAGAAAATTCACCTAACTTACATTATGGTTATCATTACTTGCAACCTAATCATTGTATGTGTCAACCTATTGGAATATTTTCTAGTTCAAAACTTAAGAACGAATTACATCATAAAATTCAAAGGGTATTTTTAAATGATCAATTACTTATTGATATAAATCTAGAAACCTTTATCCATATTTTCTACAATATTCAAGATACTTGTAAATTATTCGAAACAAATGTGATATTTAATAATCACGATATTCATGAGTTTATATCATTTGATTCATTTTCTAAGCTTAAAATTGCTTCCTTCCATTATGATTTAGATCATCACACTCTATTCCAAATTTTCAATATTAATCATGAGTTGGTCAGTTGTCTTAATTCTAATGTGCACATAATAGATTCCTTTAAGGATTTTCCTTCTTTTTCTCTTCATTATGACGATCAACGTCTCACAAGGGGAAATGACAATTTTTGTAAAATCTTAGAAACAATTGATGTTAATACTTCCCATATTTCACAATTTTCAAAAACAGAACCTTGGTGGATCCTTAAAGGTAATATTTCTAACCCTTTAGATTGTATATATTTCGATAAATTTTATTTTCAGTTAGAAAATCATTTTAGCATAAAATTTTCTAATTACAAATTTCTTCTATTTTCATTTTTAGGAATTAACATGCATAAAGATTCTAGAATTTTTGTATATAATTTAATAATTAAGATTTATCTTTTTCTAACACATGTAATGTATATTTTTTCAAGTAATAAAATTAATTCTTGGTTACATTGGAAATATGACTACACCTAGTCATTTTCCTTCAAAAGGTTTAGAGTAGGAATAAATTTAATTTTGTTTCATTCTTTTGGTTGTTTTCCAAAATAACGCAATTATGATATTTTAATGAATAAATATGGGACCTTACCATAAATTTAGTTGACATCTTTGAGGTTTTCACTAGTAAAACAATTTTTACATTTGATAAATGATAAATCCCACATTCTAAGATGTTAACTCAAATATAGGGCTCATTTCCACTTTCTACTCATATAATTGCAATAAGATTTGAAATTACATTTTAAATAATGGTTAATTAATAAAAGGAGCTCACAAGACAAATATTCAAATAGTGGCATACAATATTTTATCATTCACCTTATTCATGTGTCGATTCCTTTTTATGTTGTCATGTCAAGAATCCTTGTAGCATTGCTTAGTTTTTAGATTCAATAATTCATGATTTTGAACATATCCAAGCTTAGAGATAAATATAACTAGTCTTGCCTATTTTTATATACTCTTCATACGAAGACGTCAAGATTCACAAGGTAATTTGGTATGCATTTTTCTCCGGTCGGTGTACATGTTGATCTTCATTTCTCCTTTGTTCATTTCTTCTTCTTTTTTCTCTTTTAGTTATATTTTCTTATCCTTCTCTTCTTTCTTTTGCAGGTTTTTATGAGTGCAATTTGAGGATTTGGTTTTGCTAGCGAAAACAATTTAGAAAAGAAAATCACCATGATCCATAAAAGGAACTCATTTTCCTCTTCCAAATTCTTATTCTTACTTCATTTACAATATTTTTGAAACTAATTGTTCATCTTACTCTTAAAACATGATCGTTAAAAGACTTGCAAGATAAGTTTTAGGAAAAATGGGCAAAAGATTGAAAACTCGTATTAAAAGCATTCGAATAATTTTTTTTTTTAAATTGCATCAATGCTTTTAAAAATAAGAGCAACACTTAACAAACATCTTACAAGATAAAAAATTTAATTTTAAAACATATTCATCATTTTATACTTTTTATCTTGTAAAAATTGTTCCCCTGATTTATTCTCTTGATGGTCTTCTTTCTGGTTTGCTATATTTCATTTGAGTTGCTTTCATTACATGTTTCTTTTTAAGAGCTTGTTTGTTTTCTTTCTTAGTTCTTTCATTTTCATTTTTTCCCCTTTCAATGAAGTTCATTTCATGATAGATCATTTTTCAATTACTTTGAAAATCCTCATACATATTCTTTTAGTAGTATTATCAACTGTTAGTAAGAGGAATTTTTCATTCAACTTTGGTTTCATTTATCGGAAATTATGAAATCTATATTTAAAAGAATTCTAGGGTTAAAGGAAGAATATCGGGTTAATTTTCAAAATTACTTCCATTTGGATTTTAATTTGAAACTCTAATTGTTTCTTTATTATCATTTTGACGATCTCAATCTATAACATAAGAGTTTATTTTTACGACAACTTATCTTAAACTTAGCTTTAGCTAAAGTAACACAAATAATATCAAAAATTTAGCTTTTAAACTCTTCCATGTCATCCCAAATCTCATAAAGAGATAATTTGTCTCCTCATGTATTATCGCCAATTATCAGAGTATAAATTAAAAGCTACAAAGAACCTGAAAGATAGGGGGTCTTTGTACAGAGCCAGCCTACCATGATCATAGGTTCTAATAATTATGACATTGTCAATCTGATTACCACATCAGGATAATGGCTCACAACTTTACATTGTAAGAGAAGAGGTCTCATCACAAGCCGACTTGTTCATGACTATGAAAACTTGTGAATGGCATTGTCATGATCTAGTCACCAAGCCAGGGCAATGGTTCTTAGATTTTTAATAAAATAAAATTTTCTCTAACTATTCAAATATAGATGGGATACTAACATCTTGGGCTAAGAGGTAACCCTGTCGAGGCTATGCACGCCTGCTGGTAGCAGTGGTTGTACCTATGATTATAGGAGTTCATCTTTATCACTAAACAAAACAACATGTTTGTGTTCTTTAAGTTTAAGTTGCCATTAAATAGTTTTCCATAATCAACTCTCTTATAATCAATATTTACAAGATATACAAAATGATAGTATTTTGATTTCATTTAAGAGTTTCGAAGAAAAGTATGAATCTTAGCAATTTGATTTAATTTAACTTATATTATTTTTCCTTGGAATTTTATCATCAATTTGAATAGAGATAACTTGTTCTTCCCAATATGTCACCATTGTTGTGGTGAAACACAACCCCCCCCCATTTTTCACTTATAAATGAAAAATGGGGACCCTTTTTAATCGATCACTTGATAGTACTATTATTTGATTTTGAGAATGAGGAAAGGTCTAAATAAGTTTGATTTTTCCTTATCTGTCCTCATTTGGATTAGTTGTTGTGAAATACACTTCTTTGAAGATTGGATGTGTTTTAGCCGTTTTGGTCTTTTATTTTGTACATTACCCAATTTGTTTGATTTTAGATTTTTTGTGAATATTTATCACAGGGACCCTTCATTCTCCAACTCCCTTCTTTACTGGCATTTTGGAAAAATTCTCGACTTTTTGAATCTTTACCACTTGCCTCATGGTTGTACGATCATGTTGGTTTTGACCATATTTTGTACCTCCTTGTTGCCTTTTGAATTCATGGAAATATTTTCACAAATGATCAATTGAAGATAAAGTGGCACCTTCGGTTGCCACATCACCTCGCATTTGGTATTTGATTTCATTGGTTGGCATTTCCTCCACATGACTTGGCACATCATTTTGCATTCCACGTTTAGGTATATTGATTGTTTATCTCCTTCACTTGGCTTTACATATCCATTAATAAAGGAGTGAATCATTAATTTACCATATTATCCATTTTTATACCTTGTACATAAATGAATATAATCTCATTATTTTAATAATTTATAAAATAATTAGATTAATTTAAAACTATATTTATTTTATTTATTTAAAACATCAAAATCCCAAAAAAACATTTTATTTTGAATATTGTAAATATATTAAACTCTTTTAAAAACAAAATAAAATCCCAAAAAAAAAACTTTAACAGGAAAATCAACATTTTTGTAAAGACTTTGACATATAGAATTCTAAAAAACGCTCAAAGATCCGCTAAACTAATTTGCATAACAGATGGGAGATTTGACATATATTTTGGATTTGTTTGTTAGCATTGGATCCAAATGAATTATTAATAATCGATTCTTCCTTGTTTGTAGGGAAATGAACAATTTTTATGGTGCTAAAATAAAACATTTTCCCATCCTTACAGGCGGGTACTCTGCTCATAATTTAACATTCGCTCCAAAATCATGGTACATTAGTTCACTCCCAATTAGCAGATTATACACGGATTAAAACAGTACAGATTACATCAGTGCACTTCCAATTTAGTAGACTGCATACGGATTTAACCAGCACATATTACATGCAGATTATGGCAAGAAAATTCGGGATCTGCCAATTCCGATACCCGTCCAGATCATACGTTTGTTGAATGCTAGCTTTCTCCAGAAAATTGCAAAGATATTTCAAAACTGTCATCACTCTCCAAAGTCTCAAATCCAAGACTCGTGATTCATCACATGTGTTCTGTATTATCCAAATATTTATAATTTATTTTGATTTTCAGGTGAGAAAATCATTGCTACAGAACGTTGGAGGTTTAATTATTATGGTGTTTGCCACAAACCGTAAATACACACCCAAATTTGTGGCAAAAATATCTGGAATAATTATAAAGGCAACGCACTCAATTAACCAAATTTTCTGAAATGGATTGTTGAAGTTTTTACTGAATCAAAGGTTTCGAGATATACAAGCATCCCTGCTACAATGAGATTTCAATTTTTTTTTAATAAAGGGATTAAAATAATTCTAAAAACTCCTGGAAAGTTAATAAACAATTCCTGAAATTGGAAAGCCAATGAAAATAACTTTAAATAACTATCTAAGTTTTAAAACAATTTCAAGAATTATCACAGAAAAAAGCTTGCGGAAAAAAGGAAATTTTATGCGTTAAGTTAGATTTAATATTTTATTTAATTTTTTATATTTTATTTAAAAAACATTTTTTTTATATAGTTCCATTTTATTATTTAAATCATATTTGTATAAGTTTTATTAACAATTTTTGGTTGAGATTTTATAGAAAGTTCTGGAAACAAAAATCATGAAATCTAAAGATGAGGAATAATGGAGGATTTGAAGCCTTAGCTCAAGGAGAAGGAAACAAACTAATTTGTTTGGCTATATAAGAGGAATGAAAAAACATTAAGGGGGGAGGCTGGAAGGAGACTCTACAGGACCAGAACGATAGCCATTCTACTGGGGTTATGATCCAACACAGGGGATTTCTCTGTAATTGATCAATTTGTGCTTTTGCACTATTGCAGAGTGTTTAGTGTTTAATTGCTAAGATTGTAGAGAATCTATGATTCTGTTATAAAGTGGCTTCACATTATTTCGGGTACTTTTATTCAGAGTTAGAGCTACTCTCAAGACTATGGTAATGGGATTTTAATATGATTTTAATTTATTCTTCTTATTGTGTACTATTACCGGAAATGAAGGATTATTTTATTACTATTTAAATTTCATTTTTGTTTTGATCTCAAATTCCAGAAAGTATTATGCTTCTTTGATATCATACATTATTGTTGTGTCATTAATATTTTACTATCGAAGTCTTGTTAAAGCTATCTTTGCAAGATAGAATCAGATCGAAATAAAATTCTAATTCATTCAAGTATTCATGTGGTGGTTGATAACTATTTATTAATCATTTACAGGTTTATTTTTGTTTTCGCTTGTATTGATTAATGTGAATTTTTCCCTTTAATTAACACAAAAGTTTCGTGCCGAATTACATCAGTCATTCCCCCTATTTTACTCAAATTGATCTCGAATTAGAAAGAGATAATTATCCCTTTTTAGTCTGAGATAGGATTTAAATTAGTTTTATATTTATAGCTTAATCATGCAACAAGGCCTCTTTAAAGACACACTCATTCAGGTGAGATTTAGTCAAAAATTTTGTATTGATCTAAATCTTTAATTTTACATCATTAATAGATCAATAAAAAGAGTTGTAATTATATATTTTGTATATATTAGTTTGATTCTTTTTTAAATATTGTTTAAATTAGTTTTTTGATAAATCTAATTATAGAATTTAACTTTTACAAGTTAGTGATAATTAATAATTTCTTTTCACTATCAATAGAATTAGAAAGATTTAGATTTAAATAGATTTAATATTTCTTAGGATCAATTTAATTAAATCTAATAATGATATTATTAGATTTAATTAATAATTACTTTATGTTTTAGTTAAATATATACATTTCATATTAATATTAACATAAGTTTAATAAAATAACATAGATTTAATATAATTAATACAAGTTATAGATTGCATTAGATTTATGATAAATATTACATAAAATAGCTTAGCATGTTATGGATAGATTAAATCTTAAAGTCTAGGCTAGGTTAACTTTGGGGTAGATCTTAGTGGGAGTTTGGTTGTATCATTAAAAAAATCTTAAGGGTCATTCTCTTAGCTAACCAGTAAGAAGAATCGACCTGATATCCCTCGCTATTGGAAAATAGATACACCTCTTAAGCCAATAGCAAAAAGTGAAAAGGTAACTGGACCTAGTTTGACCAGTTGGAACCACCATCCTAAATGGAAAAGGAGCTGCTTTAAGGTCCGGACCGGGTGGTTATCCCCCTTGTTGTTGCCACATATTTCTGAGGCCTCAACATGTTGCAATCCAAAATGACAATGGTATTTTGGAGTAGGATATATAATCACGAAATCTTTGTACAGCTTGAAAGGCTGCCAAAGTGAGCTTCTCAATGTATGTGTACTTAACTTCCGTATCATTGAGATTACGACTCAAATATTAGATCAAATTTTCAATCCCATCTTATTCTTGGACTAAAACCATAGTGATGGTTGTCTCTGCAGTGACAAGATACATGAAATAATCACTCTGATAATTTGGGGGATAGATTAATGATGCTCGGATCAAGGTATCTTTAAGAACAGCAAAGGAAGCTTATGCAACGCCATCCCAATGTAAGGGAATCCCATTTTTCAAGAGTCGAGTAAATACTTTAGCCATTTCGGCGTAGTTAGGAATGAACCTCCTTAGAAATTTAGCCTTCCCTTGGAGTCTTTGTAACTCAAGTAGATTAGGAGGAGTAAGTAAATCAAGAATGGCCTGGACCTTCAATGGATCAAGCCAAATTTCATCTTTTGACATGATAAATCCAAGAAAATGACTAGAACCAACACCAAACACACATTTCTGTGGATTGAGGCATATTTTATAGTGGCGGTATCGTAAAAATATCACTCTCAAATATAGCGAGTGGTCAACCCGTTTTCGTGAATGTGTAGGTAAGTCATGAAGATATGGTTGAACTATGTGTTTGATGTCATGAAAAGAATAATTCATTTTCCTTTGGAATGTTTCCCCAATGTTCTTTAAACCAAAAGGGAGCTTTAGATAAGTAAACGTGCCCAAGGGATAGATAAAATGAGTTTTATATTGGTCCTCTGGGTGAATATTGATCTAATTGTAACCGGAAAGTCCATCCATGAAAGAAAATATTTCACATCTGGCACATTGATAAATAATTTGGTTGATAAAGGGAGTGGGATAGTTGTCTTTCGGCAAAGCATGATTAAAATCCTGATAGTCGACACACACTCTAATTTTCCCCTGTTTCTTCATGACAGGAACAATGTTAGAAACATAATCGGTAAGCGGAACAGGGTAAATGAATCTAGCATGAAAAATTTTTCCAACCTCTAATTTGATGGAAACATATTTATTAGGGTGAACAACATGAAGGCATTGTCACATCGGCTTAACATCACGATACATTTTAATCTCATGTTAAAAAATGCTCATTGCTAAACTGTATACTTGGCCTCTACTCATATGACCAAGAGAATACATCTCAGAATTCATGAAAAAAAGTGTGGTAAGTCTCAAGTCCAGATGGAGAATAAGACACACCAACATGAATGTTTTCTATAGTGTCAGGTTTCGTCAAAATATCTATAGTAATTGTTTCTTCTATATTTGATGGGTTTCCCTCAGAATTGACGGCATGGATAGGAATAGAATTTCTCAATAAATATATGACTATAGGGTGATATAGTTTAGATGGATTATCTTCACTGTCATCTGGAAGATGGGATCGTTGATGTGATACTTCCCATGGTTCTTCTTCCGGCATTATGGATTCCATAATTCTCTCATCATTCAAGAATACATGGGAAAAATGATCAGAATAAGTACCATAATCCAAAGAACGATCAACCCAAACGGTCGGAGACAAAGGATTTGGATTGGCTGCATAAGACGAAAATATTGATTGCTATGCTAGCTCAATTGGACTTAGCGACATGATGTCTCCCAGCCTATCTATTTCAGAATAATTGGGAATCTTCCTTAATTCAGATGAAGTGGAAGATTTCATATTGCAGGTCTCTATATTTGTGATTTCCACCTATGTTGCAGGCGACGGTAACGAAAAGGTGTCCATTAGGGAAGAATCCTTAAAGAATCCTAAACCAATGTTATGAAGAGAAGGTGGGGGTCCCTCAACAATTATAACTCTTCCAGTTTCCTAGGAACCAGAGGCGAAGAAAAAGAGTTGATCAATGGCTGTGATACTTCCTTTATGGGGGAAGATGATCATATGAAAGTAATTAGATACTACTGCAACCATAGTGTAAACCCACAATCTTCAAAGTAATATATTGTAGTCAAGGGGTCCTTCAATGATATCAACTTCAATAGTAATTGATTTCCCCCCTAGCTCGACTTGCAGGTTACTAAGAATTCCACAAGGCTTATATGTACGACCGTTAAAATCTTTTAACGTCGTAGGTGATGGTGACAAATTCGGTGAGCCAAGTGACTTCCACCAGCTAATAGACATGATACAAGTAGACACACCTTCATTAATGATAGTGCAATGCATTAGGTGATTCAAGACATGTACTTGAATCAAGAATGTTAATTGTGCTGGTAATTGTAGCATGTAGTCCGTGTGATTAAAGACTACAATATTTGAATCCATTTGATCGATTCCACCAATCGTGGACAACAAATCCTGCTTCTGGGAGGGAAAATTCTGAAGAACCTCAAGCATTGACATAGAAGAAGGTGACTGAGCAGAAGGTGACAAGCTCGAGGGTTGAATTTTTATTTATGAACCACTTCCTTTGGCGACTTTATTGTTAACTCTAGAATGATAGGCAGTGGAGCCAAGTCAGATGAGGTTGAAGTCGAAGTGGTAGGTTGATCTATAGCCTAACCATTTGATGAAGACAACGGATTACTATAATCTTTACTGCGAGTAGAAACCAAAAATTAGTTTTGGGCTTAGTGGCGGAGAGCATAAGCACTTGCGAACGATAAGCAGGAACTGTACCAACCATATGTGTTTCCAAGTTCAGAAAAGGATTTGTCAACACTGCAAATGCGAAAGAAGTCTTAGGAAGCTTTGGGACTTCTGAGTGGTGAGGACAGTCTCGCGTAAAATTCTCCTCATTACATATCAAGCAAGGGTAACAAGGTTTTCGAAAAGAACCAGATGAATTAGATGATTTTTCCTGCGGGGGTCAATTTGATTTCTTCTTACCTTTCCCCTTCTTCCTATTTCTAGGATTCTTGTCACTTTTTCCTTTTTCAGATGACACGACATGGATTTCAAAAGAAGACGTAAGATCAGATGTAATAGGGTTTTGATTTGAAAGAGAAAGTGTAGAACCAGATGGTCGACTTGTTGTCAGAGCACTAGCAAAACCAATCACACCATCTCCGGCATGAATTTCCTAACCAGATGGAGTAGGAGGAACATTAAAATTTGGTCACGACGCATTTGGAATATTTTCATAGAGTGTGATAGACTAAGTGTAAATCAAATCCAGGTATTGGGAATGAGAAATTACTTTCTTTTCAGTGACAACACCGCCTTTGGCCACATCCTCGGTGATAGATGGCAACAAGGACTTTATAAAACACTCATCCAAAAGTTGATCAGGAACAAATTTTTTAACCATTCGATGAGGACGATGACACTCATCTATATGATCTCATATATGAGTAGCAGTGGTCTCTTTAAAGATGGTTAAAAGTTTCGTTCTAGTTTCATATCTGATGGGTAACTAGAAGTGGGTTAAAAAAGTAGTGGCTAAAGATGTAAACTTATGAAAAGAAGTTCGTGCTAATTCAATGTAACACTTTGTATCCTGACCAATAATCGTTCGCTCGAAAAGACGCAATCTAACAGAATCATCATTTAAGGAATTAGATGAACACCATAAATGATAAGTCATGACATGTGTAGATAGGTCTTCTCCAGAATTTCCATTAAATTTTGGAATGTCGAAGGGTAATTTAAGAGGAATCACTGTCCACCAAGGTAAATAATGAATGGGACCATTGATGAGACAATTTAAATCAGGTAACTCTAATGTTGCAATAAACGACAACTGTTGATTAAGGTTAGGTTGAGCATAACAAGGATAAGATGAAATCGCCTGGTAAATAGGCCGTTGTGCACCAACAAATGGATTATGTTGTTGGTAACACAAATACGGGTAGGCTTGTTGAATAGGACTTGGATAAGCTTGATACTGTGGGAATGTTTGTTGTGTCTGCCATGGAATTTGATAAAACGGTTGCCCACCAGGATAATTCATACTTGATTGTGAAAAGACAGGGCCAATAGAAGCCTGTGATAAAGGTAAACTATCCTATGGTTGTGAAATTACCGATACATATGGTTTTTTAATACCAACCTGGGAAGACAGAGTCTGTAGATCAAAAAATTAAGGGTTAGGGGTTGAAGGACCCGCTTGAGTAGACTGGATAACAACCATAGAATAAGTAACAAGCATAGTAGGCACAAATGCCATAGGTTGAACTGGTTGATATTGATACACAACCGTTTGCAGCTGAACATGCAAAGTAGGCTTCCATTGACAAACATGCATTCTAGCATATGATTGACCTACAAACGATGGAGTACTTCTATATGGCCCAAAAATTTGGGGCCCCCGAGCATATGGAGCATAAGGATATTACACATATTGACTTTCATATGATGGGTATCCAGCATATACTTGATAAGAAGGATGGTAATTGGATGGACCAGCCTAATATGAGATGATGATGTCAATAAAGGATTAGGTGATTTAGTACTTGTAAGGGATGAACCAAATATTATTCTAGATGATGACATTGTCAAAGTCCATGGACTAGAGGAGACACCAAAGTATGTTCCATTTAAAGCCTAGTAACATAGTGGGATGGACAGACCACCATAAAGATGAGACTCAGGTGTCGTTGAAAACATCGAAGATGAAGTAACAATAGATGTTATCGCAATTATAACATATGGTATATTATGGGATGCTGTCTTTTCCATGGTTAAATAACCTAGTAAATACTCTAATGAATCTATTGGAACTTGATAGTGAAAAGGATCAACACGGGCATAGTAGTTCAAACGAGGAAAGGAAAGCTATAAATGAAGCCCTGACCCAAAATGGGTGGGAGTTGAAGGGGTTGTCTCTTCCTGAAGTTCTTCCTCTATCAAAATCAAACCAAGTTGAAGTACTTCACCGTCAGGCCCGAAATAAATGTTAGGCAGTAAACTCTACGGTAAAGAGGAGGACTCGATGGTTACGGATGACTGAGGATCAAGTGGTTGCACCAGAACAACTTCTTGTTGTTCAAATTTGGAATCAAGATGTTCTGGTAAAAGAACAATAGGTTTTGAATCAACTTCCAGCTGAGCAAGCTCAAGTTCTAGATTTACCTTCACTGGATTGAATTTCAAAGTCCTCGGGTAACTGTGAGGGTTTTTTATCGATAGTAGCAGATAAACCAGGATCAGTCGAAATGACTCGAGACTCGATACTGAAAGGATCAGATGTCTTCGGTATATCAGATGATGTAGCACCAAGATTTCTAGAGGTACCAGACTCGGTAGGATGGGCACATCTTTGTCTGCTAGGTGTAGCTTCTGATGGTAATAGTGGTTTATTCGTTGTCCTACGTGAATGGCGGGGAAAGGGTTGATATTATTCCATGATTTTTGATTGGTTTTATACAAAAGCAAATAAACAAAAAGAGGGTAATGCTAGGAAAAATGTTTACCAAGCAACTATGAACTGAAATATATTGCCCCAGTAAACCAAGGACTTATGTACGTGTAGACAATCTCCCCGAATGTTGTGTTCGATGTATCACAAGTACAAGGCAGCTGACTCGGTTACCTATGGATTGTAAGAAAACTGATTTTGTCCTCCCAAATATATGCGAAGGTACGTGGAGGCCTAATCTGTATTAACGTTGTCTAATGCGAAACCGCATAGTGAGAGCATCGCCTTATACATTTTGGACTAGAACACCGCCCTATATACTCGAAAGTACATGGAGGAGCTCTAATAAAGTTATGTACATGGAATGAGGTATTACTCTTAGAATGTATCGCAAAAAATTAATGACACCTGCTATGTTTAATGACGCTGGAACACATCTTCTAGTCTAGACCTCTAAATTTTATCATTAATGTTACAATGCTTCCTTAGATAAATTCAGATAAATTATGTGTTGATCTTTCTTATCAGTGTGTCTTTCAGGTTCATCGCAATATGTATTGAACATTCCTATAATGCAATTAGAATGATAAGCATTTGTTTCGAATTGATTTTCGACAATGAAAAACTAGCTATAAGGGATAGAGAAATCAGATTGTATGAAATCAACAATGAGCACATCTAAATGAAATTTCCCTAAACTATTCCTATGCAGCACTCACAATCCCTATATGTAAATGGATATTTTTCTTTTCAATTTCTTTTAAGTTTAGATGAACAAAAAAGAAACTAATGCACAAAAAATCACTCAAAACTTTCAAGAGAAATGAAGACTGAAACGAAAATTCCTCTTTTCAAAAATAATGAATTGATCAAATGTAAAATTTAACTTTGGAACTATTCAACAATGACAAAGAAAACAAAAACAAACATTGATGAAAAAAATCCAAAGTGAGGCAAGAATAGTAGAGGCAATCTGGTCTCTAGAGGGAATCAATTACTTGAAACTTCAACAAGCAAGACACTGAAATGTATTCACAAAAGATGAAATATGATAGATTTTGGTTCGTCACAGGGGAAACGCACCCCTGAGTGGGAGAGAGTGTGTTGCAGAGCACTGTCCCTAAGCCAGCAGTGCTATGCAGAGCACTGTGTCAAGACAAATACCGCGTTGGTGCCATAGGACTCTATGAAAAAGCAATAAAACACACTAATTTTGCTAAAACACATTCAAATGACTGAAATTAAGTAAGTAAAGTCTACTAGATGTTGATGGACAAGGACAAAACCACCAGGGGCAATCTTTCGATCCCTAGTATGGTCTCGAATTTGTTTTACCAAAATCAAACCTATGGATAAGTAGGCTTTCCCTAAGTGTGGTGGTACACTTAAAACAACGTAAATAAATATATCCGACCTTTTCCTTAAAATGAATATATAAAGGGAAGAAAACCTACTTGTAATCTATTCGGTTTTCCTCGCCTCCCGTTGTCGCTCCATCACTCTCAATCGAACTAAACTCGCTTGAATTTTACCTACAATGACAAATAGATAACATAAAATCACATAAAGGCAATACGATCTATTCAAGTAAAACAAATTGAATTGATTAAATTCATAAATAAACATATAAATTCATTGACACATGCATTAGGAAAGGAACAAATGTCTTTATTATGAAGTAGAAGGACAAGTACAACTATTTGATCGATTTGATGTCACTCCTCCAGCTTCAGTCCCATCCTCATCACACCCGGCATCATCAATATAGCATCATAAAATTACATGCACAATACCTCCAAGAGATGTGATCTCACCAGCATAACTCTACTTAATACAAATTCTTGCTGTCTTATTCACTATGATCAGTGCTCTATTTATAAGTAGATGAAGATATTTTGACATAAATGAAATACTGAATGGCTTTTCCAAAAATGGGTGAAGAGGTTTCCTTGCTCATGGGAATAGGAGGATAGGAGGTTTAATGGCTCCATGGTGTCCATATTTTAAGCTATCATATGAGGTGAAAGTTGGAACAACTTCTAGAAGCCACTAGATGTTGGGAAGATTCTTGGAATCCAATGAACAATTCACTCCCAGTCGACCAATGCACTCTAAAGTGGGCCTGTATCCTTTACAACGTATCCTTTCATGGGAGTAGATTCTCTACAAAGCATTTACTGCATTCTAGGGGTGCATTGATGGCTCAATGGAGCACTTCAACTAGCATCTAAGCAGTGAAACTTTCATGAAGGAAAACCACCAATGGGATGACTTATTTAGGGCATGTAGCTACTAATTTAGGGTATAATAGACCCTAATGGATATTGATTTGTGTTTTGGGATGATTCCTAAATTTACCTATAACATAAGGGAAAAGGAAAATGGTCCTTATTTGTAGCCTTGTTAAGTTCTTGGTGATAAACACATAGCCTCCACTTCCCATTCTTCTTGGGGATCAAAAAAATAGGTGACACCCATTCACTATATGAAATGGTATATATGAACCCCACATCCGGTATATTTTGTAATTCCTCTTTCACAATGTCTTTGAGATTTGGGTTCATTCTTCTCTAGAATTGGTGCACAGGCTTACATCTGTCCTTGATCTAAATATGATGAGTAAATACTGAGGGATGCACACCTTTTACCTCCTTATAATCCGAAGAAAAAGAATCCAGGTGTTCCCCAAGCACACTACATAATTATTCTTCCTACTCAAAACAAAAAGAGGGGTTGATATTTAATGTTATGAATGGTCAAATATCCACAATATTGGCTATGTTCTAGGCTAGACTCAACCAAGCACAAATTGGTCCAAGGACTACTCTCAAATTTTTCATCAGTTCATCAACTAGTATACCATTTGGAGGTTGATTATGTAAGATAGCATCAATAATGTTACCTTCATCATGTTTCCCTCCCCTTATGACATTTTTCAGTGTGTAAAATGGGTAGGGGGTTGTCTGATACAATTCTTACTCTTCCTCATCATCTAATGATAAGGTTAAATCATGTTCAATAGAGGGTTGAGTAGGAGAATGCAACACAAGTTGTTTTGATAAATGTCCATTCTTAATACTCATGTTCCCAACCCTACAACTAATGTAGGCATCAAAAATATCCAACCAAGGTATTCCTAATATGAGAGGATAGCCACTAAACTTATTTTTTGGTTGGAGGACCAAGAAATTAGTGGGGTACTCCTAAGAGTCAACGGAGACCACGAAATCCTTAATAATTCCCTCAGGAGCTACTGTGGATCGGTTTTCAAGATGCAACACTATGGTGGTATTTCTAAAAGCCCCTTGGAAATTTAGCTTCAACATGTTTTCCCTCGTCATCACATTGATTTCAGACCCAATATCAATCAAGGTATTAGGGACGATAATGCTATCAATGTGCACTTCCACTACTCGCCTACCAGGATTTACGTACTTTGGGGAGATCACCCTTCGAAGCATTAGATAAGATATTTTTCCAATAAAATTTATGGTGGGGGTATCTCTTCTTCTTCTCCCAGGACTTTTGAAATATTTCTCCTTAATAAGTTGTTGTAGCCGCTACAACACCCTCCAAATTTTCGCCCTTTTCAAATTTTTGAGCCCCTAACCTTGTGAAAATAGAGTCAAGCCTGAGTCCATTTATTTTTCTTCCCAAAAGTTGCTAAGTCGTAGAGATTTTTAAACATTATTCATTTACAACCGTGCGACCTAGTGACCTCGCAACCCCCCCAGGTTCTCGGGTTGCAGATTCGCATAGTCGAAATCTCGGTCAGCTCAAAAAATTGCAACCTAGTCACCTAGCGACCCCTCGGGTCGCAAAGTCGCAAGGTCGTGGTTTTCATGAAATTAAAGAATTGCAACCATGCGACCTTGTGTCATCAGGTCGCAAGTTCGCAGAGTCGCAAGGACGCATATCCCATCATCTCAGCACTTTTGCGACCTTGCGACCCTCATTAATTTCCCACACGTGCGACCCATTTATATATAGAAGGGTCACATAGGTCGCATTTCACCTGCACGAAGGAGAAGGAAAACGCTTCTGACAAGCCAACTAGAGTGCATTTTTTCCGGGTAAGTTGCCTAATCCTCCTTCTTTTTCTTATTTCGACTGACTTTTGCCCCCCTTTTCCCTCACCTTAGCCTCTTAAATCATCAACCCAGCCTCTGTTGCCTTCCATATATCCTAACTCACCTCTCCCTGAGCTTAATATCCTTGTGTAATTCCTCCAGAAGCCTCCCTTTCTATAAACCATCCATGTTCCCCTTCCAAGTCCTAGTGCGACTCGCGACTCTGCGACCTCGCGACCTCGCGACCTCGTGACCTAGGTTGCTAAGTCGCAAGGTCACTAGGTCGCATCTTGCGAATAAATCCAAAGCAGCGCAACTTCATGACTCAGCGACCTTGTGTCCCAGTCACAGGTCGCTAAGTCACCAGGTCGCATTCCTGCATAGATTAAAAGCATAGTGACCCAGCGACCAAGCAACTCAGCGACCTAGTCATGATTCGCCAGGTCGCTAAGTTTCCTTTTTGTTAAATTTATACTAGCGCGACCTAGCGACCCAACAACTGAGTCGCATGGTCACTAGGTCGCAAGCTTTCCCATCTCCTTGACCATTTTTTAAGCAGAGGTAGGAGCAGCCCAAATATTTATAAATATGACATCTATCTTATCATGGGATTGTTTTATGAACATTCAAAGGAACATTGAAGCCAAGTTAGAGTGCTTATCCATCTTGTCGGCCTCAAGTGATATGGGGCCTCCAAGAGTTCGCAAAAGGAACAAAAGCCCCTAGATTGAAATCTCGGAAGAAGAAATACATTTTTCTCCTCCCCTTATATATAGAGACACAGCCTACACTTTTGTCAAAGGGGACAGTATGAGCTGGTACCAGATCTACAAAGAGTTTACAAAGCCTTATTTTACGAAGGATCTCTCAGACTGACAGGCATACATTCAGGTTAAGAGATCCAAGCTACACTACACAGGAGCCCACCCACCTCTATTCACATGTGCAGAATTGATATAGTGGAGCCTACAAAGGGTCGACCCCAAGACCTCGGTTATTTGGGATCATACCAGGAAAGCATTCGCTAACCTGAAAGGACAAGACGCTGAAGTCTATTATGCACTGCCTACCCGGGAGCAGACCTTCAGTGAGTAGTGGGCCATTACTCATGCATTTCCCATGCCTAAGACTTTGAAAGGATGGTGGGAAGAACAAGAAAAGTTCCAGGTCAAGAAGGACCAGGAGTATCAGACAGCAGGCCTGAGGAAGGTGTACAAGTTTGTAGCTACAATGCTATGTAGGATGTATGGCCCCCCAGATGCAACCTTTTTCAGCAGCGCTTGGGTCTCTTTGATGTACGCCATCATAATATACAATACTCATTTCAACTGGGCCAACATGATAGTGGCGGCCCTCAGATCGAACATATCCACGGCACTAGCACCTGATGAAGGTGATGCATCGAAATTTTACATGGCATCTTACCTCCTGGATGTAGTATGTGCGAGGTGCCATTTTGATGGGTGGTCACACAACTAGGTCCCAGAACGTGGTGATCCAATTCATAAAAATCTAATGGTGTTCTGAGATTCCCGATATAAGCAAGACATGGAGTCAATCGCACGCAGCTTCATCCCCACCCTCTACAGGAAACTATTTGGAACAGATGCTCCATGTATGTCCTGGCGAGCTATGGAGACAATAACTCAAGTGGCCCACTCATTCCCTGACATATATGGTACTTTCATTTGAGTGTTTGGGTCGCTCATGGCTCCTCATGCACTGCCGCTGTTCGTAACTGACAAACTCCTCCTCCGAGAAACATGTTACCATATGTCAGGAGGGTTTTCAAAAGTCCTAACTAAGGGCAAGAAAAATCCATGCCCCACTTTGCCACTCACTATCGGTGCATACACGGTGAAGGATTTTAGGGAGGTAGAGGTAGAATCCGAACAAGTCAGAGGGTATTTTCTACCCCCCTTGGCACATCGAACATATGACCCAGAAAGAATCATCCCCACCCACTGCAATTGAGCCAAATTCGAATGGAGTTACCAGCATACTGAGTGCCCTACTGAACACAGGGTTAAGAACTGGTATAACAAAGACAGAAAGGCCTCTCCAGAGGAATCAACTAGTCAGGAAGGTCAGGATGATCAGACTTTGGAAGAAAGGATTCATGCACTGGGAGAAGCATCGTCATCCAGATCCAAGAAGCCAAGGACTAGTACAGGTCATGATCTTGTAGCCCAGCGAAAGGAAAAGGAGGTTAAAGCTTAGCGAGAAGATGAAGAGAAGGAAAAGGAAGAGAAGGATAAGAGGAAGAAGCAAATGAAGGAATAATAGAGAAAGAAGAGAGTGGAAGAAACCTACAAGAAAAGAGAGGAAGAACAACAGAAGAAAGAAGAACAAGACAAAGCAGAAGCTGAGCACCAACAGAAAGAAGAACAGGGCAAAGCAGAGGCTGAATGCCAGCTGAAGGAAGAACAAGATAAAATGGAAGCAGAGAAAAAGAGGAAGGAGGAAGAAAGTAAAAGGTCAAAGGAGGAATCCTCCAAGGAAGCTGAAGGTAGTAAAATACCCCCTCCTGAAACAGAGATTCAGACAGAGCTACCTCCCATAGAAATGCTCCAAATAAGTCCTGTGACCACTATGCATTTCTCTCTCTCAGAATTGGGTACCGCCGAGGGTCAATATGAGGAAGTATTTGATCTGACAAGGCTCACCTATGACCAGTTTACACACAAGATCAACCAAGAGAAAAGAAGGTGCTTAGCACGAAACCCCACCACACCCCTCACAGCCACCACAGAGAAATATATTATATTGGATACTAAGACCAATCCAGTTATGATTTCATCAACTTGCACTATGTTTGCAATGACCATGAAGGAGAATGTAAGTAGAATGAGTAGGGAAATTATGTCCCTACAGAATAGATTACAAGCCTCAGAAAAAAGGATAGCTAGGTCAGAATTGGAAAGGAAGGCACTAGAGGAAGAGGTCCAGCAACTTCAAGTCAATAATTCCCCTCCTAATGAAGTAGCACTCACTATTCAGGGAGAACTGGTCACTTTGGAGGACACCATGAGGCAGGTATACAAAGAGATATTCACAATAAAACAGACTGTCGCATCGTTACTAAAAGCACACGCTGAAACCAAGAAGAGGAACGCACAACTAAAGGAGGCCTCTACTGCTTTGGATAGAATACTGGAATGGTCTAACATGTATCCACAAGCTCTGGACCCCTTGCCCAAAAAATATTGGATCAGCTTCCAAAATGATAAGGTTCAAATCCGGATCAAGGTGTAATCCAAAGAGAAGTTGATCAAGGATTTGGAGAAAGTGATGTCTGCATATGAGCATTTGATCAGTGACATCGACTTAATGGCTGAATTATACCACATTCCGTCTCTAGGTGCACCAAGTGAAGAGAAAACATGGGAAGAAGTCACCAGAGATATTCAAGCTTTCCTGCAGCCCATAAGGCAAGTAGCAGCCTCTCAGGATCTACAGGCATCAAAGGAGAACCTGGTTCAATTCGTTGTGATGCCAGTCCGAGTCTATACTAAGCTGGCTTCCTTATTGAACCAGATCATGATCAAGAGGGGAACTCTGATTCCAAATGCTCTTGAATGTCCTCATAGGTTAAGGGAAAATACGCCTCAGGTCTCCATAATGGCCACAGACAATCAGGCATGGAAAACCTACCTCCAAGGGCAACAACAATTAAATGTCCCTGACCTCGAAATCACCCAGCTGATCAAATGACCGAAGCACATTTTGCAGCAAACAGAGGAGGTTGCAGGTCGCAGTAGCCAAGGGGGTCGGAGGTCGCAATTGAAGCCAAGGATGTAGGTCCAAGATCCATAGAGTCGCAGGGCATGCCAATGGTCAGGAAGGCCAAAAGTCAAGGATACTGAAAAGGAAATTTTGTTCTATAAATAATTCCCTCGAGAAATTGTACATCTACGTTTTTTTTAGACTCCAAAGGAGCAAAGAGAATTGTATATCAAGGAATACACTGTTGAGAATGAATAAAAGCACTTGTTTTGATTCCACTTTTGGATCTCATGGGGACTAATGTGTTAACACTATGAGTATTTTGTCTTATGCATCTGATATCTTTGTGGTTAAATAATCTGTGCTTTATGCTTATATCATTTATACATTGTAGCTCTCTAAAATGTGTTAATGATATTAAGTTTCTTTCTTAGGAAATGTTAACAAATCTATGGCTAACATTTATCCTATTTCTTAAATCGTTTAAGGAAGTGAAGGGTGCTCTAACACATAGAATTGTTTCTCCTGTGGTTGGAACAAGTTTTACAAGCATGACCCTAACGATATGTTGCTAACAACATTTCCTTCAGCTGCATGCTTTAACTTATCTTTCTGTTCATAGTGTTTTATGTTCACTAAGAATCATCAATCATTTGCCTTGTACCATCCGAATAATCGTGTGTTCACAGGTCTGCAGGGCTCGTTTGTGTCTAAGAGAAAGAACATTCAGTGGTAGTTGGACCCACACCCCGGATGGGATCCCTATCACAAACGGTTTAGAGTCTAATTGGGGCTTTATATCGGGGAGATCCCCTACTGTTTTCCCGAAAAAAATTTCCGTCAACAGATTTGGTGCTAGAAGGAGGCCTAAATGGCAGGCTCCCAACACACAAATAACATCCCGTTAAAAAATCCCTAAGGGGGGATCATGTAATAAAACATCGGTCCTCCACCCTTAGAAAATTCCCAAGGGGAGGAAGCCCCTTACTATGAGGTCACCTTAGATCAGCTAAGGGTTGTATGCCCTATCACCCGCAACCTCATCAGGGGCTTGCAGGTCGCTCTGATCACCTATTCCCTGGCTAATCCTAGAACACCCGCAACTAACCACACTCGCCAGGGCGCCCTAGTCAATTCCCTACCTCAGTTAATAGGTTTGATGATCGAAGATTATGTAGACGTGGTTGAGCGTAATTCCGAAGAACCCCTGGACAGTCCTCGAGGGGCTGAAGAGGGAAGCCCCGAAATCACTGAACCCCAACCAAATGTCAGCCCTCAACCCGACCAGACTTTGAATGATAACACTCAAGCCAACAACCCACCGGGGGGAGGTCAGGGAAATAGAGGCCAGGGAAACGGAGGTCATGGGCAAGGTCGGAATACTGCTCACCGCCATCATAACCAAAATCAGAATAGATTCCCTTTCCTCTACAATTGGAGAAATATTAGGAATACAGCGAACCACGGGGGGAATCAAGACATGCACTCTCACCATGAGGGAGAAGCAACTAGATTCGGCATGGGGAGTGAATCTGAAATTGAGACAGGGCACGTCTACATACCCCACCAGGAACAATCCAGGTGGGTGCAACCGCTCGCCTGGATGGCTCAATCCCCGTTAGGGATCCAAGGTCCTCTTCATAAATTGCTCAGACATCCTGAGAAGCATCTCCCCAAGTTTGACCCAGAAAAGGGTATGCTGGCTAATGATCACATAAGCAACTTCTACCTCTCGCTACAAATGATGAGGGTGCAAGTGGATGATCCATCTTGCCGGCTCTTTCCTCATACCCTCGAAAATAAGGTAGGAACGTGGTACCAGTCTCTCCCTGTCGCTTCCATATCTTCATGGGAGAAATTCCGTCATACCTTCATCCAAAAAATTTCAGAAGACAAGACTCCTTCCATGCTCCTCACAGAGCTTAGTACGCTGAAATTCCAGAAGAAAGAAAAAGTAAAAGACTTCAATCAATGATTCGCTACTATATTAAACAAGTTCCCTCCAAACATGGCCTTAGATGATTCCATCACCATTGATTACTACACGAGGACTCTTCCCCGAGATATCGTCGTGTTTGTGAAATGCGAAGCCAGGCCTACCCTTGTAGCAAATTAAATCACTGCCCTTTTCATCGAAAAATACATGCTGTCCATAGGAGAAATTGACCATGAGGGCCAAGACGACCATAAGCCGGCCACGAATAGAAATCAATCCTCCGCACAGAAACTTGGAGACAAAGAGAAAGATGTGTTTGAATTCGAAAGTATCACAAAGTCACTCAAGCTGTTAACCAATGAAGTATCTGATTTGAAGAGGAAAAGCATTTAGCCCACTACAGGTGCCAAGAATAACTCCACTATTGGCAGGCCTCTGTGAAACACCAACACCGGTCTCAATGTGGAATAAATTGGCAAGGATAATTTCAGTTCCTTCCATCAAGCCTCGCACTCTGAAAAAAATTGCCCTCAATGGATTAACAGCATGACCGTTGTAGTAAATAAACTCTTAGATGATCAAACCCCGGGGGATTTGGAAGAGGATGATGTTTCAGAAGACGAGGAAAACCCACCCCCGGATGAGGAACCAGGATCCACTATCCTTGCTCTCGAAGTGATCCGTGGAGAAAACCCCCATACCACAATCGAGATTAACCTGGCCGACGATCCCAAAACCAAACCCCCGGGGAACTATGGCTTGAGGAGCAAGGGGCCAGACCCTAAACAGTCGTTTGAGGAAAAAAGAAGGGCTTTCTTCAGGAAAATATTACCACCCAGGAATGAAAACCAAATTGCAACCCCTGAGAAATCTAGCTCAACCAACGCCCGAGTAAACCAAAAGGTTAGACCGCTGGTAGGTTCCCCCAAGACCTCCACCAAAACTATTTCACATCCTGATTCCGGTTATAACATTGTCGAGGACATGAAAAAGACAAGAGCCAACATTTCCTTGCATGAGCTTGCTCACATTGCTAATCAGCGAGAGGTTATCCTTGAAGCTTTTTCCAACGTGCCGACAGCCAAACGCGTGAGCACCACGTCTGCTCAAGCTGCTACAAGCCCCCAGTCTATTGTGAATGTTGTAAATATAAACTCCAGGGGATCCACGCCCCCCTTTCTCCTGTCCTTCGAGATATTTAACTTTAATGTACATAACTGCCTTGTCGACTCCGACGCATCCACGAATGTTATGCCCTTGTCTGTTTGTAAAAAGTTAAATATCCACCCTAATAAAACCAATTCCAGGATCATTCAACTCGATAGGTCTCAAGTACCCGCCATAGGCGAATTAAAAAATGTCATCATCCGATTATCCTTTGACTCTAGGGTACACCATTTCATAGACGTAGTAATCGTGGACATCCCAGAATCCTATGGTCTGTTGTTGAGCAGGGACTCATCTAGCAAGCTATAGGGCTACTTTGCCACTGACTGGTCTTATCTGTGGCTCCCCTTCAAAGGCAGGAACAATCAAATCCGAGTTGAAAGTGAGCCCTACATGAAACACACAGTAACCAACCTAGATGCTACAAATGAACAAGTGAGCTTTTCTCAAGAGGAACTCGGTATGTGTTTCTTAGAATCCATTTTTGGGTGCTACCACCCCCCTCAATCTTCGATCACTCAGGACATCCAATCAAAACTATTACTAGTCACTGATGACTACTCTGCATTGATGAAAGACCCGCCAGAAGCCGCTTCCCGGAGCACATCTCCTGTGTGCTCGGATAACACCATGAAATTGGAAGATGACGTGTGGACCCTATACTATGATGGTTCCAAAACACATTTCATAGCTAGTGCGGGTTGTGTCCTATTGGACCCTCGAAAGAACAAATTTCTAATCTTTTTCTGGTTAGAATTCCAATGCACCAACAACACTGCCGAATATGAGGCATTAATCCTCGGGCTCAAGAAAGCATTAAATCTCAAGGTGAAGTGCTTAAAAGTGGTTTTCCTCAATTTCTTGTATATTTTTTCCTTTTCTCTCTCAGTTTTCTTCATTTCGAGCTTCTCTTCTACCTTGAAGACTGTCTTGTAGGATTCTTCAATAGTTCTTGGAGACAAAATATTTAACTCATCTTGTATTTCAAATATTAATCAATTATTGTATCTAGCTAGCTTTTCACGATCTTCTTCCACATGCCGAGATCTAATGCTTAACCTATAAAATTCTTCTATATACTCTTTTATGAAATAGTGTTTTGTTTAAGATTCTACATTTCTCTTAAAAGAGTTAACTCATAGTCTTGACATAGAAATTTTAATTTTAATTTTTCTACCATTCTATCCCAATTGGTAATCTTCTTTTTTCCTTTACTTCTTTTCTTTTATTGCACGTTGTCCCACTAAAATGCAGCTTGTCCCTTATGTTTGATTATTACAAGTTTCACCTTCTTATCTTCAACTACATTTTCATAGTTGGAGTATTTATCCATAGGAATAATTCAATCAATTAAATTCTATCATTTTGACTCCCCTAGTACATGGGAACTTCCATCTTTGGTCTGGTAATCAGATTAGCAATCATCTTTATCATTTTTTCATCTTGAGTCTTTAGTTCAACTTCCAGTTCTTCATCTTCAACACCATCTTCTTCACTAATATAATGTGTTTCAAGATCTCGTCTTTGGGTTGTCTCAATTAAATTGAGTCTTGCTCATATAATCCATACTTCTTCTTGTAAAACTTGGTTTCAAGTTGGCCTTCCTCATCCTCCCACTACTCCTCTAGCCCCTCGAGCTCTATATGCCATCTTTGTTCTTCATACAATCAATTATTCTTAATAAAATAATCCTATATTGTATCTCAATTCATTTTAAATTTTTTGAAACATCAGATAATTTACAAATTTTGTTTTTTTAATCTCTTTAATTTTCGAGCTTTTGACACTATTTTAATACCAAACCAAATGAATACGGTAAGTAAAATAATTACACTTATCACTTATAGATTATTTTGATGATTACAAATATGAATTTTCTTTTAGTTCCTTACTCTTCCTTACTCTTCATTTATGGTCGATTTTTTTTTTTAAACAAATGAAGCTCACTTGAACGAAAACATCATGGGGAGGTCTCTTGGATGTTAACCCAAAACATCTACGAAATATTGATTGCTAGAGTGACAAATATTAATTGCTAGAGTTTTGATATAATGGCTACTTAAGTCCATCGCAAAAGAGCTTATGCTCCGCCTCTAGTGTTTGTTGCTCTTGACTCTTCGCATCTGACCCCAATCAATCCACCTCACCAGGTTACCATCCATCATACATATTCCTAAGTTTGGTGCTCACACAAATAACCACATCTCAACCCGAATACTCTCTCTAACTATTGGTTCTTCTCCTCTTCTTTGCGTTTATGTGAATTGAAATATTTAAATTATTGGCAACTATTATATACACATAATCTTTGAAATACGTAAATTATCCACAACTTTTATATACAGGGACTTATTCTTACCATTGCACTGTACTTCATCAAATGTCAACTTTTCACAGAAAACACACCAAAGAAGACTCAGCGTTATTCAACAAATGCATTTTTTTTAAGTAAATCGTTGATTCTCTAAGCTGGTCCATACTAAGTGAATAACCGAAGAAGCTAAATATAGATAAAAATATGAGAGAGCAACAGGAAATGTGGAAAAGTATTGGAGGCACGTTACGAATTCAGAATCACAAGAGTATGGAGATTTGCTTGTTTTCTTTCAATAAGGGAAAAGCGCTTAAATCTTTCCTAGGAAACATTTGTTGTCACATTAGAACATTAAACTATTTTGAAACGAATTAAATTAAAATGATAATCAAGTAAAAATGCATAAACTCAATTTCCTATGAATACGAACATATGCTTAAAAAGTAATAAACTGATCTTTCTGTAATGTGGAAAAATCTTACGTTGTCCAACGCGGAAGTTGAACAACCATGGAGAAACTATAACAGTCAGCACCAAACCTTAGATACTGATGCCGAATTTGAGTTGCTGGAGATAAATATGCAATCGTCAATTACTACCAAAGTCCCAGATTTTTTACAAGATACCGATACCAAACGTCTCAAAGAATTGGGTTTAGAGAGATTAGTCACCCTCGAGAACAATTTACTCATATTTTTCATATATATCATAATTCTGAAAATAAAAATTAGATTCGTTCGTGGACATCTGAACAGGGCAAGAAGATTTCAGTGGCCGAATACATAGAATCTCAACTTCATAGTATTAGTCATGGTGATACGGGAAATTTCAAAAAAAAAATTGTCGAAAAAGTTTCCATGTCATGAAAAACTAAAGAATAATATTTTACATCAAAACGTTATGAGCTTGGAAATCTATCAAATTATGAGGTTGTGAATGTAATGGAGTTATTAAATGGTCAACCTCCAAATCCAATCATATTTCATTCTTGTAGTATAATTAAAGATTATGGAATATAATATTTTATTAAATATTAGTGGAATGTTTACATTGTAAAAGAGAGCATTATTAATACTATAAATCTAGCGGAATAATATTAAACCCAAGAGATTAATATTATAAATTTTTGGGATTAATGTTATAAGCCAAAAAAATTAATAAACCAAAATGATCAATATTATAAACTGAAGAATATTAAGTCTATCATATTAGAGCTTTTTAATATTGATTTTATAATATTAAGGATTAATATTGTGTTTATAAATTATAATATTAATCGAATTTAAAATCATCATTGCACTGTTTATGAAAATCAACCTTTCTCAACCATGGTCAACCATTTTCCAACTTCACATTGTGACTAAGGTTGTCTCAATATGAAAATCAATCATGGTCAACCATAGTCCAACTTTGCATTGTGACAAGGATTGTGTCAATATGAAAATCAATCGTGGTTAGCCATGTTTATTTTAGGGTTTATAATATTTATCTTACGTTTTATATACCTTGGTTTTATAATAGTTATCCCTTGGGTTTAATATTATTCCCTTGGGTTTATAATTGGTTTATTATTATGTTTTGTTTATTATATTTATCTTAGGGTTTATAATATTAATCCATTATGTTTAATATTCCCTTAGGCTTATAATACCTTGCAGTTTTAGAATTAATCCATTGGATTTATAATATCAATCCCTTGGTTTTCTAAATCTAAGGGTTCATATTTCTAGGGTATAATATTATTCATAAGCTTTATAATATTAAACCTACGGTTTAATATAAATCCCATGGTTTATAATCATGGTTAACCATGTGCAACCATGGTCCAATATCACATTGTGACAAAGATGGTATCAATATGAAAATCAATCATTCTCAACCATGGTCAACCATGGTCAATTGTCGCATTGTGACAACAATTATCTCAATATGAAAATAAATTATAATAAAACATGGTCAACCATGTTTATTTTAGGGTTTGTAGTATTTATCTTAGGGTTTATAATATTAATTCTTTGGGTTATCCTTTTGGTTTAATATTATTCCCTTGGGTTTATAATCCATTGGGTTTATAATCTCCTTGGTTTGTAGTATTAATACCTTGGGTTTATAATATTAATCCGCTGGGTTTATTAATCTAAGAGCTTATTTTCTTAGATTGTAATATTACTCATAGGGTTTATGATATAAATCCTTGGGTTTATAGTCATGCTCAACAATAGTCAATCATTGTCTAACATCACATTGTGACAAAGATTTTCTCAATATGAAAATAAACCATGGTCCAACGTAAAAGCATGAAAAATATTGTCTCAATATGAAAATAAAAAATGCTTAATCCCGTGGGTTTATAATATTAATATATTATGTTTATTAATATAAGGGGTCATTTTCCTAGTATGTAATATTATTCATAGGGTTTGTAATATAAATCATTGGATTTAATATAAATCCCTTGGGTTTGTAATCATTGTCACCCATGGTCAACTATGGTCCAACGTCACATTGTAAAAAAGATTTTCTCAATATGAAAATCAATCATGCTAAACCATGATCAACCATGGTACAACATCGTTTTGTGACAATGATTGCCTTAATATGAAAATGAACCATGGTCAACAATGGTTTAATGTCACATTGTGACAAATATTACCTCAATATGAAAATCAACCATGGTCAACCATGATTGTCTTAGGGTTTATAATATTTGTCTTAGAATTTATGTACCTTGAGTTTATAATATTAATCCCTTGGGTTTAATATTATTTCCATGCCATCCCCCTCACCCTAGTGGAATGCATCGAGTTGAAACGTCAAGGCCACATGCAAGTAAGGTCGATAATTCAACATTCAGGTCATAACATTAGAGAATAACTTCTTGTCGCTCTACTCACCCTGAATTATAGTAAACAAGTGTTTTCCAAATCATGATGGATAATCTCTTATCACTAGACTCACTGACCAACATGGACTTTTATTATTCTTATTATTCCTACTCTTATTTGACATATCCAAACCATCCGTTTATAATCCCAATTAACAATATCTATATAATATAGATATTAATTTAATTAATAATATTTATAAATAATAATACTAATTGGTTAATTATTATTATTATTTATTAACTAATTGATTATTAATATTGAATGAATTATTTATTTAGTGAATTAATTAATGAATTATTTAATGATTTAATTAATAAAATGAAATTAAAATTATTTAATTAATTATTATTAATATTTATTAATTGTTAATGCTAATAATAATAATCATCATCAACAACAACTACATTTAATAATGTGGTTGTGCATGTGATTGATATATTCCTTCACTGTATATTAATCACATTTGTTAATGTAGTTGTGTTAATTATAAACAAAAATTTTATTTATGAACAAGAATTCAAAGGTTATTATCTGCCTCAACATCTGTATTATATTCCTTTTCATAATTGGAGGACTCTAGAATTTAAGAGATAATTCTAAGAAAGTTAAGAGGAAGTCTCTCAATTTTCTAATAATTTTGAGTAAATATAATTCTAAGATCTATCTAGAGATTAGTTTTATTGATTATATAATTCCAATATTTTCTAAAAATCTAAAATATCTAGATTTTTCTACAAACTTCTTAAATATAAATATTTTGAAGGATGATCCATGTAGTGCAAACTTAGATGCAATCACTTCATTAGACTCTTGAGGCAATGCATTACCACTTGGTAGATCTTCTATTTTGCATAGTTCAGTTTGTGGTAGGTATTAGTAGCTTTTAAGTGATCATTTTTTATTGACACCAAAATCTGTTTGAATAGTAATCATTTTACAATTTTGTTGAAACATAATTTAAATTGGGATTTAAAATTAATTCATTTTTAATATATAGATATAACTAGCAATTTCCCCAAAAGGTGCAAAGATACACCGAAGGAATATAATATTTTGGAATATCATCTCCCCAAGAATAAAGCCAAAAACAAGCTCATAATTAAATTTTAGAATTTGAAATAAGTTTCCTAACTTCTAAAAATACTTTTAATAACACAAATAATCATAGATTTTTATTTATAAAATACAAATAACTAAATAAATTTAACTGCATTGACCATAACGATGCAAAACAAATATTCATTTTTACCAAAGCTTTACATGCACACAAATCTTTAATAAATAAATAAACTCCAAATCTTACACCATGTTTAGTTTTGAATATATAATTTCAAACTAATAATTAATATTTTCACAATTTTACATGCTAACATTTCACCCTATTTAATTTTACATAATGTGAATGCATACTGCAGGTTTTGTTTTTACACTAGTGTGCTCGTAACAGAAAGGCCTTAAGAGATGGATTATTTCAAAAAATGGAGAAGCCAGTTCCAACTCGACCATCACATTGCGAAAATACATTTACAATAGGTAAACATTTCAATCACATTGTTGTCTTAGGAAACTGTGTTTGTGACTCGCCAATGATATATTTATTATTATAATTAAAGTTTTTTTTTAAAGATGCATGGTGAGTTATTATTGTGGCTTATTCCAATGGTATTATCTATTGATGCCACAAATTCACCCTGTTGAGAGATTTATTGTCGGAATCCAGTACTTTTTTTTCAAAAATTCAGAATGTTGGAGTGTTTGAATCATTTTTTGACGTTGGAAATGGATTCAGCGCCATAAAAAACCCCATGGATCACCCAAAATCATGAATTTTGATAGGTATCGCTACTTATTTCAAGTTCGTTGTCAAAATGGAATCGGGCTCTTTGATGGATACACATCATGACGATACATTGTTGCTTCATGTTTATAGCATTGTCTTCCAAGGATTCTCCTCAAGGCTAAGGGAGAACGAAGTCGAGGAGACACAAAGAATAGTAGGAGTTCTCGCCATTTTTGTTGATCGTGTACTCCAACTGCACATGACACAATCCCTATACTTCCTTGGCCTCGAGAGACCTAACGCAAGGCACTTGTGGGCTGAATCTGACTATGGTTTCGATGCATTGATTGGTATGATTGATTCTGGAATTTGATTGTTGTCTATTAACATATTTTGATCATTTTTTAACCAAGAGGTTTTATAAGGATGAATTATAGGAATACAAGTGAAATAGAGTTTCTAGAAAAGTTAAATTCATACCAAATGATTTCCAAATCCTCTATATCCTTGCCTCCTAGGCCTCACATTTTTTTTCTTTTTTAGCACTTCATTTGTAAATGTGTTTGCAACATTAATGTTTTTCTTGTTTTGGACTCACCTTCCTCTCCATGTGATTCTTCCTATGATATTGTTACCTTGTTAGCAGTGTTGAGGTCTAGAGGACATTCGTGGGCTTTATGTGTCTCATAGGAAATCAAGCACCATAAGGGTGTTTGCTCTCCAAATCCTTTTAAACCTTCCCTTCCTTAAATATGTTGACCTTAAATTTGGCACCTAAAGGTTTTTAAAAGATGCTTTGAAGTTTGCTCTAAAATTGTTTGTTCTTTCACGTGAACTTCTCTCCATAATCTTGTTTAGATTCTTTTCAATATCTAAATTTATGAATTTTACTTTATGAGTTTTTTTATATCAAAATGTTTACATATAAAAAATTCAATGGTTCTATTTTATAAGTTTCTTTTATGTTGTCATAAAAGTCTTAGTTTGACATCAAGACATGTGTTGTCACTTTATTTAAAACCTTTTTAATCAATATGTTGACTTAGCATTTGAAGAAAGTATTTTGAGATACATTATATACCATAGAGAGAAATAGTGTGCAAAAGAAAAAAAAAACACTTCATCGAAATGCAAAATATTCAAACATGTTTGCAATGAATTTTTGAAGCCTCAAAATATGTCAATAATGGAGGATTTGTGAGAAATAAAGCCAATTGATTATCAACCCCATAAATAAATTGGAGCACATATCAGGTCATTAATAATTTTCCAATGAATTGACAGAAGCTTCAAAGAACGTTACAAAGAGAGAGCTACATAAGTTTGAAGTGGCAAAGGTCTTTGAAAATTAGTTTAATTTAAATGAAAAATATAATTGTAATATAATTTTATCGCAAGATTTTGGTGTAAAATGTTAAAAAAATAAAACACACAGAAATTGCTTTGAAAAACCAATGATTATCAATATTACCTCACTAAAGTGAAATTTAATATTTCAGAAATACCTTGATTGAAATGAATACCAGCAAAGTGATTGGTAGATAGTCTGGCATGCGCTGCGTCTTTAGAGTGCTAGATGTGAGTCAAGTTTACCACCATGTGTCAGTTCGAATTTGATTCTTTGTAAGCTTAGTTGATATGGAATTAGTAAAGAAATTCATGTATTTATTTTATGTAAATAGAAATAATGATGTGAGTACTAATATATTGTGGCATTTTTCGAGAAGTGAATGACAATGGTAAACCTGAGCATTTCATATGATTGTGGCCATTTTTGGATATCAAGAGAAATTATGGCTCATACTTTGTACAAACAATCTTACTCTTATTCGAATTAATTTTCCTCAGTTTCCTTCCATTTTGAATGTTTTTCTGAATAATTAAGTATGTTTGAAAATTTTTTAGCCTTTACATCACTTAAATGAGTTCCCCTTAAGTTTCAATTTTCTTCACCCACATACTTAATCATTCCATAGGACATATCATTGCTATATATATGTAAAATGTCTCTGTGATTCATATTTTCAGACATAATGTTTGGAGCGTTGATAGCATACTTGTGTTTCATAATGTATGATTATGATTTTATGTCCATTTAATTACGTGTTTCTAATGGATACCAAATATTGTGTGAAGTCACAGAGAATAAGAGAGATAATTCGTAAACAAATACAAGTGTTTGTGGCCTTCATGATTAATATGCAGGAATATTTTCATATCAGATTGTGCAAGGCTGAATAGATTGGGACACTAATGGAAAATACAATTGGATATAAATGGAATAGTTTTTACTCTACAAATTCCTTCATCCTCTGTCATTTTCTATAAAATTTAAATCGATAATATAATGAAAATTAAACTCCCAACTGATATATGAATCATATATTACAAAGAAACTAAACTTATATCCAAATCATCAAACAAACCATTCAACATAAAACGAAATAAAAGGAAACCGAAATATTCATATAACAGAATATATATCTTAGTACAAGAATGAAAAGGTCATCAAAGAGTGAGGTAATATGCTTTTTCATGAACTTGAATGTTAGTGCAAAAAAGCATGGTATTTCATTAAATTGGAATTACAAAAGCATATATTCTTTCTTATTTATTGTGTTTTTGTTCTGTTGAAATATTGCAATATGTTGTGTCGAATTACTTATCATCTAGAAAGGATTCATTTCAGAGAAGTATCATATCGAAATTGGTGCAACTTGTTTGTTGATGGAATGGGAGCAGATTGGAAGAGAAACCAAGTGTTGAGTTATTCCGTTCAAATTGGATGAGAAAATGGGGTTCCTGATCAAGGGATTGTGGATGAGGTGGTGGATGAGGTATGTAGTGTCTCTGCCTTTTAGATGAGAGAAGACAAGCAGGCCGTCACCAAAGAAGAGGTACCCCTTTGAATTCTCTTATGGCAAGCAGATGGAAAACTTTCTACTAAAACTCTTACAACAGAGATCCAATTTGGTAGTGCCACAGTGGACGAGCTCATTCCATTCACGCCAACTGTCTCCTAAGGCAAGGGGTGCGATAAAAATCAAATTGGTGGTCGACGTAGCATTGGTCCATAAAAAATAGTCCGTGCTTGTGGTGTTCTTCTCGTTCTTTCGTAGGTTTTATTAATGTACTTGTGAGCTACATCAATGGCTATTTGCAGACTTCTCAGACAAGTATTTCAAGATCTGCAATTGTTACAGATTGATCAGAATTCCCTTCATGGCAACAAGTCTACCCATTATGCAAATATTATTGAGTTTCAGAGGTTCGACCCATGGTTTCTACAGAGGCAGAGCATAAAATTACTAGGGTTGTAAAATTATGATAAATTCATTTCATATTGTTCATGTTGTTCATGTTTGATAGGATATTTATCTCATCATTTAAATCATTTAAAAAATCATCTTTATATTTTCAGACATCAATTTATTTTATTATCAAAGTTTATAGTTAAGGTTAATATTCTGTGATTATAGTGAGGCTCATGATCATTTAAGATGTGAATATTTACTATTTCATTATATCTAATTTATTAGATATCATATAGTTTATGACATTGATGCCAAGCACATGACTACAACTCACAATACTTCAATAAACCATTGCAAATTATTAGATCTTGAGAATTATAGAGCTTCATCACGTTAGTACCAAACAAATTCTCAATCAAATATTGAGGGTTTTCTTGTATTTTCTATTTAAAACAAGGCCATCATCTAGCCATAGAGGATTAGGGTTGGAATCATTTGCTTAAAACAATAGCTTAATTAGTTCTCTTAGCAAAAAAGAATCATAGTAAAAAGATATTGTCTTATTTCTCATATTGTATATATGTTATTCTAAGGCATTGTAAATATAATTTTTATCTAGACTATTTTGCTAAAGAAAATAGACATAATAGACATATAATAACATATCTCTTGGTCAAACTGTGATGAGGCAGTCTATTATAGCACTCATCACAGGTTCAATTCCCTTCTCAGGGTGATGTGTCCAGCCTGTTCCACATCGAGAGGACGTCACCGCCTAACGACTTAATTTTTGTATACATCTAGTTGAACTGGGATGGAAGAAGAGGCACAATCAGTGTTGTAAGGAAGCTATAACTGCATATTGTTGTAGTAATAGTTGGGTGGTTTGTTGTAGTAGGACAGTACCATTATAATTATCCTTGGGATTTGGAAATTTGATATTCTGTAAACGTATGTCTCTAAGTTTTTGTTAGCAACCGTAGCTTCCCATTGTTTTTGTGTCTTTCGTTGTGTGCTCTCAGTCTTTCAGTTGGTATCTACTATCAATTTGTATTAGAGCCGATGGCATGAGTTGTGAGAGTTTGTTTTTCTAACTGTCGTGAGTAGTGCCTGGTAATAACCTCTTTTGCCGGGTGTGGTGAGCGCTGAGCAAATAGCTCCTTTCAGTGTTGATTGTGTGTTAGACCTGCTGTGGATTGCGTGTGAGATGGTGGAAGTTGTTGGCATTTTTTAGGAGTCAAAAGACGGAGATGTTTGAGAAATATGTGTGTTGGACAGTGGCTTTACACGGAAGAGTTGTGACAAATTATTGAAGAAGTGTGTGTGTGAGAGGAGAAGAGTCGGCAGAGGCCGCCACAGTAAGTTGCTTCTTGTAACTGGTATGAGCAGCCTGCAAGCTATCGTTTGCAGTCGTTGTGATCAATGTCACCACATACAAAGACAGAATTGCATGTGTGAATAAATAAAGTACAATATCAATAAAAAAAATTAATTGTTTACCACAAGTGGTTGAATATAGGTAATACCAGATTGTATTATTTCAAATGCCCTTAGCATAATGCGGCATGCTGAAAATTTGAACCAAGATTTAATTTTTTTGCTAAATTCTGCAGGAAAGGACAAGGTTTTTAAATACAATATTTGATGAAGGCTTACGTGCTTTTGAATTAAAAGTTATTTCAACCATATTTTGATAATTAGAGACGTATTCGGAGTAAATTGTTTTTTGGGGCTTAAAAATATATGTTAAAAAATAATGGAAAGGTGAAATCCGTAGAAACTAAATTTTGATATGAGTAGGGTTTGTATTCTTGACATATTCAAGAAATTGGTTTGTTTTCAGGGAGCGACTAAATAATAAATAAAATTGAAGAAGATAAAAGAGAATTCGGTTATGGGTGGATAAAAGAGGCTCAAAGAGTTTCAGGGACAACTCAAGAAGACTAGAAGAGATTCAAATAGCAGGGAAGATGTATTTTGTAGAAGAATATGGTGTGTTTCTAGCTGTAGCTGAGGAACACATACCTAATGAATATAAGGATAGGAATACATATTTGGATACATTAATGAAGAATCTTCCATATTTCACACGTATGAATTATGCACTTTAGGCGAATTTGTTATAATCAGCATCTATGATGAAAATAAAATGGAAGACTTACTTTGTTAAGCTCATTTAAGGCACGTTGTTCAAGAAGTCATGTAAACCCCATGATGAAATAAGATATGTATTAGCATTATTTCTTATTATGTCGACAACGACATTTTTTTCTAACAATTTATATGAATTTGGTTAAGAAAAAAAGTGCAAAAAGGTTTTTGAATATCTTTGAGAGGATTTTTTCGGTGGAGCCCAAGTCAAAGATAATAGCATTGAACAACATGTTGTAGCATTGCCTGAAGATGAAAATGAAGATGGATATGTAGTAGAGAATTTACAAAAAATAAGAATATTTTGGTGAATCCCACTTAAAAGTGGATCCTAATGTTGATGGTATGTTATTAGCATAAGCCGATTTTGGCATAGATAATGATACCAATGGAAAAAAAAAACTGGTTTGGATGCAACAATTTAAATTACTGGTGTTAACTTTGGTGAAGAATAATTCACTAGTGATGAGTGGTTGGAGATGATGCAACTCTTAAAAACTAAATCTACTAATTATTAACTAAATGGATCTCCATGTGAGATATGTGTACAAACAATCATACAAGCTCTAACTATTGAGTCAGATGAGCCTCAATTATATAGGGTTTCACACTAAAGGGATGTTTTCAACCACTCCCTACATATTAGGATATGAGGTTTAAAATTAGATTCTCAAACCTATCCTCATCATAACAACAATCTAATTTTAGGTTTCTCCATTAATTCCAACCTTCTCTCTTAATGGAAAAAGCGTACTAAACAATAATATACATGTTGGTCTACTGTGAGCTAGGCTTACAAAAAAAAACATGAAAAACTTGGTAACAGAGGTTTTTGTTTTGGTCTTTATGCTCGTGACTCCATACTTGTTCATTTCGAGTCGAGGTTTCATCTTCACTTTCCTCACTGTGAGGTAGTGATGTATTTTCACCTCATTTTTTTCATAGTGATGGAAAGCTTGAATTCTTATTCTCGCCCTTCTCAAAATTATGACACACTAGATAGGAGAATTTTCCCTCTCACTATTTCCGATGTCAACCATCTGATCATCAGTGATAATGTCTTCATCATTTATTGATGCAACTTCTCTGTTGATTTCATAAAGACATGGTGTTTCAAGCCATGCTTCAAGAAACTTCAATTCTTCTTCAAATTTCGTTGCTTTTGCCTTGTTGTTGCCAACTTCTGCACACACAGAAATATTCATGAGATCATCACAATTTGAATTCTCTCCAGCTTTGTCTTCTTCTTCCACGTCTTTGCTAACACCTCCAAATGTCCACATGAGAAAATCATCATCATCAAAATTAAAAATATTTAAAAATATCTAAAAATATAGACATGTTGTTAAATTCCATCTTTTTTCATTTTATCTTGTTTACAGATTTCGACTCCACTCGGTCTTCTGACAAGCTCCAACAACCCCGTTACCACAGAGGCAGGAAACTTTTCCCTGTGGCAGCTCTTCAACAGTAGAACCTTGTACACTGTGGTTCTATGCCACGCAGGTGTCAGTGCCCTCGAGTCTTGTGACGAGCAACAAAACAACCTCTCAACAAGCTTGAAACATTATTGATATCCAATTCTAATGCATATAATTAGCAATTTCTCATATAACACATTTTTCTCAAAAAAAAAAACATAGCAAATCAATTATTTATTTTTTTAATAAATGCTTTCCACCCAACCAGACTACGGAATTGAGCATCGGCATATAACTATCGCTCCAAGAGGTAGCTCGTAAGTCGATATGGCTACGGCCATGCTGCTCCGAATATGATATTATGGATTTCCACAAACTTGAGCACTCGGATCTCCCCCACTCTGCTGCTACTTCCATTTCTCCAAAAGGTAGCTCGTAAGTCGATAAGGCTACGACCATGCTGCTCCGAATATGATATTATGGATTTCCACAAACTTGGGCACTCGGATCTCCCCCACTCTGCTGCTACTTCCACCGTCGAGCCTCAAACAACCTTACGCAGCAGGCCCAACCCGAGAACGCTGCGCAAACAAATAAAATAAAAATAAAAACACTGCGAGAACGTTGCCCAAACAATCCAGGATCATGTCAATTGAATTATTGCTCCTCGCCCAAGTCGCTGATTCAAGTCAACGAGCCTCCGTAAAAATGTGTTGCAACTGCATAGGCGTGTGACAATCTTTTCTCATGCGAATAAATCGTCTCACAACCCGATCTGTGGAGATCTCACCCGTGCTTTTCTCCCGCGCGTCCACCAGACCTTCAACGACCGTTACCTTCTTGCTCACTCATCGCCAAATCGGAACCCAACATTCTAGCACTCCATGTTACTGTTAAGCTTACTAGACCAGAACAATTATTGTACTGAATTTCTGATCCGAGCTTCATTTACAGCAGTAGAATGTGTTCCCTGCAATTATCTTCATTTAACGTGATCGGATCTCCACGACCTCGCCTTTTCCTACCAAATGCAACAACACACAGGTCGTTGTTCTGGCCGGCAAATCACCCTGCGATAGGCACGGATATTTCAGTCAGATTTTGTAAAAATATTAAATTTTTTAATAATTTTATTAGTTGTTTGTAAATCTGGACAAATTTTAAAATATTTAAACTTAGGTATCCAAAATTAACTGACCAATTAAAATTTTCCCTGACTTATTTGCTATGTATTGCTAAAATTTAATTGCAATTTGTTTAAATGGCCACACATGCGATTTAGCTTCGTGAGTTTTCATTCATTGAAAAAATATTTAAAGTTGTCAGTCTGATCTTAAATGTTTCCCGCCACAATTACCAAAGTCTTTGATGCCTATCAATCCCATGCCTATTAATACTATACGATCATTTAATACAGCTGTGTGAGACTACGTGAGGTATTTGGATTTACTGCCATTTACTTTTTTAAGTATGTTGGGACGTGTTCTGAATATTTTTTTACATCAGTAGTAATTTATCTTTTGTATCGGAAATGATTTATATGTTTCAAAATTTAATTTAAATAATGTTGAATTGTAATAATTCTAATTTATTATATGAGTTTTGCATTACTGATATGTTTTTTTTTAATAAATAAAAAAAATGTATTTTAAACATTTTTTATAATGTATTTTAAAATTTAAAAAAATGTGATTTATTTTTTAATTTAATTTGTCTTTAATTTTGTAAAGATAATTAAAATCATAAATTTGACTGTAAATTCTATATAATTAAAGTACTCAAAAATTTTCAGAGTGCTAAATTCTTATAAAAAAAAAATTAAATTAAATTAAATAACATGATCAAATTAGCTTTATTAAATGTTTTCCTGTTGTTTTTGTTTACACTGAAAGGGCGGTAGTCAACCTGGCTAAGTTTTCTTTCAAACTTTTTGCACTATCTCATTTTTGTTAATGATTTTATGTTATGATTTTTGTTTTAAAACGGCTGGAGAACTACTGTACAGTCTTCATTACAGTTTTATCTTCTAGCTATTTAAACTGTTTATAAATAAACTTGGTATTGTTTAACTTTTGTTTCGAAGAACTTTGTTTTTTCCATATGTAATGATTGTAAAAGGCTTGCTTCAAACTTTGTGTACGGACAGAAACTTTTTTGCCATATAATTTTGATATAGTACATAATATAAACCAAAAATATTTTCATGCTTGAAAAAAAATGGTTTAAATGGCACACACGCGATTTAGCTTCATGAGTTTTCATTTATTGAAAAAATATTTAAAGTTCTCAGTCTGATCTTAAATGTTTCCCACCACAATTACCAAAGTCTTTGATGCCTATCAATAACATGCCTATTAATACTATACGATCGTTTAATACAGCTATGTCAGACTATGTGAGGTATTTGGATTTACTGCCATTTACTTTTTTAAGTATGTTGGGACGTGTTTTGAATATTTTTTACATCAGTAGTAACTTATCTTTTGTATTGGAAATTATTTATATGTTTCAAAATTTAATTTAAATAATGTAGAATTGTAATAATTCTAATTTATTATATGAGTTTTGCATTAGTGATATATTTTTTTTAATAAATTAAAAAATGTATTTTAAAACATTTTTATAATGTATTTTAAAATTAAAAAAATTCTGATTTATTTTTTAATTTAATTTTTCTTAAATTTTGTAAAGATAATTAAAATCATAAATTTTACTAGTAAATTCTATATAATTAAAGTACTCAAAAAAATTTCAGAATGCTAAATTCTAAATAAATAAATAAATAAATTTGAATTAAATAACATTTTTTCAACTTTCTGATTTTATCTATGAATTCGAAATCTTTCCAACTAATTTTCCAGATCACCATCGCATCTTGACAGACGAACCCAATTGGGCGGCCCAAATGGGCCTGGAATGCCCACTTATATGTCACACCATCGCATCTTGACAGACGAACCCAATTGGGCGGCCCAAATGGGCCTGGAATGCCCACTTATATGTCACTTCTCTCTCTCGTTCATGATAAAAAACTAGATATATAAACTATTGATTGAATAGCTCTCCAGGTGAGAATCTGGAGAGTGTACATACACACTCATACACAACCTGACTATTGAGTCAGATGAACCTTAATTATATAGGCTTTCAGACTAATGGGATGGTTTCAACCACTCCCGAGATATTAGGACTTGAGATCTAATCTTAGCATATCAATCCTATCATCATCATAACAACAATCTAATTATGACTTTCTCCATTAATTCCAACACTCCCCCTTAATGGAGAAAGGGTACTGAACAATAGCATATGCCTGTTGGTCTAGTCTCAGCTAGGCTTACAATAAAAAACATGAAAAACTTGGTAACAAAGGTTTTCATTTCGGTCTTTATGCTTGTGACTCCATACTGTTGGAAATATGATGCAGAGTGTTGTCCTTGATGGCAACCCACTGAATGAAGATGAAGACATGCGACTGTTGACATGTGTTGTCTTTGATGGCAATTCACCTGATGAAGTTATTTTTGACTTGATGGACTTGGTAAATGATGTTTGTTGACAATATGATGCTGAGTGTTGTCCTTGAATGAAAACCCTCTTGATGAAAATGATGGCAACTTACTTGATGAAGTTGCGCTTGCTAGAATATGTTCTTGATGAAGAAAATATGATGTATCTATAGTGTGTACAGAAGGCAATGAAGAAAGGAATTCAGCATGTGCTAAATCTTGATGAAAAGAGTATGTCTCTATGAATACGCGGATATGTCTAGGGGAAGTTGCGTATGCACGCGGAAAAGAACGTGCCAAGTCGCGTATGGGCTAAAGCGCTCTAAAAGTGCAAAACCAGGGGTAATCACCATGGTATTGACCCATTGTATGGGGTAATGATCCGCCTAATTGACCCCGTCCAGGAATACCATCGGATGTAATGTGGTTTTGGGCTCATGGTATTGAAAAAGGGGCTCATGGTATTGACAAAGAAAAAACCTATATAAGGAGAAGAAATTCATTGTGCAAATCATAGGTGTGGGTGCAAGATGTCTGAGCTTGAATGAATACTTCTATCTGAAGTAGATCTGAATGGAAAGGGTTACACTTGAAGATAAATCTGAATGTATGATGCACCAAAGATGAAGAAGGGGATCTAGATCTGAAATTCACTTGTATCTACTAGATCTGTTTATGGAAGGCTTAGATCTGAGATGAGGCGAACATCTGTCTGAAGTGAAAGGGTACCCAACCACCGATCCTAAGAAATATGCCTCTATTTACAAAAGATTGAACATCCACACGCTATCACAGAGAAGCACAGATACACGCGCCCTTCGATGAAGTGAAAGCGCGTATGCGCAATGAAATACATACAGGCATACGTTGGTTTGTGTGGGGACCGGGGCGCGCGTATATACGCGACACGGAAGGGAAGCTGCCAAGGCAACCAAGGGTTTGTCGAAGAAAGGGGTATGCAATATCTGATCTGTTTTGCTGTGTTTCTGCTATCTGATCTGTGTTGACAAGTATCTGTTGGTGATGTATGTTTGTGCTTAAAAGTATGGAAAGGGTCCAGTCTGAAAATATGATGAAACGTGGCCTGCAAATGTTGTTCTATTGAAGTTGTTGGATCCAGTGTGAAAATTGATGAAACGTGGTCCATAGAGGTGCTGAGGGTTGTAGCCTTCAGTCAGGGGGTCGTAGCTCCCTTCCAGGAGAGGCTGGTAAACGAGATCAGGGGGTCGTAGCTCCCTTCCAGGAAAGGCTGGTAAACGAGTCAGGGGGTTGGAGCTCCCTTCCAGGAGAGGCTGGTAAACGAGCGCAGGTGGGTGCCTGCGTGCTGGTCAAGTCTGCGCCAGCACATATGTTGTAAGATGTTTTCTCTATAATAAAATATTGAAGGCTGAGCAACTGCAACGGTGGTTTTCTCCCGACTTGGGTTTCCACCTAAAAATCCCGGTGTTCATGTGTGATGCTTTGTGTGATGGTTTATTCTGTTCTTACTGCACATGTTTACTGTTTATAGAACATCTAATGAATGAATGATGGAATGATATAAGTGAAGAACCAATGGCATAATTAGATCTCTGTGTATACGCGAGTTTTATGAAGGATATCCGCGTGTATACACTAGTTTACTTCAAAAAAGTAGCGTATGGGTTTTGGAGCATGAAAAGTAAAAAGTTTTGAATATGCGTGAAATACCGATTCACCCCCCTCTCGCATTTTTCCCAACAATTGGTTTCGCAGCGAGGTCCTTCACGTGCTCGATCATGAATTTGAGATCCGTCGCAATGGGAAGTCATGAAGGAGTAATGTCTATAAAGCCACCTCTATTCAATGGAAGCAATCTGATATTCTGGAAGGTACGTACAAAAGCATATCTGCAAAGTCTTGGTGCAGATGTATGGGCAATCGTGGAAGAAGGTTATCAATACCCAGCAAGTATTCCTACCGATGCAACAGAAAGGAAGAAGTATGAAATCAATGCCAAAGCAGTGAATGTCTTGTTAGGAAGCATGTCTGAATCAGAATTTGCTAAAGTGATGCAGCTACATTCAGCAAAAGAAACATGGGACAAAATCATTCTAAGCTATGAAGGAGACACAAAGGTAAAAAGTGCAAAACTCCAAACTCTTAGAATTGAATATGAAACTTTGAAGATGCATAGTGATGAAAGTGTTGCCAGTTTCTTTCTTCGTTTGGATGATATTGTAAATCGAATGAGAAATTTGGGTGAAACCATAACTGATACTACTCTGGTGGAAAAGGTCTTAAGATCCTTGACTTCTAAATTTGACTCTAAAGTTTCGGCTATTGAAGAAAGGCAAGATCTGCACACCCTTTCTATTGTTCAATTACATGGTATTCTGACTGCTTTTGAAATGAGACAAGGAGGTCCTTCTCAAATAAGAGAAGTTGCTTTTAAGGCATCTACAAAAGGAAAGGAAAAGGAAGTTGTTAAAGAATCCAGCTATATATCCGATGAAGAAGAAGCGAATTTCGTAAGAAAGCTCCAACTAGGTACTGGAAGATTCAAAGGTAAGCTTCCCTTCAAATGTTTTGAGTGTGGAAAAGTTGGTCACTATGCTGCTAAATGTCCTTATAGAGAAAAACATGGTAAAGGGAAACAATTTGAAAAGAGAAAGAGTTATTATGCAAAAGAAGATGATGATAAAGTGTCCAGTGAAGATGAAGAAGATTCTGACCATGATCTGAAAGTGCTCATGGCAAAGAAGCAAAAGAAGAAGCCTACTCGAAACAAGGAGACCTCTCAGAAAACATGGTTAGCAGAAATTGAAGAAGATGAATCAGATAGTGATTGGGGTCATGCTTTGCATGATCTTCGTGGTACAAACGATGATGAAATTTGTGAAAGTAGTATTTTGATATTAGAGAAAGCTCTCAAGATCAAAGATTAAGAACAACAAAGAGCAATTGATAAGAAAGATTCTATCAACAAAGAGATGATCTCTCAAATGAAAGAACAAATAGAAATGCTGAATGGTCAGGTGGACAAGTATCAAAGGTTTCATACGTATGCATCCAATCGTATTAAAGAACTAGAAGCAGAAATCAACGATCTAAATGCAGATCTCGGAAAATCAAGCAAGAAGAATGAAGGACTTGAAGCTGCAATCATCTCTCTGCAAGCAGATCTTGAGGCATCAAGTAAGAAGAATGAGGAACCTCTACAACCATTTGAAAAGGAAGGCCTTGAAGCAGAAATCATCTCTCTCAAAAAGGATCTTGAAAAAACAAAAAGGAAGAACGAAGAGCTGCAACAAACATGTGAAGAAAATGAAAATTGGTTAAAAGAAGAGATTCTAAATCTAAAGGATCAAGTAGAAGATGGAAGAAGGAAAGAAGAAAGCATGACAAAGCAATGTCAAGACTTGGAGGTTGAGGTAAATATTCTCAAAGGTAAATTAGAAGAAAAGGTTAAACTTTTGAGGTTTCATGATAGTACTAATACTTTGGACAATATTCTGAGTAATCAAAGGTCTCCTGCTATCAAACTTGGTCTTGGTTTCCATGAAACTGTTAAAGGATAATCTAGCTCACAAGGAAGTGCAAAAAATTTAGAGGGAGTCAATGCGAAACCTGAAGTGTTGAAAGAGACAAACGATCAACCAAAAATCATGAATTCTCAAAGGAATTTACTCAAGAACATTGAATGTTTTAAATGTCATAATTATGGGCATGTTGCAGCAAATTGCAGAAGCAGAACAATTCAGCGACAAACAAACAGGTTCTACTCAGAAAGGTACTCTAGTAGCTTCAAGGGATATTGTTTTTCATGTAAAAAGTATGGACATAAAGCAGCTGATTGTAAAAGGAGGAAGAATAGAAATACTCATTATGATTCTTATGTTTATTTCTCTGACCACATGAGATGTTATGCTTGTAAAAAGTATGGACATGTAGAAAAAGAATGCAGGATGAACAGATCTGGGAAAGTGGACAATTTTCAGCACACAGTTGGAAAGCTCAAGCAAATTTGGAAAAAGAAAGAGGACCGATCAGAAACGTAGGGAATTCTGACCCTACTGCAGTCATCTGCTTCTGAAGCTGACTTTTATTATTGACTGCAGGAATGATGTGAGATACATTATGAGATCTAGTAATGTATCATCACAAGGGGAGCAATGCATGATGACTCTCATGGTTGAATTGATTATTTTGGTTATGTTTACTTCTGACAGCGCATCTGATATGGAAAGGACAGGTACAGGAGGTACAAACTCAGGAGGAAATGAAGGAAGATGAAAATTTTCTATGCTTCACTTTCCATACGCGGGTTCTATGAAACAAAGTCGCGTATACACGCGAGTTCCAGCAGACACAGTCGCATATGCATTGATGATAAGATAATTTATCTGATAGCTGAAGATCTGGAGCAGAGGTCCAGGGGGAGCATCAGTATAACTGCTGATGATTGCACTGTTAGCATCATTCTGGTTATACTCATGATAATGAAATGATACATGGGTTCTTGTGTTGAAGATTATGGATGAAGCTTGGTTGCTTTATGATGAAGAGCATTCGTTGTTGAGATGAAAGTCTTATAATTCAGAGATGAGGAAAGATCATGCAGATATTGTTGCTGATGACTTGCTGTTGAAGGTGTTTCAGATTGCACAAGTTAAGGAAGAGCACTGGTTTATGGGGAGCAGCAGGTTGAATACTAATGATTGCATTGTTGGCAATATGACTGCTTATTCTTTGGTCTTTGTAATACTCATGCTCAAATGATGATGTCTTGGTACATGGTTTATTATGATGAGTTTTTGAGCCCTGGTTGCTGACAAGTATCTTTTGTACTCACACATGGATGAGTTGGATGTCACTTGATTCAGAAATAAACCATGCAGAGTTTGTTACTATGGTTGAAAGATCTTTTGCCTACTTCATGTTAAATCTTGAAGATCATGGTGATGTTGGACCACATGGATGATTGCTTGACACCTATGTGAAGATGTTGTTTTGATATGAGAATCTCTCTTGGAAATATTGTATTGATGCTGCAAATAATCTGAAGGCTTGGTTACTATTGTGCTGATGCTACAACCTTTGGATGACGCTTGAAGACACCACTACACTGTTCTATCTATCTGTAGTCCAGGGAAGCATTCAAAATATCTCAGAAAGAAGCTGAACACTGTCTTTGCCTCACAGAGAATCAGATCTGGTTGAAATTTAGAAGATGGCTTGCGATACGCGGGTTTCCTGAAACACATTCGCGTATATACGCGAGTTCCTGCACAGAAAACCGCGTATGTCTGATTACTGACAATTTTTGGTTGAAGTCAGTTTTCTTCAGCACAGCTGCAGTGCTATTTGGTATATCTGATACTGTTTGGTATCTCTGGTAGTGTTCCAGTTCTCATAATTCTTGTTCTAATGATTTGATGAAGATGCCTTGATGTTTTGTTGGTGAAAGTGTTCAGGATGCACAAACTAAGGGGGAGCCTTAGTCATATGAAAGGTTGTTTGGATGCACAGATTCAGGGGGAGCATTAGCTTTGCTAAGTATAATGCATTGTTGGCATTATGGTGGTTCTGAAATATGTTCTCTTTCTTGAGGACTTTCTGGTGTTGGTCTTAAATGGTAATTTTTGTAATTTGTTGAAAAAGGTCTGGTTGAGACCCATGATGTAAAATTGTAATATTCAGTCATGTAAGGACTTGTCATTTTTGTAAACCCACTTGGTTGGGTATCTGAGTTGCAATGTGTAAACCCACTTGGTTGGGTAGTTGAGTCTCTTATGTAAATCCACTTGGTTGGATATTTGATGTAAGTATGAGTCTTTGGTGATAGGAAGTTCATAGAGTCACGTACTTCATTGAAAACTTGCTTGAAGATTCAGCATGAACTCAGGGGGAGTTTGGTCACTTCAGTATATATCAGATATGCAGAACGCTTCTTCCACATGAGAAGAAAAAGGGGGAGAGTATGTTGGTATTTGATCCGCCCTTTGCCCTTGATGTCAAAGGGGGAGAGTGACATGGTGTTTGAATGAAGAGAAAGAATGCTGTCAAAGAATTGGGAGAGTGACAAAGAATGGGGATAGTGACATGGTGTCATTGTATTCTTAATGTACCTATCTGTTGTGATGATCAAACACCATCGTGGTTTTCATCAAGTCCAAAGGGGGAGATTGTTGGAAATATGATGCAGAGTGTTGTCCTTGATGGCAACCCACTGAATGAAGATGAAGACATGCGACTGTTGACATGTGTTGTCTTTGATGGCAATTCACCTGATGAAGTTATTTTTGACTTGATGGACTTGGTAAATGATGTTTGTTGACAATATGATGCTGAGTGTTGTCCTTGAATGACAACCCTCTTGATGAAAATGATGGCAACTTACTTGATGAAGTTGCGCTTGCTAGAATATGTTCTTGATGAAGAAAATATGATGTATCTACAGTGTGTACAGAAGGCAATGAAGAAAGGAATTCAGCATGTGCTAAATCTGATGAAAAGAGTATGCCCCCATGAACACGCGGATGTCTAGGAAGTCGCAGGCGCACGCGGAAAAGAACGTGCCAAGTCGCGTATGGGCTAAAGCGCCCTAAAAGTGCAAAACCAGGGGTAACCACCATGGTATTGACCCATTGTATTGGGTAATGATCCGCCTAATTGACCCCGTCCAGGAATACCATCGGAAGTAATGTTGTTTTGGCTCATGGTATTGAAAAAGGGGCTCATGGTATCGAAAAAGGATAAACCTATATAAAGAGATGAAATTCATTATGCAAATCATGAGTGTGGGTGAAAGATGTCTGAGCTTGAATGAATACTTCTCTCTGAAGTAGATCCGAATGGAAAGGGTTACACTTGAAGATAAATCTGAATGTATGACACCAAAGATGAAGAAGGGGATCTAGATCTGAAATTCACTTGTATCTACTAGATCTGTTTATGGAAGGCTTAGATCTGAGATGAGGCGAACATCTGTCTGAAGTAAAAGGGTAAATCTAAACTGAATGTCTGATCTGAAGAAATATGCTGCTCTATAATGATTGAAGATCTATACGCTACTTCGCCGCAGAGGAAGCACGTATATACGCAGCTTCGATGAAGTGAAAGCGCGTATGCGCAATGAAATACATACAGAGGTATACGCTAGTTTGTGTGGACGGAAGCGCGTATATACGCGACATCAGTGAAGGGAAAGCGCGTATGCAAACTAGGGTTTGTTGAAGCAAGGGGTATAAAATATCTGATCTGTTCTGATGTGTTTCTGCTATCTGATCTGTGTTGATAAGTATCTGTTGGTGATGTATGTTTGTTCTTAAAAGTTTGGAAAGGGTTCAGTCTGAAAATATGATGAAACGTGGCCTGCAAGTGTTTTTCTATTGAAGTTGTTAGATCCAGTGTGAAAATTGATGAAACGTGGTCCAAGGTGGTGCTGAGGGTTGTAGCCTTCAGTCAGGGGGTTGTAGCTCCCTTTCAGGTGAGGCTGGTAAACGAGATCGTCTCCAGCCCCTTCCAGAAAGGTCGGTAAACGAGTCGTGGGGTTGGAGCTCCTTCCAGAGAGGTCGGTAAACAAGCGCAGGTGGGTGCCTCGCGTGTCGGCCGGGCTCTGCGCTCAAAGACATATGTTGTAAGATGTTTTCTCTATAATAAAATATTGAAGGTTGAGCAACTGCAGCGGTGGTTTTCTCCCGACTTGGGTTTCCACCTAAAAATCCTGGTGTTCATATGTGATGGTTATGTGTGATGGTTAGTCTGTTCTTTCTGCACATGTTTACTGTTTATAGAACATCTAATGAATGAATGATGGAATGATATAAGTGAAGAACTAATGGCATAATTATATCTCTGTGTATACGCGAGTTTTATGAAGGATATCCGCGTGTATACACTAGTTGGCTTCAGCAAAGTAGCGTATGTGTTTTAGAGCATGAAAAAGTAAAAAGTTTTGAATATGCAGTAAATACTGATTCACCCCCCCCCCACTCAGTATTTTTCCCAACACATACTTGTTCATTCTGAGGTGAGGTTTCATTTTCACTTTCCTCGCCGTGAGGTAGTGATGTATTTGCACCTCATTTCTTCCCCTATGAAGGAAAACTTGAATTCTTGTTCTCATCCTTCTCAGAATTATGGCAGGCTTAATAGGAGAATGTTTTCTCTGACTATTTCTGGTGTCAATCATCTGAACATCAACGATGATATCTTCACCATTGATTACTGCAATTTCTGTGTTAATTCCATAAAGACATGGTGTTTCAATTCATGCTTCAAGAAACTTCAATTCTTCTTAAAAATTCGTTGTTGTTTCTTACCTACCAATATATACATAAAAAACAATGTTAGATATATAAAGATGACCACAATTACTTTCATCTTCCTGCGACTTCAGAAGAGCTTTCATTTCACCATCTCTCCCTACTTCATCCCTTTTTGGTGACATAATTATGCCTTCATCCAGTTCTGTTGCTGCAAGCATGCTCTGAATTTGATCTGTATGTGAAGATAGGCATTCCTTCTCACCAAACAGTAATTCATCAATAAGATGTTTTTCAATCATCAAATTGATCCCCTCATCATGAGATATATAAGTCTCATCAAACTTGATTTTTGCATCAAGAAAACTTTCAGGTTCTACAATAATGGATGTGTTTTCATCATTACAAGTTTCAATTACAGATACACATTCATCACCCATCATTGCATCTTCAGATTCACACTCAAATATGGGATCATTATCAAGAGAAATATATTCAGCATCATTGCCCTCATTCAAACAGTATTTCATCTCTAAAACATCCCATAAAAACTTTGTACTAGGAATCTCTCCATATTCATATATTATGCTGAGTATGATGTTGTCATCTACTGCAGATGTTATAAGACTTAATACTAATGTATCTCCACTATCATTAATAACATCTTCAACATAATCCAGTAAATTTACCTTCCATAGTACTGTTTTCATTTCATTTGCCCATCTTTCATAATTCATACCTGAAAAAGATGGTAAATCTGTCATTAACCATTTAATAATCTCACCAAATTCCAAATCTACACCCTGATCAGCAGCTGGTCCATCACCGTCAACCTGAAAAAAATCACAAAATTCTACGACATAATATTTTTCACTTCTCCATTGATGCTTTCTCCTGAATTTTCTTCGAGACTCTTTCAATTTACTTTGACGACCCATTTTCTCCTTCTATTTTCTCCCTTGCAAGAACACTTCTTCCACTGCAGCATTAACCCACACAGGCACCACAACTCCTCACGCTCCTCCTATCTGAGGGCCGAGACAACACTGGAGCGTCAATGGCAGCGTCGGCTCTCAGTCCTTGAGCCTCAACACATTCAACGCAAGCTCACCACACAAACGTGAACACAATTGGTCAACTTCCACATGTAAGCGTTCCTTTGTACGTCAAGGAGATTTTGATCTCGTGGACTGAAAGCATTCCTCTACACGTTGAGGAGACTTCAACCTCGTGGACAAATTTGCTCTAACCTTGCAATAGATCGGTGGGATGTGCAGATCCACTCCTCAAGTTGCACTCCCACGTAAATCCACCAATAATCCTCCTCCTCTGCCACCGCTCATGGGCTCCAATCTGGCAACAACCTCTTCTCCTTTGACTGTAGCAATAGAGCTCAATCCATGAATGAAATCCAAAGGCTGCTCCTTGAACGCAATTGGCCACCAAACTTGGCCTTCACAATGCCTGCAACACTACTCATGGGCTCTTATGCCATGACCTCATGTAGGGAGAAGATCTTCAGATTTCTCACACTTCTTTGTCCAGGATTCAAAAGAATTTTCCTCACTGGATCAAGCACAACAAGTCGCAAAATCTTCATGCAAGTCCACCAATCACACAACAGTCTATGTACCTTCTCTCTGGCCCTAGATCGCTTCTCCTCAACTGCTTCTCCTCGGCCAAGCTCAAAATTGTCTACTATTTACAATCCACCACAACTGTATTTACAACAAGTGGCATATCTTCATAGTTCTCAATGCCTCATGGCTCGATCCAGCAGATCGATGCCCACCGCAATTTGTTTACACCTCCATGCAGGTTCTTGACTCATCTTTCAACCTTATGGCTCCTCTGCAGAGACAATCTCCAGCTCACAGATCTCAACTTCAAATGATCTTTAATCAGATCTTAGCCTTCAGGCTGTTGCACTCACCACGCAAATCGATCCACAACGATCCACACACTGAGCTCCAAATCGCAAGACTCTTCATAGAGGCTCTTGGCCTCTGCTCGGCCTCCAAGTAAACTGCTGCAGCCTGTCTCAATGCAACTCCACATAGGCTCACCAGGCTTCAACTTACGGCCTTCAGCCCACACACTGGCCTCACAACCCCAAAATTTTCAGTGTGTCAGCGTCATATCTCTTAGTAGCGTTCTAGCTGACAAGGCTCCTCCATGCTCTCTCTGCCCGGCTCTGGTCCTCAATATCCAACATAATAGATCTGCATGCAGACTCGGCCTCTGTAGAAAATAATCTCAGCATCACGCAACACTTTCAGGAAGCTCACCTTCAGGTTCTAGCCTTGGTCTTACAGGCAGCATTTGACCCATAGTCCACACAGGCTTGACTCCTCTACGGCTCTTCTGCAACATGGGAGTGCTCCCCCTCTGCAGCACGACTCATGATCTAGGTGGATATTGGTGGTCACCTGCCTATTCCACTTGGGGTGCCACCATTGTCTCTTTCAGTTTTTCAATTTCGGCACCACTTACTATTTTTAGCATTTTTTCGGGTCTTGAACTTCCGGAGCCATTTTGAGGCCCTAAACGACGTTTTTTGAGAAAACTGGGAGCAACATGGGTCCATGGATTGATTTTTCTCACTCAAAATTTGTAGTCCTCGGATAGATCTTTCTAACGAGGTATGATTCACATCAAACGGAGATCGTATGCCAAAGTTACATCCCTGGGAAGTTGAAACACCAATTTACCCAAACGGGGCCCATAGTTTTGGCACTTCATCTCCTAGGGTTAGGGTTTTGGATGTTTAGGGTTTCCCATTGTTTCTAAATAATAAATAGGCCCTCGAGCCTCATTGTAACTCAGTTCAGAGGCCTGTAGCCTCCACATCTCTTCTTAGAGATAGCTACCAGCGCCCTAGCTAGTTTATTTCCATTCTGTCTGTAAGCAAGTTTCAGTTCTTTGATATTAATGAAATGAAGTGATTTTTCGCTGCATCTTTGTATTTATGGTTATATGTTTATTCTGTTTCATTCCTGCATAAATCCGGATCAGTGGTATTAGAGCGGTCTGCTTTTTCTCGATCCTTCTTTGCATGTACCCAACGAGGTTAGGGTATAAAGAGTTAGGGCTCGATCTGGTGGAACCTTTGCAAGACCAGCCTCACAAAACCTGACGGATACCCATGGGGGACGAAAAGAAAGAAGAGGGAGCAGGAGATCCTATCAAAATATTGCTCGAGGAGGCCCTCGAAAAAAAAAGGAATGCGATGATGGATAACTTTGCCCAGATCCTTCAACGGTTGCCCACCGGCGGCGCATCTGCATCCAACATCCACTCTGAAGGTGCAACTCCTTTTAAGGTACAAGTAAATTTTGAAATTCCCATATTTGAGGGTCAAATAGATGCAGATGTTGTAGATAGATGGTTGAATCTATTAGAAGGATATTTCTCGGTTCATGACTTTTCCGACCGGGAGAAGATTATTTTCGCACTCCTCAAAGCTACCCCCCATGTCAAGGACTTATGGCAAACCTACTTTGAGAACAAGGACCAGACAGAACCCTCTCTATTCTTGGTCGTACCAACTTGGAATTATTTTCGAGACGCCATCAAGGAACAGTACTATCCCATGGGGAGCTATGAGGACAAGTACATCCAGTGGACCATGCTGCAACAACAAAGGGATCAAGATGTGCATGAGCTGACGAATCTGTTCCATACCATGTGCACAAATTTGGGTATCAAAGATTCAAAGAATCGTCTGGTGCTAAAGTATCACAGTTGTCTGCACAGATACATTTAGGAGAAAATGGAGTTCCTCGACATCTCCTCGCTTGGTATGGCATACCGGTATGCTGCCAAGATCGAGCAGAAATTCAAACAGAAGAAGAGAGACTTTGGATTTGCGAATCAAAAGGAAGGGAAAGGCACTCCCAAACCATAGAAAAAATGACAGAGCCAAGGCATGGCGGCTCAAGACAACCTGTTGAAGCCACAAGCAAAGAACAACACTGCAAAGCCAAAGAAGGACACGGGAAAGTGGTGTGAGTTCCATAAGAGCTCCACTCACAACACAAGTGAGTGTCAGGCCAAGCAGTCGCTAGTGGCCGAGATGAGGGCTTCTGAGTCATATGCATGCTCCGACTCTGAATCAAAACCTAACAAGGGGAATGAAAAAGGGAAACAGATTATTGATGCGGAGCCCAATGCCACTGTTGCCACTACGAAGATCTAGAAGGAGGAACCGGAAGATCCAGAGGAGGAGGAATGTCTCTTCCACTCCTAGATGTGGGTAAAGGGCTCCCAAGTACAGTTCATTGTCGACAATGGGAGCCAAAAGAACCTCATTTTAGTAGACAGTGTGAAGCGGTTGGACTTTCCGACCACAACTCACCCACATCCATACACCATCGGGTGGCTTCACCAAGGACGTGATATTTGTGTCAGCCAGCAGTGTCACCTTCCCTATAGCATCAAGCCATTCACGGATGAGGTATTATGTGGCGTTGCTCATATTGATGTTTCTGATGTATTATTAGCACAACCATACTTGTGGAAGTGTCATGCGGTGTATGAGTCTCGGCCTCGTGCTATTATTGTTACTTTGGGAAATAAGTTGTACAGGATACCAGAGGGACCACCTCCTGCCGCTATCTCTTTGGTTACTGCAAAAAAATGCAGTAAGCTCATTTTCCAAACTAGGAAATTCATTTTCCTGATGATCCGCCCCTAGGGCAAGAAGAAGATTGTGGCCACAACCTCTAGACAGGGCTCCTCTGCATGACAAAAACAAATGGACAAGGTTGTGGAGGAGTATGAGGACATATTCACCTCACCCATAGGGGTTCCTCTGCACTGTCAGGTCAAGCACCCGATTGATCTGACCCCAGGTGTGTCGTTACCGAATGGACCGATCTATTGCCGCTCTGTTCTGGAAAACGATGAAATCAAGAGGCAGATTCAGGAGCTACTGCAGAAAGTTCACATCTGACCAAGTTCATCACCCTGTGGGAGCCCAATCGTGTTGGTACAGAAGAAGGATGGGACGTGGAGACTCTGTATTGACTATCGGGCACTGAACAAGATTACTGTCCAGAATAGGTACCTAATCCCATGGATTGATGACCTTCTAGACCAGCTCAAAGGGGAAAAATATTTCAGCAAGATCGACTTGAAGTCTGGGTATCACCAGGTACCAATTGAACCCTCCGATGTGTGTAAGACTGCCTTTAAAGCTAAGGAAGGCCTTTTCGAATGGTTGGTCATGCCTTTCAGGTTGACGAATGCCCTCGCAACCTTCATGAGGATGATGGACGACATTTTGCGGCCATTCACCAACTCATTTGTAGTGGTGTACTTGGATGACATTCTCATCTTTAGCTAGACTTGGGAAGAGCACCTCTACCACATTCGACAAGTCCTCCAAACACTGCGGCAACACAAGTTCTGTGCCAATTTGGAGAAGTGCACTTTTGGCATGACCCAGGTTCAGTATCTGGGATACATTATTGATGAAAGGGGGGTGCATGTGGATCTAACCAATATCCAAGTCATTCGAGATTGGCCAGCCCCAACCACTATAACAGAGCTTTGCAGCTTTCTGGGTCTTGCTAATTGCTACCATAGGTTCGTGTTGGGATTCTCTCATATCACTTGGCCCTTGAGTCAAGTCACCAAGGGAGGAGCGAGAGAAAAATTATTTTGGTCAGAATCTCAACAGAAGGCATTTACAGAATTGAAAAATCGCCTCTGTTATGCCCCAGTGCTCACATTACCAGACTTGCAACAACCTTTTGAGATCGGGACAGATGCCTTTGACTATGCTATTGGGGCAGTTCTTACTCAACAGGGACATCCAGTGGCATATCATAGTGAGACATTGTCTGACACAATTCGCAAGTACCCCACTTATGACAAAGAAATTTATTCCATTGTGCAAGCTTGTCGACAATGGAAGCATTACATTGTGCAAGCTTAGCCGACCACTGATCGTGGCGCTCACCACCATTCTCAACTCTTTTGGGCACGAGACTTCTAATTGGCCGCTTCTCTACGAGAGCGACCCAGAATTCGCCCACACGTATAAGGCACTCTTCGGGGGTACGCAAGTTCCAAATTTTCACCTCCAAGATGCACTTTTATGTCACCTGGGACACCTTTGTGTTCCTTCAAGCGAGAGCACCAAGCTGATATGGGAAGCGCACTACAGTCGAGTCGCTGGGCATTTCGGGGTCGAGAAAACAGTAGCAGTACTACAAAAATATTTCTATTGGCCGAACCTTCGAAAGGATGCCGGGAAGCACATCAGATCCTACACTACTTGTGCCATTGCCAAACTAACCATCAAGAGGCAAGGCCTATATGCTCCACTACCTACCCCTAGTCGACCTTGGGAATCCATCTCCATGGATTACATGTCGGGCCTGCCTTCCACTAAGCATGGAAATGACTGTGTTTTAGTGGTCATTGACAGATTCTCGAAGATGGCCATTACGGCAGTCTGCAAGAAGAATATCACAGCAGAAGCCACTTATAAACTCTTCTTTGAACGAGTGTGGGTGCACTTTGGGATTCCACAGTCTATCATATCAGATCGGGATAGCAGGTTCCTCAGCACATTTTGGTCCAGCCTATGGTCAATGTTGGACACCAAGCTCACCAAATCCATAGCTTTCCATCCCCAAACAGATGGCCAGACAGAGGTCGTCAACAGAATGATTGTACACATTCTGCGCATGTACAATTCCAAGCATCCACGCACATGGGACGAGAGCCTTCCCTATGTAAAACACAGTTATAACTGGGCTCTCCACAGCTCAATCGGCCACAGCCCCTTTCAGGTGGGCTTGGGATTCCAACCACTATGTCCCATTAACGTAGCCATGCCATTTGCGGCTACTCAGGCCAATTCAGCTCATGTCCAGTTGGAAGTTGACAAAGCAAATAGCTTTATCAAGCGCATTCAACACATTTTCCAACAGGTTCATGACATATTGGACAGAGCTAATGCTAAGTACAAGCAACGCCATGATCAAAATAGAGTGCCACACAACTTCCAGGTGGGCGATAAAGTGTGGCTACATTTGCAGAAGGAGCACCTCATTGGAACCCACTGCAAGCTTCGCCCACTCCGATACGGGCCGTATACCATCACCAAAGTTGTATGGAACAATGCCTTCGAGCTCATTATTCCACCATTCCTTGGTCTGCACCCAGTATTCAATGTGGACTGCCTTCATCCTTACTTCCCACCTCTACTGGACACCTCTAACATTGCAGAACAACTCACACCAACAAAGTTAAAGCTAGATTGCATGGAACAGGCCACCACAGATTGTATCATGGACATTCAAATCAAGAACACTGGCCAACAGAAGATCCAACTGTATCAGGTTGTCAAAGCTGGCCAACTCCTGCACCAAGGAAAGTGGTTCACCAGGGACCAAGTTCAGCAAAATTTTCCTCATCTCATGGAGGAACTTAACACAATGTGGACCATTGCTTCCTAAGGGGGGAGGAATGATCCAAGTGGATATTGGTGGTCACTCGCCTATTCCACTTGGGGCCCCACCATTGTCTCTTTTATTTTTCAGTTTCGGCACCACTTACTATTTTTAGCAGTTTTTCGGGTCCTGAACTTCCGGAGCCATTTTGAGGCTCTAAACGACGTTTTTTGGGAAAACCGGGAGCAACATGGGTCCATGAACTAATATTTCTCACCCAAAATTTGTAATCCTTGGATAGATCTTTCTAACGAGGTATGATTCGCGTCAAACGAAGATCGTATGCCAAAGTTACGTCCTCAGGAAGTTGAAACACCAATTTACCCAAACAGGGCCCATAGTTTTGGCGCTTCATCTCCTAGGGTTAGGGTTTTGGATGTTTAGGGTTTCCCACTATTTCTAAATAATAAATAGGCCCTCGAGCCTCATTGTAACTCAGTTCAGAGGCATGTAGCTGCCACATCTCTTCTCAGAGATAGCTACCAGTGCCCTAGCTATTTTATTTCCATTCTGTCTGTAAGAAAATTTCAGTTCTTTGATATTAATGAAATGAGGTGATTTTTCTGCTGTATATTTGTATTTATGGTTATATGTTTATTCTATTACGTTCCTGCATAAATCTGGATCAAATCAATAGCAAGTGAAGGATGGAATCCACGCAGCACAACTCCATGCACGAGCCTCGAGCGATCGGCCTCAAGTGCATGAGTTATGGACACGATTTTCCAGAGAGCTGCAGACACGGGCAACGTAGGCAATGTCCACGGTGTTCTTACGCTCCTCTAGAGCTCAAATCTGCACCTACAAATATCCATGCACAACGGCACTCTTACACTCCTCCAGAGCTCAGCACTGCACCTGCTGAGATAAAACAACACACAAGCCTCTTATCATGTGCTCTAATACAATGATAAAAAACTGGATATATAAACTATGGATTGAATAGCTCTCCAGGTGAGAACCTAGAGAGTGTATACACACTCATACACAACCTGACTATTGAGTCATATGAGCCTTAATTATATAGGCTTTCAAACTAATGGGATGGTTTCAACCACTCTCGAGATATTAGGACTTGAGATCTAATCTTAGCATCTCAATCCTATCATCATCATAACAACAATCTAATTATGACTTTCTCCATTAATTCCAACAGTTCAATACGCTGGTTCTTCAAATCTTTCGTAAAGTCCAAAATTTTGGTGACATCTATATAAATATAATGAACAAGTTGTGAAGGGTACTGGGCTAAAGACAAATGGGCATTTTGTCAAAAATTATCCATAGTCTGCGAGAGATATTAAAGGAAATTACATATTAAAAAAACAAAAAATTGTATTACTTTGACAAATTATATATATATTTTGATGGGAATTCATGAAATAATTAAATTAAAGTGTTTTAAAAAAAGAAAGGAGTTGTCTAACGAGATGGAGGAATTGCCCGGATGACCAAAATTCACCGGAATCCAGGCCAAAACAATTTTTAAAATATTATAGTAATAGTTTTTGAAACATGATTTTGATGGTGGAAATGGATTCAATGCTATCAAAAACCTCTAGGGCACCCAAAATATTAAATTTGGATAGTTATAAAGTGGATTTACAAAAATCTCTGCCGAATTTTCTTAAAATCTTACCGGAATTTCCATGATTTTTAGGGCGAAAATAAAGTTAGAAGGGAAATTGTAAAATAATCATTAGAAAAGGTGTATTGATCTAATAAAAGTAAGGGAGAGGGTAAGAAGAAATTAGGATTTTTTTTATTTTTTTTTTGATAGAGAAAGAAAAACAAAACTAAAATTAAAGTAATTTTTTAATAATATTTTTAAGCATGTGAGTTGTTTGTATTGACTTGATTTTATGGAATGATAAAAGAGAGTGGTTTTAGATGATGAAAATATCAATGAGTTTTCAAATTCTATTTAAATTGATGTGAGAAAGTAGGTTAAATGAAAATTGGTGAAGAAAATGAAAATGGAGAAAGAAATTGTAATGCACTTCCATAAAAATGAGTATGTTGATTTGACATGATTGGGTCATAGATCTAAGAAAAAATAGGGAAATTAAAAAAAAAAAAAAACAAATTATAATGTTTTCTCAAACATGATAGTTGTATGTACTGTCTTCTCTTTATGAGAAGTTAAAATTTTGTATCTAATGGTAACAATTGATGAAATCCAATAGAAGATAAAGAATTGATTTAGGATTTCCCCCTTTGTGGGGTTTATGAAAAGTATATAAATATAATTATCAAAAGCAAAGAAAAATATAACCCTAAGAAAAGTTAACAAATACATTGTATTTCTAATAGTAAAGTCTTATTAAGAATAACATATTTAAAAAGCCTAAATGTCGTTAACAAGAGGAAAGCATGTACATGTGGAGACAAACAAATTAGGGAAGAGTCCATTACTATTAAGGATGACCACATCATGAGAGCCTCCTAAGCTAACTAGATGTTTACCATAAGGTATCATTTTTATATAAATTAAAACCTGACATAAATTATAATCATAAAATTCCACTACCTAAGTCATTAATGGGTCAAAGTAGAGGTCATGCCCTCTACATTAAATGCATGCAACAAGTCTTATACCAAAAGAATGTATGAAAGAGCCATGAGTTTTGATATTTTTTATTTTATATATATGGAAGGAGATCGATGAAAATTTTCAATGTTGTAAGGCGATGAGACTTGAGAAAAGTAGCATGTATTGAAGAAAATTTTCCTAAAAGGGGGTTTCCTTTCCAAAAACACCCATAAGAACCTAGCATAAGCCTTCAAATTAGAAAAATAGAGCTAGATATGTTGGGAAAAAGGCTGAGAGGTGTGGGGGAGAGGGGGAGGGGGTTGAATCAGTATTTAAAACTTATACAAACTTCTACTTTTCTTTACTGAATTCTACACACAACTTTACTTAAGCCAACTAGCGTATGTATGCAACTTTCATTTAGGAAACTAGTGTATGCCCAAAGAACTTATAATTCAAATAAATCTTCAAACTTATACTAGTGCATTAATGATTCATCAGACATTTAGTAAGTAGTAAATAGGTGGAGTAAGAATAGAATAAACCATTAGACATAAGAAACACACATGAGCACCAAAATTTAAGATGGAAACCTAATGTGGGAGAAAACCACCGTTGCTTTCATCTATGTATTTAATATTTATTATATATAAAATTGATTACAATCTTGTACTGACGCAGACTCATACCAGCACGCAGGAACTCACCTGCAGAAGGTTACAACCTTCACTCATTCTCTAGCTGCTATTGGAAGGGAGCTCCAACCTCCTGATCTCATTTACCAGCTGTTACGTCATAAAGGTGACTATTATAGGTAACCTTAATGCTTCTCATTTAATTATCAACCTAGGGAAAGTCTTGTTATTTCAAGAGTGTAAGAACAGTATATGCAAGTGACATAGGAGGAAAACAACTCCAAATTATCATAAGGAAGACTGTATAATTCTCGAAGTTCAATCAAATCAACTTGGAAGTGAATTATAGAATGCTTTTGAATATTCAATGGAGCTAACTATGTTCTAAGCCTATGCAGAAGTAACTACTAAGGACTGGAAAGAATAAAATACAATTGAAAATCGTGCTTGGATTAATTCAACAACAACCGTAATGAATTGAACAACAACTCTAATGAATTGAACAACAATCAATTGTTCTAAATTTTGCAATGGAATTCTCTTTTAATCAATTAATGACAACCTTTTGAATTAAACAACAACCAACACTCATAATGATAAGACGGATCCAATATTAACTTCATGTAGAATTGAATAGTAGTCATGCTAAAACTAATCAAACAATTATAAAAGAATTGAACAAAAGAATTAAACAATTATGAAAGCATTGATTTTAGCCAAGAAGGCATGAATGGTAAACTAGTCTAATGAAAGAGGAAGTTGTAGCATCTTACGTTCACAATTAACCAATTAAATGATATCTTATGAAATGCACTAGATAACTGGAAACAAAAATTTTGTAAATAAACATATAGCACAGAAGTAGCAGAGAAACTCCCAGGGCTGGGACCAAAGCCACCAGAAGTCTACTGCTAAGGAATACTCAGAGATTGTCTATTCCAAAAAGGCCAGATTCTTTATTAAGTCACAGAGTAATACATTAATACAACTTGACGATTCTATCTCGATACGTCTATTATAGAGAAATATGTTACTTTCTATCTTGTTCATCTTCGGCCTTTTAAAGGCGAATTCGAAAGTAGGAACAGATCCTTTCCATACGGGACCCTGCTGCTTCGTGACTGTTGTTTGAAAACTCCAAGCGTGGATGTGCCTCTCCATATTCCGTCGGTCCGTAGGAGCCATTATGATCGAGTTTTCCTCCCTTTTCAATTGTCTTTTGGTCATTCGTAGTTCAGTTGCTTTGATTTCCTATCAATAAAGATATGAAAAGTTAGTTCTTACATTATTAAACACTCCTTTTATCATTAGTTCACTATGTCTTGACTTTGTGTTATTTTCCTTTAATTTATTTCTAAGATGAGGGGAAAATGCGTAAAAGTACATAACAAATCATGGTAAAGATGGGTTGAAACATACCTTCTTCTTGGCCCAATATACTCTCGTGCTTACCTTTTTGCAGGTCCTCCTACAAATAAATGGTTGAGGTGTAGCTGGGTTAGAGAATATGCAAGCTATACCTCCTCTTTATAAAGACTGAAGCCATGTCTTTGTTTGATCATTCAAAGGTTGTGTTCGTGTGCCCCTTTGGAAACTCATAATCCTGATGATATTCCTCAAGGGGTTACCAGATGAGGGGGCACATGTATCTGCATCCTATCCATGTAGGTCCCATGTTCAAAATTAGGTTGTTGTATAGAAGGAACCTAGAAGCCACAACTTTGAAGTTTTTGTAGCCAAATGGCTCCCTGTTCTTCACATTGTTTGTAGAGGCCGGCCATCTCTATTTGGATGCTGCCAGTGCTTCTTCCTGAATGTCCTAGAAGTAAGTCCACCCATGTTGCACACTATCCTTGTGGATAGGTCCCAGTTTGGATGTCACTCCTTTCCTCTGCATGAATTTCTTATGTTGGGTGAAAAAGTATAGGGGTTTATTAGGTTCCCCCCTAACCCATAGGTCTAGGCCTTGCTCTCTTTTCTGAAAGGTGTTGTAGGCCTTAGCCCACCGAGTCTGGTTCTTGGAAAAATATAGGAAAACCTGGAACTAAACGTCCTAATGAAGGGGCTGGGATTACTATCCCTGTCCTCCTCTAGAAAGAAATTGTGTAAATATAATTCACACAAAAGATGTTGGACCTACTCATCTTGCTCATTGCAACAGTGGACAAATTCCTCAACGGTTTTAAGAGTCATGGGCTTCCCTGCCCTAACAGCCTTTACTTTCAATAATAAATATCGTTCTACTAAGAATAGAGCATACTTGGTGGCTAGTGCCCTGCAAGTTAATACATCAGAGCAATGAGAGCAAACCATACTGGTTTGCTTCTTATCTTGTTCCACCTAATCCTGTGCTTTCTTTACTTTTGTCCTTTCCTCCCTGAGCTTTGAAAATGTTTCATCCTCAGTTGAAGAAAGGTATTTAAACTTCTTCAGTAGTGCCTGATGTTCCTGTAAGGGCACTACTTCCTTTCTGCACTGGGCCAATTCATGTTGAACTTGAATTAATTCGTTATGTGATTTCTGATTGGAAGCCTTTTCTACAGTGTAGGTAGGTGCCATCTCCATTTGAGTTTCCTTATCTTCTATAAGTTCCATATTAGTCTGCACAGAAGCTTCAGCAGTGTCCACTAGGTCAGTTTGTATAGAAATTTTAGTAGTTTCTACCAATTGGGTAACAAAATTTGTTTGGGTTTCCATGGTAGAAAATTCCTTCTTTGGTTTTCGAGCCTTGTTTTCTTCCTTCAACTGTTTCTTTAGATGTTTTATCACCTTTCTGAACTTCTTGCAAGTCCTACTCATTTTCCTTAACTTCGTTTCAGCTGGTTTCTCTTCTAGAAAGGTTTTGGCAGGGGAAGGAGGAGCAGTGGCTTCGGTTTCAAGAATGGTGGTGCCAGTTCTAAGGTTATCAGTGATGATATTTACTTCCTACACTCCAGATTTTATTTCTGCATTAAATTCCTGTCTGGGTGAGATAATGTTCCCTTTAGGTGTTAGGGGAATTGTCTCCATCCTTGCATTTTTTTCTAATGGAATGGTGTCTCTCGACTGATTTCCATATTTGGATATCCCTTCTGTCATGTCTTCCCTACTCACCCATTCACTGTCGGGGGGAGATAAAACCCTTAAATATTGTAATTCATCATGGTGGGGTAATATTTCAGTGTGGCGAGAGCTGCTGGCAGTGGCAGATTGATTCAACATGTCCCTCTGCCCCTCAGCTTGTTCACATGGGCTTCTAATTTCACGAGATGCCCTCATTTTCTCCAGAACTCGAGCCATTTCTTCTTCATAGTCTTGTAAGGGCATATTTTGAGGGCTTGAAGGTGGTGTATGGGATGGTCCTGCCTCATCTGGTAGTTTAGAGGTGTCTTGCTGTAATTGCATCCTTTCGGATCATCTTTGTTTCCCTGGTTCTAAGGTCAAAACATGGGCCCTTTTCCCTCTTGCTCTCCTGGGTATGTTTATTCTGCGAAGTTCAATTTATGTTCTGGTGGGGTTTTCCTCAGGGGCATGCAGGGTAGGATTAACAAAGTTGTCCCAAGATATCTGTTGTTTTCCTAGCTCGTGAATGATTATTAATTTCATCAAGCCATGGTGGCTGACAACTACTTGGGGGTTTTTTTCTTTTCTAATTCATATAACAGTATCGTGCTATATAGAAGGAAAGTTAACTAAAATTTGTTCTTTGAGAACAGCTAAAATTTTAAGTTGGCATGGTTTTACCACGTCCTGGCGTCCGTCGCATGTGATGTATCTTTGAATGAATACTCGAAATTCTTTCCAAGGCTATTGTAAGGACACAGTGTTAATCCCCTTCCCTTTTCGTTCCAATGGTTCGCCTGGGTCCTGTTATATTGAGATTGCTTATTGTAGAAGAACATATTTTTCTACCCATATTTCTCCCTCTGTTGATAGTCCAGAGACCTCAACGATGTTTTCCTCGACAACCAGTATGATTCTTCCTCTCACTGAAGTGTGCCCTTCTCGCATGTTCTGCAAGAACTCAACTGCTATTTATGTGTTAAACCTCTGAAGTCTGTGAAGATATGGAATCCATCCAACTTGTTTGAGAATGGTGCAAGCTGATTTTGATACTTGGAAGGTTGTGGGTTCATTGTAGAGAGAATTTCCTCCTATGGCTAATGTGTCCTCTGAACTAGTTTTTCTTCTGTCTCTGTTTATTTTGGCCTTGCTGGTTAAAACAAAAACTGCATGCGAGAAAAAAACATTCAACCTCAAATCATAAATTCCATGATCTTTTAGTCCCATCAGCGTATCCAAAGGCGTTGTGCAGGGAATTCTCATGCTTATTTATTATGGATAGTTGCACCCCCTCTTTTGGGAGAAGTGCGTCCACGTCCTTAAGTAAAAGAGAGATTGCAACAATCATGAATGCATATGAGGGAAAGGTCAGAAATCAGTAATCGCAGTTGTACGAGAGAAGGGCTTCTGTGGCCTTGGAGCTCAAGAAAAGAGGGGAGATTGCAACAATCATGAATGCATGCGATGTAAAGGTCAGAATTAGTAATTATCATAAGTGTACATCAAGTGGAAATGATCGAAGAAGGGGAGAAAAGTGGTATAACAGCTATTATGATAGGATGTCCTATTTTTATGGTGTAGCATGACGGACGCATGAAAATTATGGATTATGATTGGTGTCATCATCCCTTAGTTAAAACATGAAAATATAATTCATTCATAGTAAATTAAGTGGGTAGATAGTGTTAACACTTATTTGAGTAGTACATTTATCTTGGAAATTGATAGAATAGGAAATAAGGCATGTAAAGCAATTAGCTATTGTTAGAAAAATACTCCCATAGCACAAGCAAAGCCACTGCTGCCAATAGGCATTCATAGCCTCGACAGGATTGCTATTTTAACCTGGAAATGAGCCAGAATCCTTTATGTAAAAGTAGATATTTTGCCACTTTTATGGAGAGATCACTGTGCTGGTGTGGTGGCCAGATAGTCAAGGTGTCACTCACTAGGGTTGTAACAAAGTGATCAGGTCGGCTCATGATGAGACCTCATGTCCTTCAAGCAGTTTGAGTTGTCAAGAAGGTCACTACCCTGGTGTGTTGGCCATTGTGCGCATTTCACTTGTTAAACCCTTATGATCATGGTAGGTTGGCTCCTGATGAGATCCCCTATTCTCTCTTAAAAATTTGCATATAGACACAATATTTATTTTTGAAAAGTAGGCATTTTTCTTGTATTATGGAGAGAGCCCTGTGCTGGTGTGGTGGCCAGATGGTCATTGTGCCACTCACTGTAATTGTAACAGAGTGATCAGGCCAGTTCGTGATGAGACCTCATGTTCTTCAAGTAGTTTGATCTATCGAGAAGGTCAATACCCTAGTGTGTTGTCCATTATGGGCATGTCACCTGTTAAATCCTTATGATCATGGTAGGCTAGCTCGTGAAGAGACCCCCTATTCTCTATTAAAAATTTGCATATAAATATAATATTTTCTTGTTCTTTATACATGAAGGGAGGCTCATTAACTCCTTAAGATTTAGGGATGGTGTGAGAAGTAAAAAGAATGCCAATGCAATTAATACTCCTTATTCCTATATCCTTATGTCAAGGGAAGATACTACTCAAGAGTGTAGAAATATATACCATCATACGACTATGAATTGTGCGATAATATGTTTGAAAAGGAGATGTATAGCCCTTCATTGCATAGATAAACCATGTCATCTTCCGAAGTATATATTTCCATCAAAGTTTCAAATGGTCATCATATTAGTAGTATCACTGCTTTTCTCCTTTTCAGGTGCCAATTCCTATTCGAAAATGAATTTTATGGCCAGGGTGTGTAATGAGGATTGGATATTCAAAAATAGATCATCGAAAATAAAGAAAAAAAACATGCTTAGAAAGAAGAAAAAAAATAGTTGTTCCATTCGATTCAACAACAATTGTTCAATTGGATTGAACAACAGTCGTTCAAAAGTTTGAACAACAAAAATAAACAACACATGGTTGTTCAATCCCATTGAACAGAAACTGTTCAATTGGATTGAACAGTAGTCGTTCAAAGGTTTGAACAACAAAAATACGCAAACATACGGCCGTTCAATATGATTGAACAACAACTTTTCAATTGGTTTGAATAGCGGTCGTTTAAATGTTTGAACAACAAAAATAAACACACAAACACACAACTGTTCAATATGATTGAACAAAACAAATAAATAACACACGACTGTTCAATTTGATTGAAAAACAACTGTTAAATTGGATTGAACAACATCCGTTCAAAGGTTTGAACAACAAAAATAAATAACACACGGTTGTTCAATCCAATTTAACAACAGTTTTTCAATTAGATTGAACAATAGCCATTCAAAGGTTTGAACAACAAAAATATACAAACATAAATCCGTTCAATTCAATTGAACATTAGCTATTAAATTGGATTGAACAACAACCATTCAAAGGTTTGGACATCAAAAATAAACACTCAAACACACGGTTATTCAATCTGATTGAACAATATTTGTTCAATTGGATTGAAAAGCAGTCATTCAAAGGTTTGAACAGCAAAAATATCCACCCAAAATAAAGGATAAAGGAAAAGAATACAACTGTGGGTATGAATAATGTACAACAAATGAGAAAAAATATAAATTGCAAGGGACATATATACAATATTTACAAGAGGAAGTAACAAGTTTTTATGAACTTAAAGTTGTAGGGACAGCACCCCCTGTAGCTAAAATTTGGATGGTGGGATCGTCGTGCTCCTGCTAGCAGAAAGACTCCTTTGTAAGTGGTTTTTGAGAGAGGCGCACACAGTTTCCGTTGAATCAGAAGGTAGAACCAAATCTGTCTATGGAAGTCAAGATGAGAGTACCATTGCTGTGTACTTCATGAATTTCGTATGGACCGAGCGACATTGTTTGTAACTTACCTAGGAAATCTTAGAATCTGGAGTCATAGAGAAGTGCCCAATCTCCTTTCTGGAATGCTTTCTGAGGTTTTCATGCCACTTAGCTCGTTGTTGTTGAATAATTTAAGTGCGTTGCATAGAAAGTAGCAGTGTTTCATCCAATTCATTTATTTGTTGGAGTATTCTAATCTAGGCCTCCATCAAATCCAGCCCCACCTCCTGGGCTGTCCTTAGAGTCTTTAGTTTGAATTCAATAGGAAAAATTGGTTCTCTTCCAAATACCAGATGGTACAGAGAATATCCAGTGGTGTTTCGCCCTGTTGTGTGGTAAGCTCACAAGGCCTCTGGTAGTCTAGTAGCCCAATCTCGGTGATGTGTTGAGACTGTTTTAGTGAGAATTGCCTCAAGGAATTTGTTGGTGCTTTCAACCTGCTTGTTTTCCTATAGGTGGCAAGGAGATGTGACTCTATGGATGATATGGTGGTTCTTTAGAGTGGCCATCATTTTATTTCCCACAAACTGTGCCTCTCCATCAGTTAAAACTTCCCGAGGTAATCCATATCACACAAATAGTTCAAAAATAAAATTGATCACAGATTCTTCCGTAGCTTTTGATAGATCCACCGTTTCTACCCCCTTCATCACGTAATCTCTAGCAACCAGTACGTAAATCTTCTGGTTTGGCAGTAGATTGAATGGTCCAACGAAATCCAATGCCCACCGTTCAAAGGGTTCCACTACCAATTATGGTTGTAATAGCATTTCGTCATCTTGGCCTGGGTGGTCCATTCTTTGGCAACTATCGTAGGCTTGGACATATTTCTTGGCATCTTTAAAAATTGTAGGCCAATAATAACCCATTTGTAATAATTTGTGCCTCGTCCTGTGATCTGCAAAACGGTCACCACATGGTTCATCATGAAAGGCCCGTAGGATGTCATAAATCTCTTCTTCTTAGATGCATCTGCATATATGCATATCAGCTCCTATATGAAAAATATATCCACCGATCCAGGAGAATATAGCACTGCGCTGAACAATCGACTTCCGTTCCTTTGATGTCAAGTGTCTTGGCAGCTTTCCTACTACAAGGTAGTTTGCTACATCTACGTACCATGGTGTTTTTACTGCTACAGCGAACAAATGTTCGTCGGGGAACTAATCGTCCACAGCTTGTATGTCATATGACTTTGGAACTCTAGACAGGAAATATGCAACTACGTTCTCCTTCCCTGGATGGTCTTTGATAGCTATGTCAAACTCATGTAAAAGAAACAACCAACGAGTCACTCTCCCATTTGTAATAGGTTTATTGGCTAGATATCTAATGGCAGAGTGACCAGTATATAGGAATACTTTATAGCCAGGTATATAATGTCTGAATTTATTTATAGCATAAATGACAACCAAGAACTCCTTTTTAGTCACTGTATAGTTTAGTTCGGCAGGAGTGAGATTCTTGTTGATATAATAAATAGCATAGGGATTTTTATCTTCTTCTTGATCGATAATTGCCCCTATCATTGTGTTGGATGCACTCAAGGAAATGTGAAAGGGCAGCTCCCAGTTAGGGCCGAGTAAGATTGGTGCTGTCAAGACCAGTTTCTTTAAATCTGAAAAAGCAGTGTCACATTTATGAGACCAATGAAATTCAACATTTCCAGTTAATGCATACAAGGGCGCAACAATTTGTGAGAAATTATTTATAAACCTGCGATAATACCCTGCATATCCAAGGAAAATATGTACCTTTGTATGCGTACAAGGTGTGGCTAATAAAAGGATTACCTCTATCTTTGCCAAATCTTCCTATATTCCAGCTGCCGAGATGTAGTGTCCTAGGATTACTACTTCGGTCATCATCATGTGACATTTTTCATCTCTTAAACACAATCTGGTAGCAATACATTTTTCCAATACTTTTTCTAGTGTTTCCAATGCTTGATCAAAATCATCTCCATATGGGGTAAAGTTGTCCATGTAAATTTTGAGTCCTTCATTTGTTAAATCAGAAAAAATGCTAAGTATGGCTCTTTGAAATGTTGTTTGGGCATTGCATAATCCAAATGGTAATACCCTATAGGAAAATGTACCCCATGGGTAGGTAAAGGTTGTTTTATCTTAGTCTTTGGGGGCTATCTGGAGTTTATTGTAACCTTTGAACCCATTAAGGAAGGAAAAGAACCACTTTCCTGCCAATGTATCAAGGACTTGGTCAATAAAAGGGAGGGGGAAGTGGTCTTTCTATGTTGCTTTATTCAGTTCTTTGTAATCCACACAGATTATCCATTTCCCATTCTTCTTAGGAATGAATACTAAAGGAGAGACCCATTTTCTGTCTGGGATAGGATAAATGAAGTTCACATCAAGCATCTTTTGCAACTCATCTTTTACAATGTCTTTCATATGTAGGTTTAGCCTCTGTTGAGGCTACCGAATAGGTCGAGCCTCCTTTTCAGTATAAATGTGATGTGTGCATAGCTGAGGATCTATACCCTTCATGTATGGGTAGTCCTAAGCAAATGCTCCTTGATATTTCTGTAAAACCTTAATGAGATTTTTCTTTTGGTTACTATCCAGACTACCACTGATATTTAAAACATTTCCCGGCTCAATTTCAATTGGTATACTATTGCGAACATCATTCGTGGGTATGTGCTGATTATCAATGTCTACCAAGGGGTCTTCTTGTGCTTCATCATCAAGAACTCTTTTAACATTTGGTAGTTTAAGTTTTCAGACGCAGATGGTTGATTCATGAAGTTATTGATTACATCATCTTCAGTTTGATCTTTGAATTCAAGAGCGTCATCTATTTTCAGTGGTGAACGGATGTTTTGTTCCTAGTACGTATGTGGATGCCTGTGAATATTTACTATGGGCAGACTTGGTTTGGCAGGTGGGTAAATGACAATATTTTTTATGGCATCACCTCTAGCAATGGTCAATGTAAGAATCGAATTTTGTTAAACAAGGTTGACCCAGTATCAGGGGGTGTCCATCGATCCTACTTTTTGGGTTAATGACTAAAAATTCAGTCAGATACTCCCATGAGTCCACAGAAACCAGGATGTCTTGTAATATTCCTTCTAGTTTGATAACAGATCTGTCAGCAAGTTCTAGCAAGGTAGACATGGGTTTTAGCGCTGTTATGCTTAAATTCTCACAGGTTTCTGTCGTTAAGATGTTGATGGCTGCCCCTAAGTCAAAAAATGTGTTTGGAAAGAAGTGGTTAGATATTTGTACAGTTAATATGGGGTTCCCTGGATCCTCATATTTTACGGGTGTTTCTTTACCCAATAGTAAGTCTAACACTATCCCCACCACATGAAAAATCGGTACAGTTTTTTCTTTCCTCATCTGTTTCTTTCCACATAACTCTTTAATTGTCTTGGCATAGATAGGAATGTCTTGTATAGCCTGCAGAAGAGGAATTTTAATGCAATTTTTTTTTATTTCCCCTAGGAGATCAAAATCTGGAGAGACTATTGGTCTAGGGAATGTTAATATTTCTTGGAATGGAGGGGGGGAATAACAAGGTTTTTAGGTTTCCTTTGGTCAACTGTGTCCCTCCCCTGTTTTACCTTTGTTTCAGTCATAGTTGTTTGTTTAGGTGTTGTCGAAATTTCAGATTCAAGTTGTGGCAGGGTCTTATCTTCTTTTGGTGAAATAACACGTCTTGATCTCAGCTTAAGTTTATTGCATTGCTTCTATTCAGTTTCAAGGTTTGGGTTTTCGAAAATTTAAATTAGTTGAACCAACCTGTTGTTGGGATTAGGATTGGGTTGAGCCGGTAGTTGAGGACGCATGATAGGCTGAGGATTGTGTTGAACTTGGTACCGAGCTGGTAATGTAGGTTGGTTGTGAACCCCTGTCCCCATTGGTAGATTGGTCATTCCCAGGGGTCACTTCCAATTTTGAGACCAATTTGTGGTCTGTGAAGGGGAGGCAGGCCACTGGGACTGATAGGGATTGTTTTTCCAGTAAGGGGGAGAACAAGGAAAACTTGACCAATTATTACCTAAAGAGGGTTGTGTTGTCCAAGGAGGCACAGGAAATGATTGAGATGGCCAAGTAGAAAAAGGTGATTGGTTCTGCCAAGATGTTGCGGGGTTCTGCTGGTTAAACTGTGGAGAAGAAGAGAACTGAGGAAGTCTTGTGGCATACCTGGTCATGCTTGCCACTGTCGACGTTGTTTCATTAGATAGATTGGTTCTATCTCTTCTTCTACTTCTTTAAAAACCACTTTCAACCCTGAAAGTTAAGGGAAATGGTCAGTGGCATGGTCCTTGGTACAAATAGCACATGTTTGGACCATGTATAATGGACATTCCCTTTGGTTGTGCTTCTTCTGACATCGTGGACCAAAAACAACCAAGTTTTGTTCTACTATAGCTTGCTTCTGTTTGTCTTGTAGGACATCTAGCTACGTTGTCAGGTTTCCCAAGATATTAGTTTTAAAATCCTCTAGAAGATTACCAAATTATGCTCTGGTCACATTGCCACTGAACTGTTTAGGATTCCTTGTAGCTGAGTCTGCCCGGTTGGCCTACTTCGTATACTACCCCGAGAACACCTGATACATAGTGAAATAATGTCATCATATTATTCTTGATAGATATCCCCTTTTCCAATTATATTAAGCGTTTCGACCCATTCTTCTTTCATTCCCTTAATCATCGTCGCTCTCAAGATATCTTTAGACAGTGTAGTATATGGAGACCTTTGCAATTTATATTGAAATATTTCGATGTATTCTTCTAATGTCTCATTGTCCTTTGCAGACATATTGAAGATTTCATATTTTAGTTATCGATTTCGATAATAGTCTTGATATTTATTAAGAAAAGAGTTTTTCATCTGATCCTAGCTATAATGGTTCCTTCCCCGAGCCCCATAAACCAACGTAATGTTGTTCCCTTCAAAGTAGAGGGGAATAATTTCAGTTTCTGAGGGTTAGTGGTGTAGTCATATCCCTTACATAAGACATCAAATTCAAATAAGAATTCATATGGATCTTCTGAGGTCAACCTATAGAAGGTGGGGATGTTTTGTAATGGAATGGCTTTCATCGGGGAATTTGTAGCCAGATCAACAATCGGATACTCTAATGTTGATGCCTACCTATGGTTTTTTTTGTTTTCCATTTGGTCAAAGATATTGCAATAATCTTCGGGGATTTCTTGTTTTGGAGGAATAATCTTAGTGGGATTAGGAAGTGGATGCAGAGGACGCCTTATAGAACTTCCCCGATATGGGATGCTGGCTGTCTCTGTCTCAACCACTTTCTCGGGGGATCCATGCTATGGAGTTTTTACCTGTACTTCACTGCTTGTTTCACCCTCTCCTTCCTACAAATTGCAAGAACCTCCCTCTCTCGAAGGGTCAAGACTTACGTGATCAGCAATTTGAAGGATTTGTTCAGACCCTTCTATTTCACTATGAATCTCGGCGTGGGTTGTAGATGCTGAGGCTGCTGCCTGAGGGAGTGTAGTATGAATTTGAGTAGGAATGGTTCTAGGTCCTATGGATGCCTGGGATTCAGCCTTCTTAATGATTTTGTCTATATATGTTATTTTTCCAAGGATCACCGATCCTTTTGGTTTTGTGGATTTAAGTGGGGGATTTTGATTTGTTTCTATTTTTTTATTCCTATTCATAAAACAAGAGCACCTATCCTACTAACCTCTATACAATTGCTGAAAAGCGGGCTGGACAGCAAGCATTTTGCTTGCTGGTACGCGAGTTCTTACCTCTCATTTTCAATACCCAATTTTTTCACAGCAAAAGGAGAAAGAAATAAAGGACATCACTCTTAAACACTCTCTCTAGTAACGACACAAAAATGTTGGGTCATAAAGGTGAATGTTATAGGTAACCTCAATGATTCGCATTTAATTATCAACCCAAGGAAAGCCTTGTTATTTGAAAAGTGTAAGCACATTATATGCAACTGACATCGGAGGACAACTACTCTAAATTATCATAAGGAAGACTCTCTAATTCTCAAAGTTCAATCGAATCAACTTGGAAGTGAATTATAGAATGCTTTTGACTATTCAATGGAGCTAACTCTATTCTAAGCCTATGCAAATGTAACTACTAAGGATTGGAAATAATAAACTACAATTGAACAACATGCTTGGATGAATGGAACAACAACCGTAATGAATTGAACAACAACTCTAAGGAACTGAACAACAATAATTATTCTAAATTTTGCAATGGAATTCTCTTTTAATCAATTAATGACAACCTTCTGAATTAAACAACAACCAATGCTCATAATGATAAGACGGATCCAATATTAACTTCATGCAGAATTGAACAACAATCGTGCTAAAACTAATTGAACAATTATAAAATCATTGAACAAAAGCATTAAACAATTATGAAAGCACTGATTTTAGGCAAGAAGGCATGAATGGTAAACTAGTCTAATGAAAGAGGAAGTTGTAGCATCTTACGTTCATAATTAACCAATTAAACGATATCTTATGAAATGCACTAGATAACCAGCAACACAAATTCTGTAAATAAACATATAGCACAGAAGTAGCAGAGAAACTTCCGGGGCTGGGCCCAAAGCCACCAAAAGTATACTACTAAGGAATACCCAGAGATTGCCTATTCCAAAAACGCCAGATTCTTTATTAAGTCACAGAGCAATACATTAATGAAACTTGACTATTATGTCCCGATACATCTATTACAGAGAAATATATTATTGTCTATATTATTCAACTGCGACCTTTTAAAGGCGAATTCAAAAGTAGTAACAGATCCTTTCCATACAGGACTCTACTTCTTTGTGAATTTCGTTTCAGTAATCCAAGCGTGGATGTGCCTCTCCATCTTCCGCGGGTCCGTAGGAGCCATTATGATCCCATTTTCCTCCCTTGTCAGCTATCTTTTGGTCATCTGCAGTTCGGCTGCTTTGCTTCCATATTAATAAAGATATCACAAGTTAGTTCTTACGTTATTAAACACTCATTTACTCTGTTTTAGCTTTACTTTATTTTCGTTTACTTTATTGCTAAGATGAGGGGAAAATAGGTAAAAGTACATAACAAATCATGGTAAAGGGTGAAACGTACCTTCTTCTTGGCCCAACACTAGCCACTACTAGAAGGGAGCTTCAACCCTATCTTCTCATTTACCAGCCACTACTGAAAGAAAGCTACAACCTCCTGATCTAATCACCAGCTCCTACTTGCAGGAAGCTTCGACTTCCTCACTGAATGCTCCAACCCTCAGTATCACGACAGACCACGTTTAATAAATTTTCACAATGGATACACCATCTTCAATACATCACAACTTGCTTCCCTATCAATAAAGATATGACAAGTCAGTTCTTATGTTATTAAACACTCATTTTATCATTAGTTCACTCTGTCTTGGCTTTACTTTATTGCTAAGATGAGGGGAAAATAGGTAAAAGTACAAAACAAATCGTGGTAAAGATGGGGTGAAACGTACCTTATTCTTGGCCCAACACCAGCCACCACTTGAAGGGAGCTTCGACCCCCTCCTCTCATTTACTAGCCACTACTGAAAGAAAGCTACAACCCCCTGATATGATCAGCAGCTCCACCTCGCAGGAAACTTCGACTTCCTCACTGGAGGCTCCAATCCTCAGCATCACGACAAACCATGTTTAATAAATTTTCATAGTGGATACACAATCTTCAATACATCACAACTTGCAGGTATATTTTCATCACATAATCCATGTTCAACCCTTTAACATCATATAAGAGAAATATCAAAACTAAAATTGATTACCGTACCCATAACATTCATCCAATTCCTGAAAATAACCACTGAGCCAAACAATCACCAATCACTCGAATACTGAACCTGCTATTAAAGAAAACAATCACTTAACTAATCACCAACTAAATTCATAAACAAAAGTGAGATCGCTGTAACCAGAATATCATAATTGAACCCAGACTACTGCATCAAAACACTGAATCAACTGCAACCCTGATCATTCATAAAACAAAATGTATACACTACTTCAATTAAGGCAACCCGCACATACACACACTTTTATGTATAACAACCTGTGTACATAACTCAATATACTAAGTTCTGAAAACTGTTAATCTGAATCAGTCATAGAATTGGATAGAGACATTCTGAAATATTCGGATAGGTTACAAATTTTTGAACCCTCATACAGTTAGCAGCATCAAGTATCTTTTCAACCAATCAATATGCAACCAATTTCAACTTCATCATTCAAACAAATCTACTTCATACATTGTCTCTAAACCCAGATCAATATGAAGACATCATTGACAAACAACAAAACAAATCAGAAATTTCTTCAGTATTCTTCAAAAAAATCCTGGCTTTCAGATGCGCCTTCTAGTAGAATTATTCACGTATGTACGCACTTATCCCGAAACCAACTCGTGTATATATCTCAACGTATTAATAAACATATATGCTACTCTTTATAACCAAACTCACGTGTATACATGCCTTCCTCATGTCAAACCCTTGTATAGATCTGCAAATAATTCATGGCTGCGAAATATATCAGAACTTCAAACTTAATCAGCTCATACCATTCACTGCAACAAGCATGCGCCAGGCCACAGATCTAAAAATCTCATTAACACATCATGCAAATACATAGTCATTTCAAGTCTAGAGATCTTGATCCATCATTGTATTAGTGAGTGCATCATTATATCAGATCTATCAATCAACTATAGCCCATACCATGAAAATATACTTCAAATTGAAGTAATAATTCATTAACCTCACTCATGCACACTTTTCAATTTGATCTTCACCTCCTTATATAGTTTCAGCTTTAGCAAATACCAAAACTGTCGATCGTATTATTGAACAGGATCAAATAACCGTTACTGCACTCAATATTGTGGGATAATACCATGGTAAAAACCCCTGGTATTATTAAATTAGTGCGCTAGCACATACACGACTTTGTTTCTTCGTACCCACGTGTATAAATGAATTTTCTTCACCAAACTTGCATGTACACTACTTCCGCATATATACACGACTTGGCTTCATTGAACCTGCGTATACACATGTGTATACGTGACTTCGTTTCATCAAATGTACGTATATACACGAATCAAACATGTGTATACACCTACATATACATGGATTCCCTTTATCAAACCTGTGTATACTTTGTAAAACTTTACCTTCATCATTCCTCTGTCACTGACTTGTATTTCTTTCTCCGTCACATCTGAATTGGCTTGTAGATACATCAAGTTTACATCTTCAACAAGTAGGTTGCTATCAAGAAGAAACTCATTGGGTAGGTTGTCATCAAAGACAACACATTACATTATAATGGCAACAAGATAATCTCTGTGATGACAGGAATTCCCATTATATTCTTTTGAGATAAGGGTGTGTTTTGGTGTCATCATTCATAGACATCTATATCCTATAAAGAAATGAAGTGGTTTGCTATTACTTTGATGTGTTCTAGAAAAATTTAAAAGATTAGTTTTAAATTATTGTAGACCCACTTTAATGAGCTTAATGACAAGAGTGAGTCACTATAATTTAACACTGTTAATTCGACAATAAAAGGTCGTGAAAATGAAGTAAAAGGGTGTGTGGCTAAATCAAATATGTATGTTGCAATAAATTTGAATTATGGGTTGAGCCTATCCATGCCAGACAATAAAGTAGCTTGACAGCCTAACATAAATGAATGACACAAATTTTAAAGCATGGTGGAATAGCATGTTGAACCTCAAACCAAATCAAATTGATAATAATTTATTAATTTATTTTTAAAAAATAATAAGTTTCCGTTTTTGATGTTAAAGTTTAGAATAATATTTAGTCCAACCAAAAACATTATGGATTTGACCAGATACCTAATACGATATTTGTGCCTCACGGCAAGATAATAGGCTCCAAAATCATAAAGCAAATGTGGTTATTGGGGTAGATTCCATGGATGACATCATAAAGGTTAATTTGATTCCCTTTAATATGATATCTCTGCTTGACGTCATGATAATAAGCACCAACATCGTAAAGAAAATGTGGTTATTGGGGTGGATTCCATGGATGCCTTCATAATGGGTAATTTGATTCCCTTTAATTGTTTGATAAAAGCGGGACATGGGGCTTAGAGATTGAGGCAAAAAATTTGAGTATCTTTTTAGCATCCTCCACAGTGGTGAGTTGTCTATGTTAACGTGACTTTGTGAGGCCATGAAATCGAGCAGTTCTTTATTATTTTCAAATTTTATGTGAACTGGAATGGGAGAGTGGATAAAATGAAACATGATGACAAAGTTGAAAATTTGTCAAGTAATTAAAAAAATGGTTTATAGTTTTAAATTTTATGGAAAATAAAGAAAAAAAATTATGTCATGACATTTTTCAATTATCTTATTAGAATTTTGTTAAAATAGGAAAAGTATGTGTTAAGATTACTAAATTCTATAAAATTTTGACAATATCAAAGTTTAGTATTATTTCCTCATAATTAGATATAAACATTACACATCTTCCTCATACTAAATTATAAAATGCATTCTATTTTCTATATAAAATAACAAAGAAATATATCCTACTTTAATTAGAAATAACATTCAAATTAAAAGAATTAACGATTATTTATATATGTAAAGAGAGAAAAATTGTGTATATAAATATGTGTATGTATACAACTTCTCACTTACCGATCTTAGTTTTTTTTGAACATTTCACACACTATATCTAAATATTTATATTCTCTTTTTATCTAAATAATAAAGAAGTGATTATTATTTAGATAAATAGAAAATTTTTCTTTCAAAGTGTATGAGTTGGAGTGACAGATCTAAAATAAATGAAAGATAGTGATAACTTGAACTTGATAGTATAGGACGTAGATAAAGAAATAGTTAACAATAATTTTCAATGACTTTATGAAAATTTGTTTAAAAAAAAAACAAAATAAATGTGTCAAGAATTCATAATTTTTGTTCATAAATTTAATAAATTAATATAAATGCATTTAAACTTCCAACCAATTTAACACTTAATTTATTAAATATAAAAAATATAAAAATAAAAATAAAAATATTAAATATATAAACTATGTAAATCTTTATGAGATGAAATGACTTTAGTAAGGTTAAGAAATATATGGAATTTTTTTTAAGAAAGAGAACATAATTATCGTTACAAAGCTTGTGTACGTTCAAATGAAAAACCTTAATAGAGTTGGAAAGTGATAAGAAAATTTAATTAGGAAAAAAAATGTTGTCTTTATCTAACCAACTTGGCTTGTTGGTTTTATTAAAACATAAAGATAAATAAATATGTAAGTATAATTCTCATTTGGTTGAAAAAGAAAGAGATATAAGTTAATATTTTATAATATTTTCTCATAAAATTTATAAATTTGATAAGATTAACCATTGTGATTAGTATCAATGATTAAATATAAATATTACACATATATTCAAATGCATCAGCAAGTCAAATAGTTTTGTGAAAATGGGTTTTTTGTCTCATAAATATGCAGGTTTTATGCACAAGTTTTGAAGGTGAAAGCCTCTTTTTCAATGAAAAAGTTGCACCTGAAGAAATTTAATTCCTCTTAATGGTTGAGGAATACAAAATTAAAATAAATTTGTTGTGAGTTATTTGTAAAATTATATATATATATATATATATATATATATATATATATATATATATATATATATATATTTTTTTTTTTTTTTCCTTTTGAATCCAGGGATAAGGAGGTTAACTATATTCTCTTCTTTTTATTTGAGACTCCCTTCATTATAATTTAAATTATTAAAAATATTATTGGATGCAATCAACTATAAATAAAATCTTTATTTATTTATTTATTTATTTATTTATTATTAATTAATAAGAGAAAATTATTTTATTCATTTTAATTAATGAAATAAAATTTATTATTATTATGATAAATATAAGAATGACTATTTAATCACTCTTCATATTTTAAGGGTTTACACTATTGTTACCCAAGTTATGAAATCTCTTTCCGGTTGAGATCTCAATTATAAATAGATTAATGAGTTTAGTTTTTTTTTTTTTTAAGTAATAAAATTAAATTATTATTATAATAATAAATCTCAAAATGGTTATCAATTAGTGAATAAATATAGGAATTTTTTGTGTCTAAATGTGACCCAATGAATCAAAGTGGTTGATTTTAAAGTTTGAAGATAGGAAGATGTCAAATGAAGATGAAGATTGTGAGGAGCATAAAGATGTGGATGCAAATGGATTAACCCTTAGCGGGATTATCCACTCATCGTTTATAAAATCCCTCATATTACTATTTTATTTTATTTTTGAGGCATAGCCATGTTGGGTGTGTGTTATATTATTTCCACGACTAGATGCAAGCGAGAAGTGGGGGAGAAGAGGGTGGTGGTGAGTCCTTTACGCTTGTGTTGGGCACAATAGGGTGGTCACGGGGGGGTGGGTGCATCCCCCCTTTTAGGGGTTTTTCAAGGGGTGGTTAGCCCCCCGAAAAAAATAAAAAAAATAAAAAAATAATAAAAAATAAAAGATAAAAAATTGGACCCTATATTAGGTGGGTAGACCTACCTATAGTTTTTTGCATGGGTTTGTGCATGGTTTTTGGCATTATGGTTTTTTGCTAATGGTATTTTATAGGTCCGGTCAAGGGAACGATGGTTATGTTCTAATCCAAGGTTAATGGATTGGGATTTCTGAATGCTTCGAAATTTATATATATGTGTTGTACTGTTAAAAGGAATATAATGAAAAATGAATTTGGTAGTATTGTTTTTGGGATCTAGGGGAAAATGTCCCTGTATATATGTTTTATGTTTTATGCCCTTGCTATTGTTTATTTTCTGTTTTAAGAGTTCATTTGTAGATAATTTATGTACGGGGTTAAAACCTAAAAGCCAAAACTTTTGTGCAACACTAGTAATTATAGATTTCTATTTTTCTAAAAGCCATTTTTTCAATGCTTTTTTGGGTCGATCATATCTCTACAACTTTTCAAACAAATCCATGCTTTTTTGTTTGTAAAAAAAAAATGGAAGAACGTCATATATATATATATATTTTTTCATTAATATAAGTATGCCACCTATTTTTTTAAATTGCTATATATTTTTAAAAAGATAACGCTAAAGAAATGTTCTTTATATGTGAGACTTTCTAAAATGATTTCTAGTTTATTTTCTATTGACGACACTGGACCTGCCAACATTTAGGGTATCTCCTCGATATGAAGTCCGAATTAGACCCAACACAGTTTGGTGTAGGAGGCTCATTTGAAATATGGTTTGGTTGTGGAAGCAGTCAATTTTAATGATGTGCCTTGGCTGCAATAATGCATAGAGTGATGTATTCATAACTTCTGGAAAACAAGTGTGTGACACTGCGAAGGTTCAAGTTCAATGCATCAAGGTTCTAACACATCAAGTGAAATTGAGTGAGCCCCTTAAAGGTATGTAATGGTACACAGCTTGAAAGGAACACACGAGCATAAAGACATCATAAGCTAGCCTCCAAAATAGTTCACAAGTTAACCGTGATGGAAATCTACAACAATGTTCCTTCAACAAGACTCATACTAATGTAAACTAAATAGTTCATAAGTGTTAGTGTGAGTTAAACAACATACATTTCAAATCTAACAAGAATAGTCCTACTATATTCACAACATATGCATGAAAATTCCAATAATACATATACCATTGATGGACCACTAGCCCCAATAATGGAACATGAAGTCAACACCTGCTTTGCCAAAGAAGATACTCCCTCTATGCTACGGAGAAACCAAGGCTCTCACAACTTCCAAGCTCCTGATTCTAAGCCTAAGCTAAGCTAAAATCTTGGCTCCCCAAAGTCCCTTTACATGCGCTATGAGGATATATTTATAACAAAAGGGGTGACTCTTCAATTCCCATTTGTGACCCTTGGACTTCCCTCATGACTCTCTAACTTCTTTACAAAATGAATCTTCAAATTATTTACATAATGGCTCTTCACATTCCACAATTGACACTTATAATTTCACCTAGAAATTAATTATAAAGGATATTATAGTATAATCATGCCATATAGAAAAAAAGGGGTAGAGACGACTAGATATTCTAATAAGACAAAACAATTAAGCTTGTGTTTGGCGAAACTCCATCTCAACAACCTCTAATTATTGTTTTTCGGTGACGTGAGGGTGTCAAGATTTGTATTGCATGATGAAATTTCCAAACTATATGATGGTGTGAAGCGGGAAGCAGACTCTAGCCTCCATGGAATTTGATTACATTGATTTTGAATCGATCTATGTTTCCTTCTTTAGTAGGAGAAATATAGCGTTTATTTGGACAGGACGGCCAATGTACTTCTACATATACTTCTGCGATATTTCCAAATTTCTCCAAGTATTCTTCGATCTCCTTCCTGACTTGATTCTTGTGTTTGGCCTTAGTGAGTGACCCAAGTGATGGGATCCCATGTGATTCAACCAAAAAATCCACATTGCTATAGAATCACATGTATATGAGGCTTGAATTTTGGCAATGAACGAGGCGAGTTTTTTGTTATTCTGGATGAGGATCCAAACCTTTGATTTCTCCAATTATGCCTCTTGCCTTGTTTTCTTTCCCAATTAAAGTGATTCCACTTTATATTGAATTGACCATTCATTCATGGTAGCAATAGCTACTTGTACAACCTTAAGAGTTTTGACATGATATTTACACTTCTGCGAAAAGTTGTATAAGTGGAAAACTATATTATGCATGGTAAAATGCTCCTCATAAATATTCTGCATGGTCTCTCCCAGTGTCGGTACTTCACTGAGTATCATTGCCTTCATTTCTTCGAGATAAACTTGTGTGGGAGTTGCATTTTGCACCTCTGCTCAGAGTTGTTCAACCTCTTTCCTAACATCCTGTATATTATGTTCCAAATATTTGGTATCAACCATCATATACTTAGTGTTTTAATTTGCTACACCTATGAAGGCCAATCTAGTTGTCGCCACAATCACCCTTTCTCTGATGAATGTAAGAGATGCGAGGTCATTCGGAAAATGGTTCTTCCGTGCTTGTACAATATTTGTATGAAGCTCATCATAAGTTAGATTGTACATGTCCATAATAAAACCCTCATTAAGAGGAATAATTTCCTCTCACTTGCTTAGATCTTGCTTTGCTAGAGGAGGGGAAGATTGAATGGTGACATGTTGTGTGCTTGGCATCAAGTCAAAAACTTGGTTCTACGGCTCGAGTTCCACCTCCATGTTTTGAATCACAATGAACTTCTAAATATCTTGAGAGAACTTCTTGTCGTGCAACTATTTTCTCTCCTCTTCTAGTAGCTAGTTTTTCTCTTTTTCCTCATCTTGTTTCTGTGTGGCTTCTTCTTCTACTACTCTTTGCCTTTCTTCTCCTTCCTACTTATACCTTTCTTCCTCCAATATCCTATGCTTTTTTTCTTCAATTTTCTTTTGTTTTTCTTCTTACATCCTTTATTTCCTCTTCTTCTCTGTTGTTATAGCCGCTTTCAAAATGATTGGATCCACTTTCATATTGTGGCTTTTCTCTCCCCCTGGGCTATATGTAACCTTCCCCTTACCCTTTTCATGCATTGGGTTGCACCCTTATACTGGTACTTCCTTTCAAGAAACTTCTTTCTACAAAGTAAACAATGATGTTCCAGTGAAGCTAACTGGTTCGTGGGACTTGGAGGCATTATAAAAATTCTTCCATGCTAAATCCTTGGGTCTAAAATGTCCCGCTTAGCCGTTGGAAATGAATCCTAGCACAATGGTATCTACAAACAATCGAGTGATCATACCGGTTGTAGTCCAAACTATCGAATGAAAATTTATTGATTTCGTTACCCTCAATGTCTGCAAATTTCAAGTTCTTGATCTCGTACAATCCAATTTGGAAAGGAAGAACATGCCAAGGTGTTTTCTTCTTCCTGTGAAAAAATTCTAGTAACCTTGTGGAGAGATGGTACACAACTTCTTGCATGACTAACTTATCAGTGGAATACCTTAGTAGAAGATGAAAATAATTCTATCTACCAAACACTCTGAGGAAAGTGCTATCCAATAAGGCAAACCAATATGGTATCTCTAACATGGCTTCCATTTCCCCATGTGACATTCTAGGTGGCTCTTCCTCAAAGATCAACTTGTATAATGGAATGAGAAAGTGATCAGTCATCATTTCCATTACTCAGTTATGTATGCACTCTGAAAGCATCTTGCATTAGATGTGCACGTTAGACTCTCATTGTGTCCAAGTACAATCCATGTCAGGGAATGAATTATGAGTGCAAATTGCATCCAGTAAATAGGAATACATGTAAAATCTAGCTTTCTTTCCCTTGGGAGGATTCGGGGAATTAGTTGTATGGAACTTAAAATATCAAGCCAATAAGCCTAAAAAGTTCAATGGTTTTCTTTCATTCGTACCTTGATTCAGTAAGAATTCCCACCCTTCAGGGAAGGTATCAGTACTATGCTAACCATATATTCAGCAACATATAACTATCAAGATTTTATAGGCCCTCCTGAGATATTTTGTGTTGTAGGTGTTGGTGGGTGTCTCACGGAACATTGTTGACTATTTCACCCAAATTTTGAAAATTTACTTTGTGCTCAAGTAGTTGGTGGTGCCATAGAAGTAAGAATCCATGGGTGTTTCTAGCTCTGGTAAATGGTATATGAAATAGTAATCCTATGCCAGAAAATAAGAAAGCCTTTGTTCGCTGGCACTATTTAGAGTCATAATCTTTGAATATGTATGAGACAATATCGAGCTGACAACATCTGCATATGGGAAAATTGGGTACTTCATGAAACCTTATCTAATCATGACCATTGAACATTGATATACACTTGTGGTATTCCAAATCTTCTTTGAAGATTCTTGTTGAGAATGCTTCATTCACTTTATCCCATGTGATACCTAATTACTTTTCTATGAAAAATTGAGTATCTACATGAAATTAAAATTTCATTGGCATACTCTCAACCACCTCCCCAATGTTGCTTTTTGTGGTATCCTTTGAAGAAGATATTTTGGTTTCCATTATATCGATGACTAATGAAGAGCTCAATGACTGCTATACATGTAAGAGGGAAATGCACTCATGCAAAAGATAAATTAGCTTTAGAAAATTGACTCAAAAAGTAAGATAACAATAACAACCATTGGACTGACAAGGAAAATGAAACAAGTCTTGAGGTGAAGGAGGGAGACTGGCTGCAAGAAATTTGCATTGCATAATCTCAGCAGCCAGTGGTGCAGCTTGAGGCTTGAAAGTGTGTAATGCATAGTTCAGCCTGGGTAGACTTAGGGAGAGGTTGTGCATTGCCTAATCTTAGTGGAAAAGGGATAAGCTTGAGCTCTCAAACTGTGCAATGCAATTTTGGGTCATCCTGGTTCTGCACATTATGTGGCCTTAGGGGCCAATCATACAACTTGAGCCTTGGACTTATGCAATATCAAGCTAAACAAGGAAATTGTTGACAAAGTGAAGGGAAGATCTGCCCAAAATGAGTATGGGAAAATGACCGATCTGTGTGATGGTGGAAGTTATACTAAATATTTTAAAAAGGATAGATAGATCAATGTAAATTAAGTGTAGAATATAAACATAGAAAAGGGAAAACAAACATGGATGGAGAGTCGATGAAATGGCGATCACTGGTGGGAAAAAACATGAAAGCTAATGAGACACTTGTGAAAAGTGAATGATGGAATGAAACAACACCTGTACAAGCTAATATAAGTTAAAATTCCAAAACCATGAAAATAAGTAGACGTAACAAGACTCATATAAGAGAAACAAAAAAAAAAAGTGAAAGAAAATGCAAAAAAAGACAACAAAAGAAAAACTCGCCCAGAAAAGTGTTGCAAACTCCACTGAAGGCTGCTTGATCTCCTAGGGCAGGATACAACTCCAATATCAAATGTACAAATTGTATCTAGGGGCATCCATTATATTTATCTAAGCTAATTAGGATTTATGATGCCCATGCCTAAAATCAAGGAAAAAATGATACTTGGCATAAAGTTCCAAAAGTAGTAACTCTGACATCTTCAGGAAACTAATTAATGACTCCAAAGGACTGGGAAACTCCTTGAATCAATGAATTGCATATTTTATGAGCTCAAGGAAGCAGTTGCATAGTTTTTGGGCTTAAGGTTGGGCTTCCATCTAGAATTGCGCAATTTTCAAGCTCAGGGTTGGCCTTCCAAGAATAATTACGCAGTTTTTATCATTTAGGTTGGCCTTCCTTCCTAGATTGTGCAATTTCTAGAGGGAAGACCATAAATGTTGCAAAGTAAAGTTAAGAGATATATTTTTTATGAAAGGTATCAAACCTGGATCAACTAATCACAATAAAAACATGAAAATATAAGTCTTGATCATAGCATGAATACATGATGACAGTGAAAGATGAGCTCCTGTGGACATAAGGGAAGGCTCCAAAATCAAATCATGGGAAAAATATTGGAGGGTGGTTGTATCAACTACAACACATGGCAACACACGGTAGAACTCCAACTCTTTGTATGGGTCTTGACTTGTTTAAACCAAACCTAACCTTTTAGAAAGTATTGTTCAATTCATTGATCACCACAGATTCTTTACATAGCTAAAGTTAAAGATGTACTCCTAACCATTCTCTTCACCAGTGGCACACTTAACAAATCCAATTCAAGCTAAGTTGTTTCAATTGGGGATTGGGAGTATGTAGATAGATAAGTGAATGGGATTTTCAGAGTCTTGACTTTCATCTCTGGTGTTGCTCCGTCACTAGGAGGCCTAGACAGTACCCTGATAGAGTCACTTCAAGGACACAAAAATTGCTCTGTTGTTAGCGATCCTAGACAGTATCCCAATGAAGTTTCTTTCTTCACTTCCCTTTGCATGAATCCTTTCCTTTATTTCGCCCTTTATTTTATTTTTTTCATTTTTTCACTTTTTTCATAGAAATGTGCAAAGGAACTTATTGGTTTCATGGGGCAGAAGAGGGATCTCAACTTATTAAGAGCAGAAAAGGTTGTCCTGTGAGAGAAGGTTATTTACACACCTCTCAAATACAATTCACTTATTAAGGTTTCCTCCCCTCCTTACTCTACTATACTTGGTTGACAAGGAAAATCGATCAATCGTAAAAATCAATATAGAGTAGGTGGTACTGGTTATATATTAAGCATCGTGATTCCACTATGATTTTATTTGAAGGGGATGTATTTTCCATGAGGGTATCATCGAGTAAAAGATGCATGATCCATGCAAAGAGAGGGAATAAAAATAAACTAATCATTGATAGTAGCACAACTTCCTTATGAATTTCACCAGGTTTTCCTCAGAAACCAAACACGGTATCATGTGGAAGCTATCCTACAACTAAAAAGGAAACAAAATAAAAGGTGAAGGATGGAAAGTAAATCAAAACAAAAAAACCGAAGAAACAAATAAACTACCCCTACTCCTAAACTAATTTTGAATAGTCTAGGCTTATGTAAGATGAAACTTCCAATGTATCCACCCATGGATAAGCTAATAGGCGAGGGAATCCTTAAGAAAGATATTTGGAAATAACAAGAAACAAGAAAGTTGGATCGATACATGGCATAACATTTGAAGTTTAAAAATATACACAAAAAAATATGATAGAAGAGCTCATGCAAGAAACTTTATGGATCAATTATGGTGTTTGAACACACTGTGACAAAATGACATGAACGAGTGATATTTCGAACTTCTAAACTCAGAAAACATGAATAAGGTTGAAAATTTTTGTTTCAAAACACAACATTCTAGGAATTATTCCTAAAGTTATCGAGTGATAGGATAATGCAAAATAGATGCATGGTGTGAAGATTGAGTTACAAATTTATTTTCAATTGGCGTGAAAGAGTGATGAGGATCCTTGAAATTTAAAGGATTATCCTGATCAATGTTGGGACTATCATCAAGGCTACAAGAACGTGACATAATCATTAGTGCAGGCTTAATTGCCTCAAAATCTTGAGGTAGTTCTCAAACATCAGAAGGTATATTATAAAAATTGATCCCTTAGAAAGGTAAACAATACAAAAATAAATGTTGTGACCATATCAATCAGTAAATAAATCATGACAACCATGATCATAAAGTTCAAGATAAAAAATAGAGGCATCCTCATGATCTGATGAATCGTAAAGAGGGGAATGTTGAAAATAAGAAACTTCACCCTTTATTTCTTGAGAATGATCAGATGTTAGGTTGGAGAGATCTATAAAAGAAGATTCTTCCTCCCCTTGTCTTGATGTAGAAATAAAATTCCAAAAGTTTTGAGTGGGATAAAAAATAACATCATTGGAAACAGATTCTTTATAATATTCAACAAGAATAGAAGAGTCATGGAAAATGTCAAGATAATGAGGGAAAAGTGTGAAAGGAGAAAATTATCTTTTATCGCAGAGTCTTATTCATAAGTAGACTCCCACACATATTCATCATAAATTATATCACGAGTTTGTTTATAAACACTAAATGCATCCTAAAATTGATCCTCATGAACGTCAAAAGAAACGATTGAAATGGGTGAACACAACAACACATGATCGTGAGGACCGAAAAAACCAATGGATGGAGGGCGAGGAGAAAGATCATCACTAGAAAAATCAAACTCATAGTCCAAACTTTCACTTGAATTATAAATATGTGGGGTTATAGAAGATGGTGATAGATCAATATATGGATTCATAAGCTCTCCCACCTCAACTTGCGTAAACGGATTCTTTTGATGAGGAGAACATGAAGAGTCATTTGGAAAAAAAATTTCCTTCATCACAGGTTTCAGAGCTCCATAACCGAGGTATGTTGGGAGACTTAAGAAAGGTTCATATTCTTTTGGATTCATCAAAATATGAACAAGAAATTAAAACTTATCTTTCATTAGATTCCAATTGATATCATCTTCATAAAATTCTAACGTAAATGTGTATATCGATCGTAAAAATAATTAAGAGATTCATCGGGTGATTTTCACAATTGCATGGTTTTCTTGAAAATATATTTATGATCATACCTGTTATCACTCAAAAAAATTCAAACATCATTTTGACAAGGTTACATAGGTTCATGGGTCAAAATAGGGTTATAGGAGTAATTTTAAAGTTTGATCAAGGGAAATATTAAATTTTTATGGTTTGAGTTTACCCTAAGGTCTAAACCCACTCATTTTTAAGCTCCTTCATGTCAAATCATTCATTATTTTTTGATTCATTTCATTTTCCAAAGTTTTTGTACCAAAACTGCCTAATTAGCCAAGAAACCACTGTTTTCTAGTGCATTACACTGTAAAAAGTCACTTTTCGCTACGAAACTGCTGACATTTTTGTAGCAAAAATAGTCAAATTGACACTACAGACACTAAGAAAGCATGGTTTTATGTCTGTCTTGTCAATCGAGTTGTTATGTTTTAGAAAATGTTGGGAAAGGGTAAGTTAGATGCTTTCGAGTCATGGAGTGATGAAATCAAAGTACATACCCATGTTTGTAGTCATCATGGTCAGTTTAGGTAATGAATAAGTCATCATTGAGTCATGAGAAGACATTTAAACTTCAAATATTTTCCTAATTAGTCATTCTCATTTATCATTCCTCCATGCCTGATATCTGAGCTCTGGAGAGTTATTGTATTAAGCCAAAATTGTGGCTGGTTTCTTCAAAGGTTTTCTTGGAATATTATCAAGTGAGCCTGCAAATTCATCAAGCAAGGCTGAAAATCATCAAGCGAGGCTAGGAAATTATTTGAGAAAATATGGCAGAGAAAATAAAAATACACAGGGGTGGACAGTGTTTGAGATATGAACCTGAAGACATGCAAGAAATCACTGAAGATCCAACATTAATGGAAGCATTCAGAAATGCAGGTTGCCTACAATTTTGTGAGAAATTTCAGGGCTGTCATACATAGGTATCTAAGGAGTTTGCTTTGAGTTTCAGTGGAACAACCACTAAAGAGGGAATGCTAATTTTTTCCATCACACCAGAGGTTATTGTTGCTGCTACAGAAATTCCAAGAGGTCAAGAATCTTGATTCAAAGGTTTCAAGTTTAACATGGAGTAGTGTAAGGAGTTCATGAAGCCTGAGCACACTAAGATGGATCTCAACAATGTTGTTCCAAGAAGCTGCTTTAAAGAAAACTATTCAAAATTGTTGCTCATAATCCAAAAGTACTTTACCTGTTAAGGTAGATATCACAAAGTCTACTCATACCATTTCAAATTACTTCTGCACTTCACTGGTAAGATTTCCCTTAACTTACCTTTTTATCTACATAGAAGTCTATCAAAGATGGCTGATGTTAGTATGAATTTTTCGTCGGAAAAGACCACTTTAGCTACGCATAAAAAATAGACCTAACATCAATTATGGCCGCCAATATCTTTAAGTCTGCAGTTAATTGATCCAAATAATGCTGCACAAATCCAGATCTAAGCATAAAAGACATTAAGAAGTAAAAATAAAATGTGGCTCCATGCATCCAATAGACAAGACAAGAACAATGTATTTGAAAGAATTTTTTATATTAAAAGGGGGCACTTGAGAGGAAAACAAGAAAGGTGTTTCTGATTCTCCTCAATGGGATGGGTTCTTGAAAGTCCTCAGCATTTCAGATCTAAAATTTCTCTCTCTTGTTGGTGTAGAAAACCCAGACAAACATAGAACTCAAAGGGAGCTCACAAGGAAAAAATGGAGAATGTGACCAAAAGTATAGATCTAGAGTGATCTAATGCAATGAAAGGTGACTAATGAATGGGAAAACCCTTCTATTTATAGAAAAATATTAGGGTGGTCTAGAACTTGATGCATGAATAAAATATTATTAATCAAATTCTAGAACCACCTTTTAGGAATATTTTATTATATTTGTTGGAGTGAAAAGGATTTTTGACTTGGGTCAATACATTTATTTATAAATAATAAATAAATAAATGATTTATTTATTATTTTAAGGAAATGGTGGGAATATAATTGAACACATAATGATTTATTTAATTATTTATAAATGATTTAGTCAAATTTAACTAGGAATATTATTTAAATAAGGATTTAAATAACTTATTCCTAGGAAATAATCAAATAAATAAGGATTTATTTAATTGATTTCCTTGTTTTGGGTTAAATATGACCAGGAAATATAAACAAATATAGATTTGTTTATTATTTCATTTTGGAGTTTCCTGTTTAGACCATAAACAACTTAATAAAGGTGTTTTACTAAGTTATTTCACATAGTGAAAGCAATTTTACTTAGGGTAAAATTGGTCTTACATGGTGCACTTGGGTTCATCTAATGATAATAGGTTAGATGACCAAAAAATGGTGTAACAGATTTCCCCCCAACGTACGAGTGTTAGGAGCAAATCGTATGACCGAAGTACGTTGTAAGAACTCAATCACTAGACATCAAGAGGGAAGTCAGAGAGAGAAATGGAAGGTAGTCTAATTTGTTAAAGGACTAGACCCTGAGGAGACGAGAATTACAGGTGCAACAAGTCTCTAGTTTATGAAGTGGTGCCTATGCTAAAGGCGGCGGGGGAGGCATACATATGCCCGCCGAGACAAAGTACAAAAGAATAGTATGTCCAGTAAACAAGGAACCGAACTATAAAGTACATGCTGGCATAAATATGAGCCAGAAAAATAGAATGATGAATCCCACATACATGTTGTGCCTGGAATAACAGCTAGGACTTATACAATAATATTTTAGTACATGAGATAGAAATACAACCCAAATGCCCCCTATACACGGGGAAGGGCTCGCAAAATATGACTGATACATGCAAATCGAAAAGGCGCTGCAAGCGGCTGAGGCCGACATCATCAAATGTAAGGAGCTACATCAAAGGCTGAAATGAAGGAGTCATCCGGGCATGTGGGGGACTACCTGCAGGGCCACCCCCTCATGAGGGTTGAGACATCTCACACACACCCGGGAATCACCAATAGCTGCTGCTGCATCACTGGACCATCAAGTATACGGATCACGATCATGCTGAAAGGACCTCGAACCAAGGTACACCGCCCCCTAGACCTAGCTTCTGGAGTAAATGAGCTGATGTCGACAGAAGGAGGTCCGCCATAGGTGGGGAAATAAGGGATCCCCAACTAAGGCATGAGAGAGAATAGTAGAGCGACTAACAAACAGACACTAATGATGATGATGAAATGGGGGAAGATCCAAAGGGGACCATAAAAAACATGAGTACAAAATGGTACCTCATGACGGAAATTGACACGAACAAGAATGAGTGTGGAGGCAAAGCGGTGCCCCAAGGAAAAGTGTTGTAAGTGAGAAAATCTGATTTTGAGTAGAGGTGAAGTAAGACTTCGTGGACAACAGGTGTCCTGGTGAAGTAGCGAATTATGAAAACAAACAAATGATGGCTATCTAAAAGAAAATAAAACATGCATTTCGAACGGGAAATGCTAAGGGTAATATCTCTTAAGATAGAGTGCATTGCAAGGATTAGGAAGGGGGTGGCCTTCAAAGTCCTCTAAAAGATATGCCCCCTTACCAAGGTCTTTACTGATGATGTAAGGACCTAGCCATAATGAGTCAAACTTCCCATGACTGAGGGTATCGTGGGCCTGGTCATATACTAGAACAAGGTCACCTTCATGAAAGGTACGAGGGTGTACTTTTTGGTCATACTGAGCTTTGGTGCGCCTTTTGTCCACTTCAAGAGTTTTCAATGCAACACGATGGTCTTCAGAGGTGCGCTCAAGCATGATAAGTCATTGTTCTAGAGGTTGGGTATCAGGGAGAAGTTTGACGACCAAGTGAAGGGAAGGAATTTCACACTCGATCGGTAAGACTGCCTCCTCGCCAAAGACAAGGTGGAAAGGAGTGAAACCGGTGGTGGTTTTAACAGAAGTACGATAAGCCCACAAAGCAGGGAAGAACATAAGATGCCAATTGGTTTTGTGCTTATTCACCATTCGTTGAAGCATGGTCTTAAGAATTTTGTTGACCGCTTCAACTTTTCCATTACCTTGGGGGTAATAGGAAGATGAATATTGGTGCTCAAAACCCAATAGTGAGGATAGCTCATGCCAAATCTCATCTTCAAAATGTCGGCCATGGTCAGAGACCAATTTTTTTGGAACTCTGAATCAAGCAATGACGTGGTTAAAGAAAAAGAGGGCTGCGGTGGCTGCCGTATTGTTGAATGTTGGCATATTTTTGGCCCATTTAGTGAAGTAGTCGACCGCCACCATGATATATTTATGGTTACCAGAAGATGGAGGTCGACATTCCATAAATTTGATGGCCCATTTATAGAAAGCACCAGCTATGACGACGGGGTGGAGGGGAGCGGGAGGAGCTCATGCCTTAGGGGTGAAATGTTGGCAATTAGAATAGTGTGTGACTACTTCAATGCAATCGCTAAAGAGAGAAGGCCAAAAATACCCAGTGCGCATGATTTTTTGGGCAGTGGCGATGCTGGAGAGGTGGCCGCCACAAGCGCCACTATGATAGGCATTGACGACTTGCTCGGCTTCAGTGTGTGTGAGGCAACGACGAAGGACAATATCTACTCCACGACGATAAAGGTCGTCACCGATTAGAAGGTAGCGAGGGGCTTGTTGTCGGATACATCGTCGAGCTTCACGATGAAGTTGAAGGGCAAAATTTTGGGTTCGCAAGTAAGTAACGATATCACCGTACCAAGGATCGTCGGTGGTGATGGCGAATAAATGTTCATCGGGAAGATCATCATTAATTAGAGTATCTTGCGTCCCAGTAGGAAAATCAGAAATGAGTTCAACGAGGACTAAACCTTTCTTCCTTTTTGGGGTGACAAATTCAAGGTCGAATTCTTGGAGGATAACGACCCAATGAGCGTACTTCCCACTGAGGATGCATCGACTCAATAGGAAAGCCATGGGGTTGGAATTAGTCACAACCTTGGTGGAATGCATGAGGATATAATGACGCACTTTTTGGACCGAGAACACGACATCTAGTGCTAATTTTTCTTCATGTGAGTATGACACAGGTGGACCGACAAGGTTCTTACTGACATAATAGATCACATGTTCGATATCGTTATCATCCTCCTGGATAAGGACACCAGCAACCGAATAGGTGGAAGCGGAGATGTATAGGATGAAGTCTCGGTCAAAGTCAGGAGGACGGATCAAGGGGGAAGATGTGAGAGCATGCTTGAGGGCATCAAAAGACTCTTGAGCGTAGGTATCCCAGACAAATGGGCTGTGAGATCGAAGAAGTCTAAGGAAGCCATGTGCGGTAGTGGCATAGTCAGGAACGAATCGGTGAAGAAAATTAGCTTTACCTTGGAGACTTTGTAGCTGGTATAAGGTACAAGGAATAGGAAGTTCAAGAGTGGCTTGAACCTTCAAAGGGTCGAGAGTTATCCCGTCTTTAGACACTATGAAGCCGAGGAGACAACCGGCGAGAACGCAGAAGACACATTTCAATTGGTTAAGGCAAATGTTATACTTGCGACATCGGAGGAAAATGGTACGCAGATCATGGAGGTGTTGCGCCTGATGTTTAGAACGTGCAGTAAGGTTGTTTAAATAGGCAAGGATAATATGAGCTAAGTCATGGAAACAATAAGGCATGGCTCATTGAAAAGTGGCGTCAATGTTTTTAAGGCCAAATGGCATGTCTCGGTATGTGAAAGTGCTCCACAGACTAATGAACACATTTTTAAGTTGATAAGCACGACAGATAACGATTTGGTTGTATCCGGAGAAGCCATCCATAAAGGATAGAATCTCATTCCCCGCACACTCATCAATGATTTGGTCAATAAATGGTGTGGGGAAGTTGTCTTTGGGACAAGCTTTGTTCAAATTGCGAAATTAGGTGCAAACACGAATGGTGCCTTGTTTTTTAAGTATGGGAACTGGGTTGGACACCCAAGTGGTGTATTCGATGGGATAAATGAAACCAGTTTGCCTGAGCTTATCGATTTCAGCTTTGATGGCTTCACTTCTGGAGGGATGAATGGGTCTCAACTTTTGATGGACTGGAGTGGCATCAGGCCATGTGTCGATATGGTGTTCGACAATAGCAGGATCAAGTCCGGGCATTTCTGAGTAGGACCAAGTGAAAATATCACGGAATTCTTTGAAGAGTTTGGTGTAGGCTTCAATTTCTTGCGAAGTTCATTTGCACCCATGGTGATATGTTCTTCGATTCCTGGTTTGACAGAAATGTCTATTTTGATGGTAGGAGAGATATTGGGTATGGGAACTGGGTTGGACACCCAAGTGGTGTATTCGATGGGATAAATGAAACCAGTTTGCCTTTATGAAGTCTTTGGGTCGGCTTGACATATTGGTCATGGGATTGATGTGGAAGAAGTATACATTAGGCTGCATATACGTCCCATGGAAAATCAAGTTCGGTCATGGCTTCCATGATGTCTTCATCTGACTGGAAGATGGGAAGAGTGGATGGAATAGGCTGACCTGATGAGGTAGAAATATGAGACTCCTGATTGTGATGGGAAAGGCTCACATGTGAGACATCAGGAGGGGTGATAGAGTAAGTAGATGAGGGGTTAGGCGAAACATCGGGGAAAGGCACTAAGGGGTCAGTTTCCGGGAATCGCGGTGATGAGGAAAGGTAAGAAATGATGGCTGAAGGTTTGGTCATTTCAATATCAAGATGGGAAATGTTAATGGGGGTAGACAAGTTGTCTGGTGCTAGTGAAGAAGGTCTATGGTCAAGCATGGCTTTGAATTGGCGGTATGCGGCTAAAGAGGAACGACACTCATCAAGGCGGGGGCAGAGGTGGGTATAATGTCCATGGAAATTGCACAAAGAACAAGGGTGATTGGTGTGCAATTTTTTAAGTTTCGGGATGGAATCTAGTATGGTGACATAGACCTCAAGGATATCTGATTCTGGAAACATTTCATTGACCATGGTCTTGAGATGTGTTGATTCAGGACAGGTATGGGTGGCATGACTGACAACATCACACAAAGCACATTGGATGGTATGCTTGGGAGGCCGAGGAGGGGTAGGGTTTGTCGGGGTAGCCTTGTCCTTTGATGCCCCCCTGCGAGCTTTGCCATTCTTACCTGAAGCGGTCGCAACAGGAGGTGGTTCTTGTTGAGGTGACTGAGGTACTGTTGTAGCGGGAGAAGTCATGGGGATTGGTTGAACTGGGGTCAAAGCAAGATATGGTTTGGGTTGACCAGGCAGGGTAGTGGCTGGAGGGTCAAGGTACCAGATGGGTATACCCAAGGTAAATTTGGGGAGGGATATGGTGGCCAAGATAGGGACCGAATAAACTCCGGGAGGGGGAGAAAGAAAAGGTATCTGACCAGCAGGGAAATGGCCAGGAGGAATGGGGCCAAGGGGGTTGATATTGGGTGGAATCGACCCAGGAAGGTAAATATGCTCGGGGGGACTATGTGTAGAAGAAGGTTCAGAAGGAAGAAGGCTGGCTAGCGGGGGCAAAGGGCTAGGAGCTGGTTGAGGTGGGTGAGGTTGAGGTTGTTGACTAGCCAAAGTGGGCTACGTAAGGTCAGCCCAAGATGATTGCATCATGCAAACATTCGCCAAGCTAGGATCAGATACAAGAGGAGGGTCCAGAAAGGTTCCAAGCAAGGAGGAGTCTTTATATATGGTGAGGGAAACAGTGGTCAAAGAATCAACGGTGGGCTTATTGGTGACAACAGAGATGGTGGACTCAGGGGAGGTCTGAGATTTTGGTTCATGATATGTCAACTGGTCGATGGTGACAATCTTTCCATTATGATGGAAAAACATCTTGCGGTGGACTGCGGATGGGATGGAAGACATGGCATAGGTGTAACTATGCCCCAAAATAATTTTATAGTCAAGAGGGACGTTGATAACTTCAACATCGACACAAACAGTCTTGCTCGCAAGGGTGATATGATAGTTACGGAATAAGCCAATGGGCTAGGAGGCATGGCCATCCCACGCACAAAGGGTGATTGTGGAAGGGGCCAGCTCAGGAGATCCAAGTTGTTTCCAAACTGAAGTAGACATCACACAGGTAGATGTCCCCTCATCAATAATACACCGAGTGACGTTGGCATTTCAGATTTTGACTGGGATTTGGAAAGCAATAGAAGCAGGAAGGGGGGGATGGTCTGACTGACAGGCATCGAAAACAATAAATTGATCATCGAGCGGATCTGACACCCATGGTAGATGGTAGAGCCTTCTAACGAAGACACGGCCGGAAGAGTTCCGGTGTTGAAATGGCGACAGGGAGATTGTGCCCGAGATCATCTACTGTGGCAATACATATGAATGGGCAACCCAACCCCGAAGCAGCATTTGGGCGTAATGGGCCCTTAGGAATCTTGGTATGAACCTCGGCTTTGGGCGGAGGGATTTGCGGGGACCATGGGGTGTCAACGGAGGCTGCGCGGACACCGAAGATGGGGATTCGGTACGGACGGAGGAGGAGGGCGTGGGTAACACAGAGGCCAGGTTTGAAGGACAAGGTCAACGGTGAGAGGTTGTTCGGGGGAGCCATCATGAGAATCGTGTCCGGAGGAACCGGAAAGGAAGGTTGGTAGTTCTCGGGCATGATCCATTACCATAGCACGAATCCCTTGTTGAGCCAAAGGATTGGTAAACACGATGGGTTGAGAAGTAGCAATTGGGAGGGACAAGAGGGAGTAATGTTGTCCCCGCACGGTGGCCTGAGTCTCCCACATCTGCCGCATTTGTGGAAATAGGGGACAATCATGGGTGTAATGACCATAAACACGACAACATGAATATGGCTTATTGGTGCAAAGCGGCCTATCCGGCTTGGGCTGAGCACCTTGTGGCTGGTTGGCAGTGTTAGAATCAATACTTGAAGGACTGGATCCACGATTACCAGAAGCGGACTGATTGCCTTTCCTCTTTCTTTGAGAAGGAAGAGGATTAGTTACACCCTGCTGCGCAAATACTTGCCCTGGAGGGGGTATTAAGTGCGGTTACGGGGGTATAGAAGGCAAGGGAGTGGGAGGTGCAAATGTTGGAGGAGCTGGGACACCGGGGCGTAGTGAGTAAGGATAAGTTTGGAATGGGCAACATTAGGAGTGGCGAGTGTGGGCAAAAGGAGGAGGCATGCGCCAATCACGGATACATGCTACACGGAGGGGAAAAGTCTTTGGAGGTGCGACCCCTCACAGGCTACTAGCCCCGCAGAGGTTGAAGCGAAAAAGGGTATGTGAAAGAGCTCCAACGATACCGTCGGCAGAGTGAGATGCCCCTGGGCGTTAGCACCACCAGGTTTGGGGAGGTCAGGAAGGACGGTATAAACATAACCAGATTGAGCATAGATAACGTCATATTTTAAGGCTGTTTGGAGGGAGGCTTCTTCAGTTTGAGGGAACTGGGATGCGACATCTTTGCCGATGGGAGGTAAGAGAGAGCGAAGGAACCAGTCCATATAAACCCGATCTTCAAAGGTGGGGGCTCGACATAGGCTCCTTCTTCTCTGCCATTCCTGGACATGAGCGGAAAGGCGGGTCGAAGAGGATTGACAGAAAGAAGTCAAGAGTTCTGTACCAGTGTCGAATCAGAGAGGGAGCTGGAAATAAGATAAAAAGGCTTGGGCAATGGTCGCAAAGGTGGTATGGGAAGAGGCGGCCTGATCAACATACCATTTAGAAGCTTCGCCGATAAGCGTCCATTGGAACAATCTAAGACGGATGGAGTCATCAGTAATGGAATTGGATGAACACCACATATGGAGAGATTAGATATGGTTGGAGAGATCTTCACTAGCAAGGCCTTCGAACTTGGGAATGTCAGAGGGGATCTTGGTTGGCATAGCAGGCCAACTAACATCGTGGCTTATAGGATCATTGATCAACTGATTGAAATCGGGGAGACTGAGACCGGCCATATAAGGGAGCAAAGGGACAGTCGAGGTAGTTCCCGTAGTGGTTCCACTGGAAATGTAGGAAATGGATCGATGGTAGAGGCGGGGTTCTTGCTAGCACTAGACCTATTGAACATGGTGAAGGTAACGGGGGAGAACTTTGAATAATCATAAAAAAGTGAGCGCGGACTCAGGGGAGGACTTACTCGATGACGACGAGAAGGAGGAAGTCGACCAACCGGAAACTAAGGGTGAAGGCCAAGAAGTATCCGGGATAAACGCCTTTGAGGCGCAATGATGACGGGAAGAAGAAAAATCGACAAGGGCAGGGAGGTGTAAAATCAAGTGAGGTCAATGTCAAAACAAGGGCGAGAGGTGCGATCATGGATTGGTTAAAGTCTTTGCCAGAACCGGTGTTAACCGGAGCTCTTCTTCACTTGGGGTCGGTGTGTGGCGTGTGTTAATTTTAATTTTTAAACTGAGACGTTTTTGAGAGTAAAACAAAAAAATGTTTGTGTAACTGAAAAAAAATCTGCAGAGAACAGTAAATAAGACTGAAATAACAGAAAATTAACAGCTAACAATGCATCAATCTAACCCAAGAAGGCGGGTCTCTCAAAACTAGTCTAGAAGAGGGAAAAAATCTAATCAAAACACGCTAAAAAGAGGCCAATAGATCTAAGGTCGGGAGGGACAGGGATATAAAGGAGAAATCTGCTGAAAAGAGGTGCAGAGAACAACAAAGAGGTAGAGGCAAGGTTGCTGCTATAAAGGAGAGAATCAGCTAAAGGTAGAAGGGGCAAGGAGGTGACCCTAGAGATAAACCCAAACAAAACTAAATGAGGTGATTTGAAAGGGAGAAGAGCTGATCTAGAGGGATCTGAAAATGAGGTATCATATTTGAAAAGAAGAAGGCTGAAACTCTGAAAATTCAAACATCTGAAACAACTAATACTTGCCCACAAAAAGTGGAGGGTAATGAAGCCCTAAGGGGCAATATTCCCACTTAGTTGAGTGAAACAGATCAGAAACAGGTCTAAACGTGCAGAGACAAAGGCTGGAAAACCCTGACAGAAGCTTTAGACAAACCCATAAAAGTTGCTGGAAAATTGGAGAAAAAAGTGCAGGTCACAGGTTCTAACCTGTTTTCAGTCCAGGTCGCAGTTTTGGGGCAGAAAAGTGCGCCCTCTAGTCCAGGTCACAGTTTTTGGGCCAATAAGTGTGACCTGCAGATCCGGGTCTCTCGGCGGCAGATTTCAGAAAAAATTGTCGTCTCAGCTGCGGCTGATGTCTGTCACCTGCGCAATAAGGCCATAAACACACAGAAGTTAAAATTTTTAATGTTTGATGGTTTTAGAGGTGAAAAGCACCATCAAAATAGGAAAAAAATAAAATTGAAGAGAAACCCTAGGGTTTGAAATAGCTGGATATGTAGCAATAGATAAAACGACAGTGGTCACAAAAGAAATCCCGTGTGGAGTTGCCAATTGTTAGTATGAATTTTTCGTCGGAAAATACCTTTTTAGCTACACATAAAAAATAGCCCTAACATCAATTATGGCTGCCAATATCTTTAAGTCTGCAGTTATTTGATCCAAATAATGTTGCACAAATCCAGATCTAAGCATAAAAGACATTAAGCAGTAAAAATAAAATGTGGCTCCATGCATCCAATAGACAAGACAAGAACAATGTATTTGAAAGAATTTTTTATATTAAAAGGGGCACCTGAGAGGAAAACATGAAATGTGTTTCTGATTCTCCTCAATGGGATGGGTTCTTGAAAGTCCTCAGCATTTCAGATCTAAAATTTCTCTCTCTTGTTGGTGTAGAAAACCCAGACAAACATAGAACTCAAAGGGAGCTCACAAGGAAAAAATGGAGAATGTGACCAAAAGTATAGATCTAGAGTGATCTAATGCAATGAAAGGTGACTAATGAATGGGGAAAACCCTTCTATTTATAACAAAATATTAGGGCGATCTAGAACTTGGTGCATGAATAAAATATTATTAATCAAATTCTAGAACCACCCATTAGGAATATTTTATTATATTTGTTGGAGGGAAAAGGATTTTTGACTTGGGTCAATTCCTTTATTTATAAATAATAAATAAATAAATGATTTATTTATTATTTTAAGGAAATGGTGGCAATATAATTAAATAAATAATGATTTATTTAATTATTTATAAATAATTTAGTCAAATTTAACTAGGAATATTATTTAAATAAGGATTTAAATAACTTATTCCTAGGAAGTAATCAAATAAATAAGGATTTATTTAATTGATTTCCTTGTTTTGGATTTATTTTATTATTTCCTTTTGGGGTTTCCTGTTTAGACCATAAACAACTTAATAAAGGTTTTTTACTAAGTTATTTCACATAGTGAAAGCAATTTTACTTAGGGTAAAATTTGTCTTACGTGGTGTACTTGGGTTCATCTAATGATAATAGGTTAGATGACCAAAAAATGGTGTAACAGCCGATAAGGTCCAAGAAAAGTTCGAGGGGAGTGAGACATGGTTATTTTATCATCGCTTAATGAAATTATTGGTTTTAGATGAACTTCAAATGTTAGGCAGAGATTGGTCCTCATTCTTGTTTGTCAGTGGTTTTGAGTTGGATACTCTAACTCCTTCAAAAAACCTTAAACCTAATAAACTTCCATCACCACTAGCAGTAGAACAGAGCCAACCTTTGGTTGCAAAACCAAATGAACCTGCAAGAGAAAATCCAAGTAAGAAAACAATGAAGAAGCCAGAGAAAATGCAGAGTTTTGACACACCAACTCAGTGTCCCACCTGCAAAACGTAAATCAAAGGTTGTCAAACATGCAAAACAGAAACAAATTGTTAGCAAATAAGGGACCAAAAGAATGACTAGAAGCCAAACAATAGTTTTGAAAGAGAAGACAGTGGTTGCAGAAGACAGAGAAGAAACTAAGGGGAATATAGAGTATATTCTACATTCCATTGACCTAGAGGAAACACCTATTGTCCAAGCTGAATTCATAGAGGAAGGTGGGTAGAAGTTAAAGAAGGCCAAATCTACAAAGAAATTAGAGTTTGAGGGAGAAGATGTAGGTTTCATTTTCCAAGAAAGAAAGCCTATGACAAGGCATGCTAGGAAATTGATAGAAAGCAGCAATGAAGTTCAAATACCTACTGAGATAGCTCAACTGCCTCAAGAGATTATTGACCTCTCATCACCCACAACAAAGGATACAGTCCGCAAATCCAAAAAGGGAAAATAGAAGGTCATAGAAAAAACAGAGTTGCAGCTCCTTCAGGAGAAATTGAAATTTGAAAATCAAGAAATTGTTGTCATGAAAAAAGAAGCTAGGAAACACAATGTTGAGAAAATTCAATTTGAAAAGATGAAGGCAGTTTTGGGAAGAACAGGTTGATGATGTTTCTAAAACCTTAGACAATACACAACAACTTGTCAAATGAACAATTCCAGCAAGATTAGAAGCCAAGCATGTCAGAAAGGTGAAAAATCATCTGAAAGCCACCAACAGAATACTTAAAGACTAGGTGAAAGACCTAAAAGAGCAACTTGAACTAATTCATGATGAACTGTAGAGCAAAGGTATCAAAATCACAGTGATTGAAGAACCATTACGCCAACTAATAGTAAATGAGGAAGAAATGCCTCAAGGAGCCTAAAGAGAGTTGGTTTATGGTTAATGGAGGATGAAGAAATGTTAGTTACAGGTTTCTGGCACTTACAACTTTCATTTTCCAAAATTATGCCAGAAAAACTACATTTTCAGCACTTTTCAACAGTTTCGTAGCGCCTCCAGGCTTTAAAGGCAGCAAAGCGCTACGAAACTACTGTAGCTATGTTTTTGTATTTTTGACTAGTTTTGGAGGGTATTAAGAGATTAAATTGGTATGAAACATGTGTTTGATGATGATAAACCTGATGCAAAAGGAAAGAGTAAAATTTTTTTAGGATAAAGGCTTGTTTTGCAGTGCTACGAAAGTGCACTATGAAAGTGCCTTACTTTCGTAGCGCATTACATTTCATCCTTTTTAGCAGGTTTTGGAGTGATTTTTGGACAGCTGGAGGTTATGGAAGAGTTAAACACCATGTCAAGCAATGATTCAAAACTCAAGGACCACGAATTGAAGATTAAATGACAACCAAAATATTCAAAGAATAAGAAGACCATTTTCCTAAAAAACAGGGTCTTCTTTCCTAGTTTTGAGGAGGTCAGTTAAGTGGTCATAAAGTCTAAAATCAACCATGTGACAATATACTTGTCAATGATGTAATTTCTTTAAGTAGATAAGGTTGTTAAAGATAATAATGAGTAATTTGGGTCCTTTTTGAAATAGGACTGTCAAGTAGGATATGTGTCTGTTTGTCATAAATTTGATGTTTTATGGTTATGCAAGGTGTCAGTGAACACAAATTCGATGTATCTAGCTTAGAGGTAGATGATCACATGATGTAACAACTATATTAAAGGCCAGGGGTCGAATTTGGGAGGGATTGGAGATTTTTGGAAAAATTGAAGCTTATTGTACATTGACTGTTTCAGCAATACAGAGATCTGTTACTTCACAAAGTTGAGATTCTGAAAGAATTTTTAGTGTTTTCCTATTCTATTTGTACCTCTTATGTATCTTAATTGCAGTGGTTTTCATTTATATTACTCAGAATTCATCTATAAGATGCTCTGACATCCTTTATAAGTGAATTGACTGTGTATTTCCATGTTTCGTGTGTGTATATTCTATTACTAAAAAATTTGATCTGCCTCAACTTCCATGTCAAGTAAACTCACTGAATCACTGAAAATTTTGACTCCATAAGCCCAATGTCTACATGTTGATGCTATTTTCAACCTACATTCATCATAACCAGTTTATTTCGTAAATAAATTTAGCCATCTATATATTTATTCCATATCATTAACCCTTGAGAGAGCCCTCTCAAGCTGAGGAGGCTAAGCCTCAGTCACAATATTGGTTTGAAATAGTTACATAAGATTGTCTAATTAAGCATCCTATCATGTCCCATTTTGTGATAACATTTTGGTGCGTCTGCCGGGAGACTGAAGATTATACTTTCTTGAAATTTTGAAGCTAGACTTCTGAAGGTAGCAGGAGCTCAGGAAGTTGTTCGAGGTTGTATCTACCTTGGTGACTCCATTCAAAATTCATATGATCAAAGGTGGCTTCAAGAAGGAGATACACGAGGAGTAATCCTAACCCAGATCCACCTACCATCATGGACAATCCAAACACCATTTCCAGAGGCAATCAAGGTATTTCTAAAATATCAAGTACTCCATTACATACAAAATCCTTGTCCTCTGAATTTTTAAGAAGTCCTGAAGATAAAATATTTGATCATAAAATTCAGGAAGTCTTGTTTAGGTTTGAAAGTGAAAATTAATTAACTGAAATTGTCTTATACCTACATAGGAGAGGTATTGATACCTCAGCCTTAGTAACACAAAAAGATAAAGAAAATTTTGGGAAGAAGTCACTTCTGAGTTCCTGTTGGAAATAGAGTCTTTAGATAAGTTGAAAGAGCTTGACCCTTTTGAAATCTTGTTGAGAAGTAAAACTCGTTTTCCTCTTCCTGATTGGAGTTCAATTGTTAGTGGAAGATAAAGACCAAATAGTCCTCCTCCTAACAGTTCCTCATCCTCTATTGTTGTTGTCCTTAAAACTACCACAATCCCTTTCACCATGGCTGGAAATGTACCCCCTCCACATGATGCACCTACTAGATATTCTCCTCTTGTCCTTCTAGCTGTTCTACATGACCTTCCTAGCAAATATTCTTCTAGAATCAAAACTTGGGGAAGTGATGAAGATATTACAGAAGAATAACATGTGGACCAATTTAATAATTTTATAGATAGGGAGGAAGTTGATCATGAAGATGTCAAGTTGAGATTGTTTGCTCAGAGTTTTACTGGTGAATTTAAGAAGTGGTTCAAAGCCCTTACTCCTAGAAGCATTCATAATTGGAATGAGTTTGAAGATACCTTTTTAAGAAAATGGGGAAATAGAACCAATCTTGTACAAGCCCTCACTGAGTATAATAGTTTAAGTAGAGTTGTTGATGAAACTGTTCAAAACTTTTCAAAAAGATTTAACAAGGTTTATGACTTTATTCTTGCCCATTTAAAACCTCCACAAGCCTTAGCTTAGATGAGATATGCTGAATCTTTTGATTATTAATTTTATATACTGCTGAGAAAGAGAGAATCCCCTTCACTTTCTGAAATGAAGAATGATGCAGTGAAGCTGGAGGTTAATATGATAGCAACAAAAAATTCAAAAATGGGTAAGACTAAGTTAAAAGAAGAAGAGAAGCCTTCTTCCACTACCTCTGATGATAAATTTGATTCAATGATGAAGACAATGGAAAATTTCATGGATAGGTTGGCCCTTGGGAATTCCTCTACTCCTCTTGCACAACATGAGCCTCAATTTAGAAACCCTCAATTTAGAAGACCTCAAAACTAGCAAAGGCTAGGAGAAAACAGAAATCAGTAGCCTGATCCTCCAATGAGACCTCCTTTCCATCAGAACTTAGTTAATGAAGAGGATGAACCTAAAATTCCTGAATTGTCCATTCACTATTTAGATGAAGTCATGTCTGGAATTTTATTGAATAAAGAGGAACATGATGAATCAGAATAAAGTAGTCATGGAGAGGAACCATCTGAGAATTTTAAAGGGTATAAATATGAAATTTTTGAGATGCAAAAACAATACAATCTTAGAAATATAAATGTGCCAATCATTGCAAACAAAACACAGCCTAAGAAAGATACACCTAAGGCTGTTGAAGGTAAGAAAGATACTCCCAATGATGTTGAAGGTAAGAAAGATACACTACCTCCTCCTCCTATCAAAGAAGCCGAAAAATCTGTTTCTGTTTTCAGTTTGGAGAATGAAATTTCTAAGATCAAAATACCAGTACCTTTTGGTGAGATTCTCAAGGTAAATGAGTATAGAAGAAAGATTGTTAAAATGCTGAATTCACAACCAGGAGCTGCTGATATCTTGAATATTCAAGAGGATCATCCAGCCATATACTTGGGTCCAATATTAGAAGAGGAACAGAATGAGGAGCTGCCTCCTTTTTATGTGAGCCTTAGCATTCATCACATGACATTGCATAATGCTATGTTGGATTCAAGGGCCTCTCACAATCTTATTCCCAAAGTAATCATGGAGAGGATGGGGTTAGAAATAACTAGACCATATAAGGACTTGTTTTCTTTTGATTCAAAAATATTTCAATGCATTGGTTTAATTAAGGATGTTGTTGTTGGTCGTTAAATTTTGGCATGCGATTATCAAGGTCATGGGAAGGAAAAATCAAAGGTAAAATGCAGATGGACCTTACTTATGCCACCATTCCTATTTTTGGTGAGCAAAGGAGATTGTAAAGAGAGAAAAGAATTCCTTACATGGTGAGTAGTAAATATAAACCTCAAAAATTTCCAATTTATGCTCTTGATACTGAACTTGGATCTACCATTATTTTCAATGAGTTGACTGATGAAGAAGAAGATGAGAAGAAAGCAGAAAGTCAGCAATCTGAAATTCAGCAGACAGAAAATCAGCAAGCAGAAGATCAGCAAGTCAGTGATGAGAAGGCGGAAGGTTGGTGGTTATTGCACTTTGATGGATCAGCAGGAAGAGAGGGGCAGGAGCAGGGATTTGGATCACAAGTCCAAATGATGAAAGTAAGTTATTTTCCCATAAACTGAATTTTTATTGCACAAATAACATGGCTGAGTATGAATCCTTGATTTTGGGCTTAGAAGTTTTGAAAAGAATGGATGCTTAAAAGATTTATGTTTGTGGAGATTCTGAATTATTCATTAAACAAGTTGAAGGTGTGTATCAAAAAAAGGATATGAGAATGAGGGCATATAGAAACTTAGTTATGGACATGATGGAAAATTTCCAAGCATATTCATTCATTGTCAAGACTAGAGACCAAAACTCCATTGCTGACTCCCTAGCTGTCTTTGCAAGTCTTTTCATTATTCCCATACATTCTACTGAAAAATATGAGGTTGAATTTCTCCATAGACTAACTATCCCTGATAATATTACCCATTGGCAGGTTTTTGAGGATGACCAACAAGTGAATAACTTTATTGAGTTGAAAGAAGAGTTTGAAAATATACAAGTAGATCAGCAAAACATGCTTGCTAAATCTAAGGGAAATTATGAAGAGTTACAGCTAAAGAATAATTCTATAACCAAAGGCCTCATACCCCTTGAGAAGATTTTTGATCAGAATGATGTTTTCAAATCTCCTAAGATACAAGTTGATGATGAAGAGGTAGAGAGTTGTAACCTTGGTACAATAGCTATGCCCAAAATGATTAAAATTTCAAAGTTTCTTTCAGTTGATATGAAGCATAAGTATATTGAGATGATGAAAAGGTTCATAGATGTTTTTGCTTGGAGTTATGCCGATTTGAAGAAGTATGACCCTACTATTATTCAACCTACTATTCCCATTAAAGAAAATGAAAGGCCTTTCAAGCAGAAGTTGAGGAGGATTAATCCACTTCTCATGCCACTGATTGAGAAGGAAATCAAGAAACTCTTTGATGCCAAAATCATTGTTCCAATTAGATTCTCAAATTGCCTTGCAAACTTGGTTCCAGTTAGCAAAAGGAGTGGAGAAATCGGAATATGCATTGACTTCAGAAACTTGAATAAAGCCTCTTTGAAGTACAACTATCCTCTCCCAAAGATGGACCAAATTTTGCAAAATATTGTTGGTTCCCAAAGGATGTATATGCTTGATGGTTTTTCAGGATACAATCAGATCCTTGTGCATCCAAATGATCAAGAAAAAACATCCTTTACTACACCATGGGGCACTTTCATGTATGCCAAGATTCCATTTGGTCTCATGAATGCAGGAGCTAATTTTCAGAGGGCAATGGATATTTATTTTTCTAAAGAGAAGGACAAGATGGTGGTTGTTTATATTTATGACATAACAATCTTCTCAAGGAGGGAAAAGATCACTTAAAGCACCTAGAAAGAATTCTAGTGAAGTGTAGAAGGTTTTCCATTTCTCTAAATCCCACCAAAAGTGTTTTTTATTTAACTTCAGGTAAATTAATTGGACACATTATTTCTAAATATGGGATTAAGATTGATCCAAATAGGGTCAATGCAATTCAGAAAGTGGATTTTCCTAGAAGCGGAAAGGAGATTCAATCTTTCCTTGGAAAGGTAAATTTTGTAAGGAGATTCATTCTTCATTTTTCTGAGATTGTGGTGGACATAACAAGGATGCTGAAGAAAGGAGTTGACATAAAGTGGACAACAGAGGCAAAGCACTCATTTGAGGAGATCAAAAGGGTAGTCACCCAAGCACTTATATTGATAAGTCTAGATTTCTCAAAAAAAAATCTGGTTTTCACTTTTGCATCAGAAAATACAATTGCTGGAGTTTTGTTGCAAATAGGAAAGCAAGGTACTGAGCAGCCTATTTCATTTTTTAGTAGGACATTAGATAACTCTGAGCTGAAGTATAACATCTTAGAGAAGCAAGCTTATTCCTTGGTTAAGGCCATCAAAGATTTCAGAATTTATATTCTGCATTCTCATATTGTAACTTTTGTTCCTAATATTGTTGTGAAAGACATCCTAACTCAAGTTGATCTTGATGGTAAGAGGGGGAAATGGATTTCTAAATCGCTGGAATATGATATAGAGATCAAGCCAACAAAATTGGTCAAAGTACAAGGTCTAGCAAAGTTGATGGCACAATCAAACTTTTGCTATCTTGACATGAACTTAATTGCAGAAATATCAGAAATTTCAGATGAAGAAGAAGAACTGATCCCTATTGAAGAAAAGTACATCATTTCAGATTGGTATAAGGATATTGTTTTTGTCCTACATCATCATAGAGCACCTGCTAAGCTGAAAAAGTCTAAGGCAATATTTGTGAAGCTAAAGTCCTTGAGGTATTGCATCTTTGATAAAAATCTGTATTGGAAAGATACTGGCGGTATTTTGTTGAATTTTTTGCTAGAAGAGGAGGCTGATAAAGTGATTGAGGAGTTCCAAAACGGATATTGTGGAGGTCATCATTATTGGAAGGCTATAGTAAACAAGATTCTTAGAGCAGGGTATTAGTGGCCTACAATGTTTAAAGATATCTACAAAAGGATTGTTGCCTACCATGAATGTCAGATTTTTTATGGTAAGAAGAAGCTTGTGCCTTTGCCTTTAATTCCTATCTATGTTGAGGCGCCATTTCAGCAGTGGGGGCTACATTTTATTGGAGAGATTCATCCATCATCATCAGGCCAACATCGCTGGATTCTCACAGCAACTGACTACTTCACTAAATGGATTGAAGCAATCCCAACTAGGCAAGAAAATGATTCTGTTATCATTTATTTTTTGGAGAATAATATTTTGTCTAGATTTGGTTGCCCCATGAAGATAATAACTGATAATGCACGAGAATTTAAATCTAAGAAGCTGATTAATTTTTGTCATCAATATCATATTGCTCTTGGGAATTCCACTGCATATTATCCACAAGGGAATGGTCTTGTTGAATCTTCTAACAAGAGCATTGTGAGGATTATTAAGAAGGTGTTGCAGGAAAATAAGAAGGCATGGAATTTGAAGCTGAAGTATGCCTTATGGGCTAATATAATATGCACAAAGAGGTCAATTGGAACTTCACCTTATGAGCTGGTATATGGAGCTGAAGCCATTTTTCCTACATCGTTAGGAGTACATGTCATGAAGCTGTTTCAAGGATTGGAAGAGGAGCCAAATGCAGTTCAGAGAAAAATCAATCAGCTAATAGCTCTGCAAGAGAAGAGGGATGAACTTTATAACAGTAATCAGCAATCTCAAAACATAATCAAGAAGGCATTTGAAAAGAAGGTCAAGGAAGAAAATTTTCAAATCCAAGATGTGGTTTTGAAATGGGAGGCCAAAATTGAAGAGAAGGACAAACATTTGAGAACATATGGAAGGGTCCATTCAAAGTCGCTGCTTTCCATGGGAACAATACTTACATTTTTCCATATTCCATATGGCCAATGGCACATTTTTAAAGCACTAATCTTCTAAAAATATTCTGATCATTCATACCATTGTATACATTCCATTTTATGTGTTTTTCTGGTAATAATGACAAGTTGAATCATCAAGCTTGAGCCTAAGGTGAAGGACATTAGAGTTTGAAGAGAAATATTGGCAATTTCAAAGTTTTTATGTTTTTTCACGAAGATGGATAGCAGCACTGGAACAACTAGTTCTTTGGTGTACCACAAGGACACACCATCCCAAGTGGAGCCACTATTATCACTCAAAAAAATTCAAACATCATTTTGACAAGGTTACATAGGTTCATGGGTGAAAATAGGGTTGTAGGAGTCATTTTTAAGTTTGATCAAGGGAAATACTAAATTTTATGGTTTGATTTTACCCTGAGGTCTAAACCCACTCATTTTTAAACTCCTTCATGTCAAATCATTCATCATTTTCTGATTCATTTCATTTTCCAAAGTTTTTGAACCAAAACTACCTAATTAGCCAAGAAACCACAGTTTCGTAGCACATTACACTGTAAAAAGTTACTTTTCGCACGAAATTGCTGATAGTTTTGTAGCGAAAACAGTTAAACTAACACTACAGGCACTATGAAAGCGCGGTTTTCTGTCTGTCTTGTCAGTCGAGTTGTTAGGTGTCAAAAAACGTTTGGAAAGGGTAAGCTAGATGGTTTTCGAGTCATGGATTGATGAAATCAAAGTACATACCCACATTTGTAGTCATCATGGTCAATTTAGGTAATGAATAAGTCATCATTGAGTCATCAGAAGAGATTTAAACTTCAAATATTTTCCTAATTAGTCATTCTCATTTCTCATTCCTCGATGCGTAATATCTAAGCTCTATAGAGTTATTGTATTAAGCCAAACTTGTGGTCGGTTTCTTCAAAGGTTTTCTTGGAATATTATCAAGCGAGCCTGCAAATTCGTCAAGCAAGGCTAAACATCATCAAGCAAGGCTGAGCAGTTCTTTGAGAAACTATGGCAAAGAAAAGAAAAATGCACAGGGGTGGACAGTGTTTGAGATATGAACCTGAAGACATGAAAGCAATCACTAAATATCCAACAGTAATGGAAGCATTCAGAAATGCAGGTTGCGTATAGTTTTGTGAGAAATTGTAGGGATGTCATACACAGATATCTAAGGAGTTTGCTTTGAATTTAAGTGGAACAGCCACTAAAGTGGGGATGCTAAATTTGTCCATCACACTAGAGGTTATTGCTGTTGCTACAAAAATTCCAAGAGGTCAAGGAACCTGGTTCAAAGGTTACAAGTTTAACATGAAGCAGTGTAAGGAGTTCATGAAGCACGAGCACACTGAGATGGATCTCAACAATGTTGCTCCAAGAAGCTGCATTTAAGAAAGATATTCAAAATTGCTGCTCATCATCCAAAAATACTTTACCTATGAAGGTAGATATCACAAAGTCTACTCATACCATTTCAAATTACTTCTGCACTTCACTGGTAAGATGTCTATTGACTTATCCTTTGATCTACATAGAAGTCTGTCAAATATAGCTGATAAGGTCCAAGCAAAGTATGAGGGGAGTGAGATATCATTATTTCATCATGGCTTAATGAAATTATTGGTTTTAGATGAACTTCAAAGGTTAGGAAGAGATTGGTCCTCATTCTTTTTTTTCAGTGGTTTTGAGTTGGATACTCTAACTCCTTCAGAAAACTCTAAACCTAAGAAAATTCCATCACCACTAGCAGCAGAACAAAGTCAACCTTTGGTTGCAAAACCAAATTAACCTGCAAGAGCAAAGCCAAGTAAGAAAACTATGAAGAAGCCAGAGAAATGTAGAGTCTTGACACACCAACTGTCCCACCTGCAAAATAGAAATCAAAGGTGGTCAAACATGAAAAATAGAAACAAACTGTTAGCAAACAAGGGACCAAAAGAATGACTAGAAGAAAAATAGTGGTTTTGAAATAGAGGACAGTGGCTGCAGAAGATAGAGCAAAAACTAAGGGGAATCTAGAGGATATTCTACATTCCATTGACATAGAGGAAACACCTATTGTCCAAGCTGAATTCATAGAGGAAGGTGGGAAGAAGTTAAAGAAGGCCAAATCTACAAAGAAATTAGAGTTTGAGGGAGAAGATGCAGGTTTCATTTTCCAAGCAAGAAAGCCTATGACAAGGCATGCTAGGAAATTTGTAGAGAGCAGCAAAGAAGTTCAAATACCTACTGAGATAGCTCAACTACCTCAAGAGATTATTGACCTCTCATCACCCATAGCAAAGGATACAATCATCAAATCAAAAAAGGGAAAAGAGAAGGTCATAGAAAAAACAGAGTTGCAGCTCTTTCAGGAGAAATTGAAATTGGCAAACCAAGAAATTGTTGTCATGAAAAAAGAAGCTAGGAAACACATTGTTGAGGAAATTCAATTTGAAAAGATGAATGCAATTTTGGGAAGAACAGGTTGATGCTATTTCTAAAACCTTAGACAATATACAACAGCTTGTCAAGTGGAAAATTCCAGCAAGATTAGAAGCCAAGCATGTCAAAAAGGTGAAAAATCATCTGAAAGCCACCAACAGAAGACTTAAAGACCAGGTGAAAGACCTACAAGAGCAGCTTGAACTAATTCATGATGAATTTCAGAGCAAAGCTATCAAAATGACAGTGATTGAAGAACCATTAGGCCAACCAATAGTAAATGAGGAAGAAACACCTCAAGGAGCCTAAAGAGAGTTGATTTATGGTTAATGGAGGATGAAGAAATGTTAGTTATAGGTTTTTGGCACTTACAACTTTCATTTTCCAAAATTATGCAAAAAAAACTGCATTTTCAGCACTTTTCAACAGTTTCGTAGCTCCTCCAGGCTTGAAAGGCAGCAAAGCGCTACGAAACTACTGTAGCTGCATTTTTGTCTTTTTGACCAGTTTTGGAGGGTATTAAGAGATGAAATTGGTATGAAACATGTGTTTGATGATGATAAACCTGATGCAAAAGGAAAGAGTTAAAATGTTTTATGATAAAGGCTTGTTTTGCAGTGCTATGAAAGTGTGCTACGAAACTACCTTTCTTTCGTAGCGCACTGCATTTCATCCTTTTTAGCAGGTTTTGGAGTGATTTTTTGACACTTGGAGGTTATGGAAGAGTTAAAGACCATGTCAAGAAATGACTCAACTCTCAAGGACCACTAATTGAAGATTAAATGACAGCCAAAATATTGAAAGAAGAAGAAGACCATTTGCCTAAAAAGCAGGGTCTTGTTTCCTAGTTTCGAGGAGGTCAGTTAAGTGGTAATAAAGAGATGAATGCCATTATCTAAGTTCGACCATGTGACAACATACTTGTCAATGATGTAATTTCTTTAAGTAGATAAGGTTGTTAAAGATAATAATGAGTAGTTTGTGTCCTTTTTGAAATAGGACTGTTAAGTAGTATAGGTGTATGTTTGTCATAAATTTGATGTTTTATGGTTATGCAAGGTGTCAGTGGACAAAAATTCGATGTATCTAGCCTAGAGGAAGATCATCTCATGATGTAACAACTATATTAAAGTCCAGGGGTCGAATTTGGGAGGGGTTGGAGATTTTTGGAAAAATCGAAGGTTATTGTAAATTGACTATTTCAGCAATACAGAGATCTGCTACTTGACCAACTTGAGATTGTGAAGGATTTTTTAGTGTTTTCCTATTCTATTTGTACCTCTTATGTATCTTATTTGCAGTGATTTTCATTTATATTACTTAGAATTCATCTATAAGATGCTCTGACTTCCTTTATAAGTGAATTCACTGTGTATTTCCATGCTTCATGTGTGCATGTTCTATTACAAAAAACTCTGATCTGCCTCAACTTCCATGTCAAGTAAACTCACTGAATTACTGAATGTTTTAACTCCATAAGCCCAATGTCTACATGGTGATGTTATTTTCAACCTACATTCATCATAACTAGTTTATTTCCTAAATAGAGTTTGCCATCTATATCTTTATTCCATATCATTAACCCTTGAGAAAGCCCTCTCAGACTGAGGAGGCTAAGCCTCAGTCACAAGATTGGTTTGAAATAGTTACATGAGATTGTTTGATTAAGCAGCCTGTCAGGTCCAATTTTGTGATAACAATACCTTCAAAGGCACAATAAATCTCCTTAACAAGATGTTTGAAAGACTTTATAGACGCAATTGGTAATGTGCAACACCATTCATTTATGTGCACTTTGAACATGGCAACAAAAACCCTGCACCCATTATCCTCACAATGAATATTATGTTTAGTGCAACATGAAAAAAAAAGTGGTGTGCTCGAGAGTTGTTGTTCCACCCTCGTCATAAAATTTTAGATGTGACAATTCACTAATAATTCCCATGGGCACTTTCAGATTGGTGGTTCTAGAAAAACATGTTGGGGTTAAGATATGGGAAGAAGCCATTAAAAATACAGAAATTTCAAATAGACTTCATGGAATCAACTTGTCATCTGGCCCTCTTTCTAGCTCTATAAATGTTGATGTTGTTGGACCCTCCAACATTCATGGGATATCCCTGATATGGAGTCTCATTTATACCTCACACAATTTGGTGTAGGAGTCACATTCAAAATATGACCTCATTGTAGAAGCATTGGGTCTTAATGATGTGCCTTAGTTGCAATAACACATATAGTGGTGTATTTGTGACTTTAAGAAACAAGTGTGTGACTCTATGGAGGTGCAAGTTCAATGCATGAAGGTTATAACACACAAGGGGAAAGTGAGTGAGCCCCTTAGAAGCATGTAATAGTACACATCTTGAAAGGAGCACGCGAGCATAAAGACATCACAAGCTAGCCTGAAAAATAGTTCACAAGTTAACTGTGATGGAAATATACAACAACACACATTCAAAAAGATTTATACTAATGCAAACGAAATAGTTTATAATTGTTAATGTCAGTTAGATAACATACATTTAAAATATAACAATAATAGTCCTACTATATTCACAACAAATGCATGAAAATGTGTCTGCACTGAGCTTTTATTAAAGTGAAAGTTACAACCATACATATACCATTGACAAACCACTAGCCCCAATAGTTGAACATGAATTCAACAACTACTCCTCCAAATAAAGATACTCCTATGCTATAGAGAAGCCAAGGCTCTCATAACTCCCAAGCTCTTGATTCTAACCCTAAGCCTAGCCAAAATCTTAGCTCCACAAAATCCCTTTAAATCAGTTATGAGGATATATTTATAACAAAACGGGTGCCTCTTCACTTCCCCTTTGTGATTATTGTACTTCCCTCATGACTCTTAAACTTCTTTGCAAAATGACTCTTTAAATTCTTTACATCATTGCTCTTCACATTCCATAATTGACACTTGGAATTTCACTTACTAATTAATTACAAAGAATATTACAATATACCTGTACCCATATAGGAAATATTTGGTTAGAGCCAACTAGACATCCTAGACAAAAAATTTCAGCTTGATTATGGGGAAAATCCATCTCAACAACTTCCACTTGTTGATTCTCGGTGACGTAATGGTGCCAATATTTGTACTGCACGATGAAATTCCCAAACTATGTGATGATGTCAGGATGGAAGTGGACTCTAGCCTCCGTGGCATCTAGGTACAATGATTTGGAACTAGTCTCTATTTCCTTCTTTAGTAGGAGAAACATAGTGTTGATTTGGATAGTAAGACCAATGTACTTCTACATATTATTCTTGTTCACCTCAAAATATTCCTTGGTGGAAATCTATCTAAATTGCGCCAAGTATTCTTTGATCTCCTTCCTGATGTGACTCCTACGTTTGACCTCAGTGAGTGAGCCCACTGATGGGATCATGTACGATTTCACCAAGAAATCGACATTGTTATAAAATCGTGCATATGAGGCTTGAATGTTGGCAATCAACGAGGCAATTTGTTTGTTATTCTAGATGAGAATTTGAGCCTTTAAGCTTCTCCAATTTTGCCTCTTGCCTTATTTTTTTCCCAATTCAAGAGGTTCACCTTTATATTGCACTGACCATTCATGCATGGCAACAATAACTTCTTGTACATCCTTACAATTTCTGACATGATATTTACACTTTTACTGTAATTCGTTCAAGTGGAAAATTACCTTATGCATGGTAACAATATCCTCATAAAAATTCCGCATGATCTCTCCCAAAGTTGATACTTAGTCGAGTATTACTCCCTTCAATTCTTCTAGATATTAGATGTGTGTAGAAGTTACATTCAATAACTCTTCTCAGATTTGTTCAACCTCTTTCCTAGCAACCTACAGGTTCTTTGCCAACTATTTTTTCTCGATCATAAGATATTTAGCGTTTGACTTTGCTACAGTTTCAAAGGCCAATTTGGTTGAAAAAATGGTGTTAGGATTCCTTCTTGTGTATGCCACAATCACCCTTTCTATAATGAATGTAGGAGATGCAAGGTTGTCCAAAAATATATTCTTTCGTGCTTGTAAAATATTTCTGTAAATCTCTTCATAAGTCAGATTGTACATGTCCATAATCAGAGATTCATCCAGAGGAATAATTTCCTCTCCCTCGCTTGGATATTTCTTTGCTAGAGGAGGGGTATACTGAATGGTGACCTATTGTGTACTTGGAATTAATGCAAAATATTGGTTCTGCGGCTCCAGTTCTACCTCAATGTCTTGAATCACAATTAGCTTCTCAATCTCTTCATCAAGATCCTTGTCCCGCAAATGTCTTCTTTCCTCTTCTCGTAGCCGATTCTTCTCTTGTTCCTCGACTTGTTTCTGTATGACGTCTTCTTCTTCTACTCTTCACCTTTCTTCTCCTTCCTACTTCTGCCTTTATTCCTCCAACTTCCTTTGCTCTTGTTATTCTTTTTACTTCTTTTATGCTTCCTACATCCTCTTTTTCCTCTTCTTCTTTACTGTTATGGCCGATTTCAAAATGACTAGATCTTCTTTCATCTTGCATCTTCACTCTCCCTTGGGGCTCTATGCAACCTTCCTCTTACCCTTTTCACGCACTAGGTGTGCCCTTCTCCTGGTACTGCCTCTATAGTGACTTATTTATGCGGAGTAACCAATGATGTTCTATCAAAGCTTACTCGTTCACGAGACTTGGAGGCATTATACCAATTCTTCCATGCTTCCTTCTAAGGTTTGTAGAAGTCCCACTTAGCCGCTGGAAATGAATCATCGCACAATGATCTCTACAAACACTCCCGAAATCATATGGGTTGAATTCCAAATTACTGAATGCAAATTTCTCTATTTCCTTACCTTCGGTGTCTTCAACTTTCGATTTCTTGATCTCATACAATTTGATCTGTAAAGGAAGAACAAAAAAAGGTTCTTTATTCTTCCCGTGAAAAGTTGTTGGTAACCCCGTTGAGAGATGTTATGCAACTTCTTGCATGAATAACTTATCAGTGGCATACGTCAATAGAAGATGCAAACACTTATGCCTAATGAAAACTTTAAGGAAACTGCAATTCAGTGAGGCAAACCAATCTGCTATCTTTGACACTGCTTCCATTCAGGGAAAATTTTAGGGGCTAATATTCGTAGGTGGGGTAATTTTCCATACTTTATCCAAAAAAACAATTCACCAATTTCCATTTTTTTGAAAATTGGTTCGCCCAAATTTTATAGTATAAAATTATTTTTCCCTAAAAATCACCCAAATTATATATGGACTAATATAAAATAATTAGAATGCTAAATATTTTTACAAAAGTATCATAAAAAATTTTACAATCTACATATTGGGGATTGGTAAGATTCACAAAGATTACAATCTACAACCTGCTTTGGTAATAATTCCCACCTTTCAGGGAAGGTCTTAGTACTTTACTGAGCATAGATTCCATAACATAGAACTGTCAAAAGCTGATAGGCCCCCCTGAGAGATCTTGTCTTGTAGGTGTTGGTGGGTGTCTGAAGGAGCTTTGCTAGCTCTTTTACCTATATTTTGACAATGTAATTTATGCTCAAGTAATTGTTGGTGGCATAGAAGTAAGAATCCATGAGCGTTTTTGGCTGAAGTAAATGGTACATGAGATGGTAATCCAGTGCCAGAAAAGAAGCAAGCCTTTTTCTGCTAGCACTGTTTAGAGTCATAGTCTTTGGCTGAAAATGTGTTCATATGGGAAAGCTGTGTACCTACATGCAACCTTATGTAACCCTAACCATTGAACATTGATATACACCTGTCATCCTTCGAAATATACTTTGAAGCTTCTTGCTGAGAATGCTTCATTCACTTTCTTCCATGTGATATCTGATCCATTTTCTATGAATAATTTAGAATCTACGTAAATTGGAAAGTTCACTGGTGTACTCCCAAATGCCTCTCGGTGTTGTTTTCTATGGTATACTTTTAAGTAGATCTCTTGGGTGCCATGATATCGGTGAGTGATGAAGAGAAGTGCTCAACAACTGCTATAGCTGTTGGAGGAAAATGCACTCATGGAAAAGATAAAGTAGCTTCAACAAATTGACTCACAAAGCCATATCGCAGTAGCAACCACTAGATTGAAAATAAAAATTGTACAAATATTGAGTTGAAGGAGGGAGACTCGCTACAGGAACTACGCATTATGCAGTGTCAAAAGCTACTGGTGCAACTTGAGGCTTAAGACTGCGCAATGCACAGTTCAGCCTAAGAAAACTCAGGGAGAGACTACGCATTCTACCGTCTTAGCGGCCAAAGGACAAGCTTTTGGAACTGTGCAACGCACAGTTGGGTCAACCTGGTACGGAACATTGCGCAATCTGAGAGGCCAAGCAAACATCTTGAGCCTTGGACTTGCGTAATGGAGAACTAAACAAGGCAACTGTTGGCCAGGTGAAGGGGAGATTTGCCTTGAATGAGTATGGGAAAATGGCATATTTAAGCGATGGTGCAAGTTAGAGTGCATATCTTACTAAGGATAGATCGATCAGTGCAAATCAAGCGTGGAATATCAGCACGAAAAAGGAAAAACAAACATACATGGAGATTCTTCGAAACGACGATCACAAGTGGACAAAAACAAGAAAGCTAATGCGACACTTGCGAAAATTGAACGACAGAATGAAGCAACACTTCTACAAGCTAATATAAGATAAAATTCCAGCGGCCATGGAAGGAAACAAGTGAAACAAGACTCACATAAGAGAAGTGACACAAAAAGAGACAAAAAAGCGACAAAAGACAACAAAAACAAAACTCACCCAGAAAAGCGTCGCAAAATCCACTGCATGCTCCTTGATCTCCTCGGGAAGGTTAGAAATCGAAGATCGAATGTACAAATGAGCTCTACGGGTGCCCATTATATAGATCTATTCTTATTAGGGTTTATGACGCGCATGCCTAAAATCAAGGAAAAAGCTGCACTTGGCATAAAGTTCCAAAAATAGTAATTATGCCATCTTCGAGAGACTAATTAATGACTCCCTATTTTCTAGGGATTTTTTTGCTTTTTTTTCTTTTTTCTTTTTTCGAGAAACCGGGCATGCACACTGCCAAGAGAGATTGGGCAGTTCACGCGGACTAGGCAACTTCTTGACTCAATGTATTGTGCCAGTTTTTAGCTCAAGGAAGGCTTTGCACAGTTTATGGGCTAGATGCTAGGTTGCCATCTAGAATTGGGCAGTTTTCAAACTCATGGCTCACCTTCCAAGAATAATTTCACAGTGTCTATCATCAAGGCTGGTCTGCCTTCCTAGATTACGTTATTTCTAGAGGGAAGACTAACAATGCTGCAAAGTCAAGTCAAGAGATAACTTCTATTTGAAAAGTATCAAACCATGATCAAATCATCATAAGCACAATATGAAAATATAAGTCTTGGTCATAGCTTGAATAGTTGACGACAGTGAAAGATGAGCTCCATTGGGCAAAAAGGAAGACTCCAAAATCAAAGCATGGGAAAAATTTTGGAGGGTGGTTGTAGCAGCTACAACAATCTCCAATCTGATTTGTCTAGAATCTGGTATTGATTCATTGAAATCACAATTTTCACAGGTCAACTTTGCATAATCAAAATACCCCAATAATTTCTCAGGGTATTGAATCCATATATGCAATCAAAAAACCAATTTAAACAACATAAATCAAAATTCGACCACAACTTTCTTTTTTGATAGTAAAAAATAATCTTCTTTCACTTTTCCATCATGAAATGTTTCCAAATATTTAATAATATCCCGGCTTTTCAGCTTTCTGTTTTCTTTCCTTAACCTGGAATCTTTCCAACTGCTAAATACTTTTCGAGCTCACCCATCGCAACTTGACCGACAAACACTAATTGGGCAGCCCAAATGGGGGTGTGGAACGCCCACTTATATATCAGTTCTCTCTCCCGTTCAATACGCTGGTTGTTTTAATCTTCCATAAAGTCCAAAGTATTGGTGACATTATTCAATGGGATAATGATAACACACAAATATAACGATCAAGTTGGAATGGGACTCGGGAAAGACAAATTGGTATTTTTTCAAAATTTGGTGCCCTTTAAACACTGAGCTTGACAGATAAAACAATTGTCATATTCCATCGTCCTTTAAACGTTGAGAAGGAAAAGAAAACTGATAGACTAACTACATTGTTTTATATATAAAACTGACAGCTGACATTAAAATGCCACCGCGAAAGGAAACCTCAAGTCAATACGTCTGCTTCCATCTCTCATTCAGTACGGTAGGTTTCCAAGTATTTGTTAACGTGCAGTCTTTCCAAGGAAAATTGGATATGAGACCATCAGAAAAATTGGATATGAGGAAAAAAAATAATAGATTTTTTTTGGTTGATGTCAAGTCTTCAAAACTTTTCCATCGCATCGTGACAGATGTCACTTCTCTCTCCCGTTCAATACGCTAGTTCTTCTAATGTTTCATAAAGTCCAAAGTTTTGGTGACTTTATTCGTTGCGATAACATAAATATAAGGATTTTAAGTTTGGATGGGACTTGAGGAGAAGGACAAATTGGGAGTGTTTTCTTTTTTGGATAATGAAAATACCAATGATTTTTCAAAGTCCATGTGAATTGGAATAAATATAATGATTAAGTTTGGATGGGACTTGAGGAGAAGGACAAATTGGGAGCGTTTTCTTTTTTGGATAATGAAAATACCAATGGTTTTTCAAAGTCCATGTGGATTGGAATAAGTGCATAGGTAACATGAAAACTGGCGAAGGAAATTATAATGAAATGGTTCTTCTAAGCATTCTAGTTGGTTCTCATGACTTTATCTTAAGAGATGAAAAAAGTGAGGAGTGTTTTTTTGGATAGCGAAAATATTAATGATTTTTCAAAGCTCATGTGAGTTGGAATAAAAGATTAACTGAAATGAAAATTGGTGAAGGAAATTGTAGTGCGATTACAAGGAAATTGGAGTATTGATTTAACATAAATTGGGACAAGGTCAAGTAGAAATTGATGAAATTTTCTTCAATCAAAAGAAAATGAGGGTATTATTCTTCCAACATTTCACTTCACTTTATGAGATGATAAAATTGGGATTTTTTTTTGGATAAAAAGAAAATACTAGTGATTTTTAAAAGTCCACTTGAATTGGTAAAATGAAGAATGGTGAAAGTTAGAAGGTTGTGAAAATATTAGTGATATTTTCAAAGATTATGGTGAATTGATATGCATATTTCGAGACCATTCTAGAAAGAAGTAAATGGACTTATTCAATGTGTTTATTTATTTATATCAAATTGGTATATGAGACGTTGTCAAGAAAATTGGATTTTGAATTATATAGAAATGTACATACTCTATCTCATTAACTTTGAAATTATAAACACATATTCTTAATCATAAATCATAAACAAACAATAAAAACATTTTTTTTAATGTAAAAGAAATATTAAAATTAATTTAAAATCCAAAAGCTAAATTTATAAAAAATATTTCATATACTTTAAATAATATAAAACATTAATTATATACATATGTATGGAAAAAATACAACTAAACAATTTATGCAAAATTTAAAAAAATTTAAAATATGGTTTTTTAATTTTTAAGTTAGTAAATAAGTTTGTGTCAAGTTGTGTTGTAGTGTATAGAAATATTATGTATGGAAATGATTAAGGACAAAAAATTTGTATGATTTTTTTATGATAAAATTAGTATAATTTTAAAAAAAAATTAGTATGATTTTTTTATTTAAAATTGAAATTTTGAAATATACTTAAAACTATATGATTTTAAAATTTTATAATATATGAATTTAATCAAAAAAATTTCTAATAACAATTATGATTTTGACCATTAATTGTTTAATTTTTATTAATTTACATAAAAAATAAAATGCTAATTAATTGATATCCACATTATATAATTATATCTATTGTATAGAATTTTATAAGTTCCACAAACTATATAATTTTTTTTTTAGTGTGTTAGGTTTTTGTGATTTCGAAAATTAGTAGACCAAATGCACAGTGTAACATCAGACCAGTCTTTGGATTCCTATGACCTAGCCTTCCTGGACTCAGAGAGGGCTCTCTCTATTTGTGTGCAAAGGATGTGAACTTGTTTGCTTTTAGGGTTGATTTTAGGCTAGTTTTCAAGTGTAGGGTTTGTTGTTTGTTTTGGTTGGGTAAGTTGATCAAGTAGGATAGGTGGAGTGATAGGTCTTCAAATCATTGGGCTATGGAGTCTATGAAAGTCATGGGTATCTCAATAATGATTCAGAGTGCATCACAGAGAAAATCTAGTATGGTCAACGAATTTTTAAGGTTATGTGTGAAGTGAAATGGACATTAAGTTGGTGAACAAGGTAGGGAAAAAGGCAGTGAAGTATCCTTTGTCAAATACCTTTAAACAAGAAGGTCTCAAATATTGATAAGCAAAAGATAATAATCATGAGGTAGGGCAAAACATTAACTCAATGACAATACTTAAACAAATAGGCATTCAAGATGAACAATTTAGTGAACCAAAGAAAGCAATAAACTTATCTAACTTTGGTGATTTCACCTTCAAGGTATGAAAACATATAAGATAACATATAACTTAATCAAATAAAGACTGAACTCCAAAACATTATTGATCAAGCTACTAAGAACTTTGAGGCAGACTTCTTAAGCATAGACAAAGGGCATGATCAAAATATGCCCTCTTTGGCTAAACCTAGCAAGTAGTACTTCAAAGAGAGATTCCAAAAACAGAGTTCTAAATAATATCAAGTAAGCATGGCTAACCATAAAACATATTTGAAAACTACTTCTTTAAACCATTCATGAAACAAACGAGCTTAGGTGGGCCTAAGGAGCAGCTAAGAATTCCTTAAACTAACCCAACAGAGGAAAACATAAAGACAATAGAAAACAGGAAGGACTAAGGTGCCTCAAACAACATTTCTTAGCCTATACTTTTATATTCTACTAAAACATAGAAGGATGAACACAATGATAAACATGAAAAACATGAACTAATTAGGGACACATCACCATTAACCAAGCTCAGGGATCCTGCAAGCAAGCTTCTTCATCATCAATCAAAGCAAGCCATTCACAAGCTCCACAACACCAAATTTCTCTTCAACCTCAAAAAACCATGTATTTCTCTCAAAACTCATCAAATGGCAACCTTTTACAATGAAGCCCTCATGCTATATTTATTTAGCAAAGGAGGGAAAAACCCTAGATAGGGTTGGAAAATGTCAAAATCACTCATAAATGTCATTTATGCCTAAGAGACCATGCAAGGCCCAAGGCACAAAATATCCCATGAAATAAATGCCAAAATAACTTCTTACACCTAATTCTAGAGTGATTTGCTTAAAAAAAGACTAAAATATGGTTTTTCAATAAATGAGTGTGTTTTGTTGACTTTTGGTCGAAAAGACACAGTGAATTCCATAAGCTCAGTGCCACCTAGTGCATAAAATAGGTCTTGTTGCAGCCAAGTTTTGGACTCGTTCCCGATGTCAGATTTTGCTCCGTGATGGCCTGTTGGAAAGCCTGATGAGTCTACTTTCCTGATCTACCCTTGCTTTCCTGATCTAGCTCCTATAAACTGTTCACAATGTCAATATCCCAACACTTCTTTGAGCGCAGCGTGAAGCCTGAAATGGAGGCAGAAAGGTGAAAAATGAGGTGTTTTGTGACCTTTTGAGGGGTAAAAAATGCTCCAAATGCTCTGAAATTTGGTGAGCATAATGTACTAGTGATGTAAAATCCAAAAAAGTAGAGTTTTCTCTATGAGGATGCTTGAGGGAAAAGGGTAGCGCCTTTGGTGCTACGCATATAGGCCTCCAAATTCACAAAAAACAAAAACTTGTCCAAATTTCTTCAAAATTGGTGGATGTCTCCCTCATGGGGTTTGAGAGACCTGTAGAGAAGCTTGTGCCAAAAATCCAAGGTTTTCATGATGTTTTTCTTCTTTTGGTGCTTGGATTTTGGTTTGGGCCTCCTTCAGTTTAGCCCTTGTAACTTTGTTTCTCCGCGCATAATGCTTAGTCATCCTTCTTTGGAGATCAAGATATTGATTTGCCTTCTTCAACTTGGCCTCCAAGTTTATGTTGGCTCTTTCCAACCAAGGCTCCCGATCATGTGCTATCTCCATATCCAACAATTCATCTAGAGGGCACTGCTCTGCTAGGTTTGATTCTTTTTCCCTCTCTTTCGCTAATTCCTTCTTCAAACCTATGGTTTTTGGTCTCCTTCTAGGTTGCTCCTCTTCACCCTCACTTTCTTCATATGGGCCCATAAACTCTTCTAGGTTTACCTATGCCATTTCAACTTCTTTCTGGGCTTTGAGTGCTCTATCCTCATAGATGGCATGTTGTGCACTGATTTGTTTGTTTTCCATCTCATAAAAATGAATGACACTCTTGGCTCTAACCAAATCAGCTTCCAAGACCTTGATTTCGGCATTTTTGTCTTGGAGGAGGAAGTTTGAAATCCTTGTTTCATTTTCTTCATCACTATCCACTTGAATGATTTCAAACTCGTTTTCAATCTCATGATCTTCTGCTTCTTCTTTTATCTTTTGTTCACCCTTGTCAAGTGGCTGAGCTGAGGTGGATGGCATGGTCCCTTTCCTTTTGGAGGTAGCAAAACATCCTTGACCCTCTTTGATATGTGAGTGAAAGAGGTGTGATTGTGGCATTTTTGGTGTTTTTATCATGGTTGTGATCCTTGAATTGACTATCAACCCCTTCATTATTTTCATTGTCTTCATGGCTGTTCTGAACATTTTCTTCTTTGTTGTCTTGCCCATCACTGAGGCCTGTTTCTAGGGTGTCATTGTTGTCTTTAGATCCTACATTGTCCTCACTGACATTATCTTTATCATTGTCATGCTCATTTCCCCTTCCTTCATTATTTGCCTCTGTATCTTCTTCACTGTTTGTTTTTTCCTTTTCATCACTTTCTTCCTCTTCATTCTCTATTTTTGTGTCCTCTGTTTCTTGCTAGCTCAAAGTACCATCACTGCTCAAACTGTCTCCCCTGTCCTCTTGTTCATTTTCTTCACTGTGACTATGAATGTCATGATTACTTTCAGCCTTTTATTCATTTTTCTCATCATGAGTGTCATCACTGTGGAGGTCACTTATTTTATATTTTCATGATTGTCATGAATGTTGTCATGACTGTCATTAATGTTTTCCTCTTTCACTCATACTTGCCTCATTACCTTTTTCATCTTTGTCAGTTGCTCCACCTGTATCCATGTTGTCTTTTGCTTCATCATCAGTGTCACTGCCTTGACTGCTTGCATGGTCCTTTGAGCTGTTTTTCGGTTTGTCACCTTCAACCATTTCTATGTCATCTACTTGTTCTTCATCATATTCTGCCTCTTCTTCATCATATTCCTCTTCATGTTCTTCATCACCCTCTGTTTCCATGTGATCTATCTCTGGTGGGCTGAAAACTTCATCACCCTCACCCTCTTCATTTTGCTCATCATTATCATCTTCCTCCTTATTTGGGTTTGACTCATTGTCATCTTCACCCTTATTTTCATTTGATTCTTCATTGCCACTTCCTTCTTCATTTTATGGATCAAGAGAAGGGGAGGAAGGGAGGTTTGCTTGAGGAGGAGATAGAAGAGTAGATGGAGGGGGATGAGAGGATGAAGGCAAGTTTGGTTGATGATATGGCTAAGGGCTTGTGAATGCCTCATGAGCTATGAATGCTTCCCAAGGTATGCCCTTCTATTCTAATTGATGTAAAACCACCATCTTGAGAAAGGAGTGGTGGAATAAGCTCTACATTTGTTGTGAGCGATTCCTCCTCCGAACAATAGAAAAGATTTCCTCAATGCTCCTATAGAGGTAATAGGATAGGTTTAGAATATTTACCCCTGTGAAATGCATGATCAATATAACATGGTAGGAGTAGAGCCTGGAGTATCTCCCCTCATAGGTAAAGTACTTCATAATAACCATCATCAAGGGTGAAAATCTGTGTTTCAGGTGTGAGAAAGGAAAAATGGCTTTACAACCTTCTCTGTACCTAGTTTTGACAAATGGCTCATAATAACTCTTTTTTAACTTTTCCTTCTTAAACCACTTCTCACCAATAGTAGGAATACCTATAGCATTAAAGATGGTATCTTCTAAGATTTAAAAATCTACCCCTGCAAGGTTTGATTGTTTGTTGTGTAGGTTAAGAATGAGAAATCTTGTAAGCTCCGGGTGGCTTTTTACTTGTTTGACCCTCTCAAAAAATTGGAAGCACCCTACATTTTGGAAACATCAGAGGATCATGGGAGATGAGGTTATACCCACTGTGCTATGTGGTTTAAATCTATTCACTTTCACTCCTCTGTGGTTTGGCCTCATGGGTCATTGGCCTCTTTCACTGCTGCTACTATCTTCTGCTCCTGACATGGTGATGGGAGTTGTTTGTGGAAAAACTAGGGTTTGGAGGAGCAAAATGAAAATGGTGGTGAGGGAAAATTTTGTGAAGGAGTGATGTGGAGGTTAGGTTTTAGGACTAAGTGCTTGAATTTGAAAAAGGGCTTACTTGGAACATGAAGTGTAACTACCCTAATTCACTCTCCCTCAAATGACAATTAATTTGTTCAAGGAGGCCAAAAATAGAGGTTTAATTTGCATTTAAGACCTAAGGTTTGCACAACTAGGGTTTACTCATTCCTTAGCCACCAAATGACTAAAAACACTTGGGAGGAGGAGAAAATAGGCCACCTACCAGTTTCACTTTCTTGCAGGCCTTTAAATGCAAATTCGATGATGACCTTGAGCCTTTGGGGAAAAAAATTTCAAGTGTGGAGATCCTCCGCATTAGCGTAGCGCCCTGCCCAAACTGTCGGGTCAGCTTGTGGGCGCAACGCCGAAAAGTCGTGCCTCTGCCTGAGCATAGCACCAGCATTCAGAACAAGGTGTCGGGTTCCAAGCGTGTCGGGCTCGTCTGTGCATAGCGCCACTGTTTAAAATAGGGTGTCAGGTCTCGGGTGTGTCAGGCTCGTCTGTGCGTAACGCCACCCGATTCGTGCAGCGCCACCCCTTATTTGCATAGCACCGAGTAATGGCGGAAAACCCGATTAGCACAGCGCCAGGGTCTGTGAGCGTAGCACCACCCTATTCGCGCAGCGCCAGGGAAATTTTGCCCAGAAACAATAAAAAAACATTGAATCTTCTACTGAAGGTTTTCTCTCTTTGAAAAATGACAAGTGGGATGAAAAATGATAATTTGAGATGCCTTTATACATTTGAAAATAAATCAAAATCAGAAAACCCACTTTTGTTAAGTTTTTGTCACTTTTTCATTTGGCTGATACTTTTTACCCTTTTTGCACGTGATATGAAACTTTTTTAAAGTGATCTTTCCTCCTTGGTGAGGGCTTGCTGGAGAGATGAAGAGGTCCCTTTATTTTTTATCTTTGAGGGTCTGGGCACTATCCAAACTGTTTCTAATTGCACTGATAAACTGAAACCATTTTTTTTATCCTTTTTGGCATTCCTGAGTGTAAGTGACCTGAAACATGTCTTTTTACCTTCTTACTGATTTTTGACAGTGATGTACCCATTTTGACAAAGACTAAAAATTATGCCTATTATGTCTCTTCTTGGCCACTTTCGATTTTATGCAGGTGCCATGACACAATTGTTATTGGTCTCCTTAGTCACTCTTTAGAGGTTGACACCTTAGTTACTTAACAATAAACTTATGCTCAACTTGATTTCCTGTCTTTGAAACTTAACATTAGGCTTTCCTTCCTTTGACCATTTTGAGGGCAAGTGACAACACTTTGAAGGTTTGATTCCCCTTATACTGATACTCCTTGTATTTTCCTTTCCTTTGATGCAGTGAAGCATTGTTTCCTTGGCAAACCCTAGAAATCCCCTTCTTTTCCTACCTTCTCAAACTTCAGGTTTAAGGGCTGTTAGAGAAAAATAATTAGTGTTGTCTTCTAAGTTCTCTATAGCCCTTTCAAGTTCATTCATTTATGTTCAGTAAACCTCACTTTTTCCCTTCTTCATTTACAACTTCTAAAATATCTTCAATTTCTGCTTCGTTGTGTTGATGTGTCTCTATCCTTGTGGTCTTTTGCATTGGCTTCTTTCTTGGCAATACTGCTTAGCCAATCAGTCCTAAAAACCTTGATTCTCTTTGAACAAAGGCATGATGTCTCTCCTTTACTGTGGATGTCCTTAGTGATGATTTTGCCTCTTACCTTACCTAATTTTCTGCTAATAGCCACCTTGACACCTCTGCAGAAATGTCAAAATGGGCAGTTGTCCTTTGCAGAATTTATGCTTGACCAAGAAGGTCTTCCTTGAAGGATTTTTGATCCATTTTGGACAATCATGTGCTAACCTTATTTCTTATTGGATCCACCTTCTTGGTACATAAAAAATAGTGATTCATAACACAAAAACCATCCTACAACTTATGAAACCTTAAATGACCTAGTGGGAGGCTCTTTGGACTTGGCCTTTGGCTGAAATCTTGACTTGGGTTCTTTAGGTGTAAAACAGAGCTTTTGATAAACTAATTTATCGAAGATCCAAAATCCAATGTACTTTATTTATCTAAAGAGCCTACAGAGATAGTTTTGAGGCCATCAATGCTTGAGGCATCTGGGAGACACAAAAATGAGTGGGTTGGTTAGTGATCCTAGGTGGCAAGTGGAGGCGTTAGCCAAGGAAAAACAAAGTGCTAAGGACAAAGGTGGCAAAACATAGTGAAAATGAGTGGCATGAGTCCATGATGGGTCTTTTGGGAGTGGTAGGCTAACCATGACATGATAGGATAGTAAAATAGTGAAACATTTATCCTAAGGATAATGAAGGCAGTGAGATTTCTAAAACTCACAATATTCATGAATTTTGTTTTTAGAAATCTATGATAAGAATCTAGTCATCTACAAAAAGAAAAAATTACTGATGACTAATAGTGGCTCCACTTGGGGAGGGAAACTCCTTTTCAGAAGGTGTCCAGAACTTCAAATCTCTTGGTTTTATGAAGACCAGTGCCTCATAAATTGGGCTGATTTTTCTTCTTTCATTTGATGATGCTTCTTTGAAGTTGTGATCTCAATAATTTGAAAAACATGATTACTCCAACTTTAGCCCTACCTACCCATCTTAATTTCCTAACATTTTTTCTTCCTTGGGTTCACTTGAACTGGAAAACCCTTTGACATTCTTTTTATTTTGAAAGCAAAAACAAACTATGTACTTGTACCCTTATTGCTTCTAAGAGTTTAGATTATGCTAGTGAACTCTTTTATTCTCTACCTAGACTATTTGACTGTCAAGATTAAGCTGTTTGACAGACTTCATTCTCTAATCTATTGATACGAAATTGAAAACATGGTTTAACCATGATTAGGCAATATAATTTACCATGGACTGTGGCATTAGGACAAGATGCACACAAGTATTATCTTGTAAAAACAAAACTAGAAATATTAGGGCTGTGATCTATCATTTATTAAGCATCCCCATTTTTCTCTTTGGTTTAGATTTGAGCATGGGGAACCAGTATCTTTCATTCCTAATATATTATTTTTGACAAGTCAAGTTTGAATGATTTGAAAAGCTTTATTTCACTAACTTATCAACATAAATTTAAAACATGTTGAACCATTATTAGGCTAGATGACTAAACAAGATCTTCTTTTTAAACAAGTAGTGGCATTTAGGCTGCACACTTTTAGTAGTTTTCTTTTTGGGTATGGGGTTGTACCTCTTTTCAAATCTGCCCTCTTTTTCTATTTTCCTGCTTTTTATTTTTTGTTCTTTCATGTTTTTTGTCAAACAATGCTATGTATAATAAATGAGAATTTCAAACTAGAACTCTTGACATTCATGGTATTTTAGCACCCTGTCATCAACATGATGTACAAACAACCCTTTTGCATTCATCTCTTATAAATAGAAAACATGGTTACTTCCATTTGAGGGCATGGTGTAAGGATTTTTCCAACAATCTTCAAACATGCCATGCTCTCCTTTGTATTTCCTCTTTGAGTCTTGCTTCCAAACCTTGCTTCTGTCAAAGATCCTTCTTAGGTGGAAAAGGTATTCTTTATCAGCTTCAAAGCAGATGGTGATGTCATTAATGTATATCATAGTGAAATAGTTGAAAACAGGGGCCATGACTCTTTGGAAAGTAGCTTCCACACTCCTTAGCCCAAGAGGCATGTGATCAAACATGTATGTGCCCAAAAGTACTTTAGAAATGGATTTATGGTGATTAATTTGGATCGCTCTCATCTGATGGTAACCTGAAACACTACCATGCAATGACATCTTGTTAGAAACTCCTACCCTTTTTAGAGTATGATTTATCTTGGGAAAAGGGTATTTATCCTTCATGGAGGTTTTGTCTAGGTACCTAAAGTCTATACACAGTCTGCATCCTTTTTCTTTCTTTATTAGTGACATAACTTGTTCCAAAGCTTTCTATTTTTTCTTGAAAAGGATCATGCTTTGGACATTGTTTGTGTCAAAAGGTTTCAAGCTCTCATCACCACAAGCAACATCATATTCAAACCCTTTGCACAACCTTATGTATTTCAGTTTTTTGTGGGGTGGCAAAGATTTGGATAACCTGATCATCTTAGGTTTTTCTAGGCAGCCTATGTTGTTTTCTTCTATGTCAGACTCAGTAGTTACCACTCTAGGCTTCTTGATACCATCTCTGGAATCCAAGAAATTTTCCAAAGTGACAGAACCTTCTGGTGATGAATTGTCTCTGTATTGCAATGCTTTAAGGTTCTTCTGATCCAGGTTCCTAGAAAGTTTTGCCATATGAAGGTGTTGCAGTATTTTGATATTGACATAAGGGAATGTTTCTATTTTTTATGTTTGTCCCTCATTTGAGAAACCTTGTTCGGATTCTAAGCTTAGTTTTAGTTTTGCAGTTTTATCTTCAGTTTGTAGAAAATCAAGTTTAGCCTTGACATCGTGTTGTTGTTGGGGGCTGCTAGATTTTTGGTTGTTGAGCTCTTCATGCAGTGGCAGGTTCGACTATTGTAGTATGTCTAGATCTATTTCAACTTCACTTACTTTCTCATCAATATCCTCTTCATTACATAAGATGAGTGAATCAAGATCTGAATGTATGGAATAAATAGGTGTGTTGTTTGGCCTCTCTTCATTGCTAACTATATACTTCATGTGTGATTCTTGGTATAATATCCTTGTTTGGTTAAAAACAGGGATGGTGTCATGGGATATGTCTAGTTGAAGGTTCCCCTAAAGTTTGGCTCCCCAAGATCTAGATAGAATCATGCCATGCTTGGGGGAATATCTGCCACTGCTATGTCTTGTTAGTGTCTTGTGATTTTGCAAATTGGTAAACCAAATGACAGGGTAACATCAGACCATTCTTTGGAATCCTAGGACCTAGCCTTCCTGGACTCAGAGAGGGCTCTCTCTATTATGCCAAGGATGTGAACTTGTTCACTTTGGATGATTGATTTTAGGCTAGTTGTTAAGTGTCGGTTTGTTTGTTTGTTTTGTGTTGGGGTAAGATGATCAAGTAGGATAGGTGGAATGAGAGGTTATCAAATCAATTGGGAAATGGATTCTATGAAGTCATTGATATCTCAATGGTGAATCGAGGTACATCACAGGGAAAATCTAGTGTATTAAATGGATCTTTAAGTTTACGTATGAGGTGAAATGGATAATAAGTTTGGGAACCAAGGTAGGGAAAAGGGTAGTGAAGTATCCTTTGTAAAATACCTATGAAAAAGAAGGTCTTGAATATAGATAAGCAAAGCTACTAATCATGAGACAGGGCACACCATTTACTCAATGACAATACTTTAAACAAATAAACATTCAATATATACAATCTAGTGGAACAAGAGAAATAAGACAACTTATCTAACTTCAATGATTCTACTTTCTATATTTGAAAACATATAATAGAAAAATAACATCAATAAATGAAGAGGGAACTCCTAAACATCATTCATTAAACTATAAATAACCTTGAGGTAGAATGATAAGCATATTCAAAGGGCAAGATCGAAACGAGGCCTCTTTGACTTAACCTAACAATCAATACATCAAAGGGAGATTTCAAGACAGAGTTTAGATATCATTAAACAAGCAGGGATTACCATGAATCATGTTTATAAAATAGAATATTAATACAATAATGAAATAGACAAGCTTAGGTGGGCCTAAGGAGCAAATGAATAATTCTTTAAGCTAACCCATTAGAAGAAAACATGAAAACAATAGCTAACAGGAGGACTGAGGTGCCTCAAACAACATTTCTCATCCTATAATTTTCTGAGCTACTGCAATATAGAAAGATGGACATATGGGAAACAATAAAAAACATGAACATATGAGAGATACATCACCATTCACTAAAATTAGGGATCCCGTAAGCAAGCCCTCATCACCATCAGTCAAGGCAAATCATCCACAAGCTCCACAACACTAAATTGTTCTTCAACTTCCAAAAACCATGTATTTCTCTTAAACACATCAAGTCCTAATGTTTACAATGAATCCTCATGCCTTATATAACAAGAAAGGAAGAGGAGAGCCCACTAGAGCATCTAGAAGCCTATTGGTCAACAAGAAATATCTTAAGTTGTCCTTGAGGCCTTGCAAGGCCCAAGGCACAAAAATATCTTACAAATATCTTTTCCGGTGAAAAATATCAATTAAATTGAATTTTAGTCCTTGACAAGAAAAATAAAATGTTCCAAATGCACATTCTACCCAGTCACCCACAGGAGAGCTGAACACTGTGTCAAACATTGAAATTATGCCAGGAGCATAGCACAGAAATAGGCCTTTTTGCAGCAGTGTTTTGGAGGCCTTCCCAATGTCGGAAAAGGCTTCGATATGGCCCATTGAAAACCCCTGAATTCTACTTTCCAGATCTACATTTATTTCTTCAATCTGACCTCTGAAAGTTGTCTAAAAATGAAAAATCCAAGACTTCCAGGAGCGTAGCGCATGCTTTGAAAAGTGGGCAGAATGGTGGAAAAACGAGTGTTTTTGACCGTTTTGGGGGATCAAAACAACCCTAATTCAGCTGAAAATTGGTGATCATACTCCTCTAATGATGTGGAATCCAAAAATATAAACCTCTCCTCCTAAGGATTCCCTGGGAAAAAGTGCAACACAGGGTGCGCTATGCTCCTAGCCTCAAAATTTGCAAAAAAAACAAAATCTTGTTCAATTTCTCCCAATTTTGGTAGGTAGGTGCGTTATGGGTCCTGGGATACATGTATAGAAGCTTGGGCCAAAATACCAAGCCTATCTTTGTCCTTTTCATCTTTTGGTGCCGAGCCCTCATTTTGGGCAATTTTGAGTTTTTTCCTTGCAAAGTGGTTTCTTCGTTTATAGTGAAAGTCATTCTCCTTTGCAAGTTCAAGTCTTTGTTGGCCTTCTCCAGTTTGGCCTCTAGATGTATGTTGGCCCTTTCAAGCCATGATTCCCTATTATGCTCAACTTCCATGGCAAGGACTTTAGTGAGGGGAAATTTTTGTGCTTCGGCTGATTCTTCTTCTCTCTTCTTTGCCAATGCTTTCCTAAGACCCATAGTCCTAGGTCTCCTTCTAGTTTGACCCTCTTCATCACTACTTTCCTCATAAGCACCCATGTATTCCTCCAACTGCAATTTTGACCTTTGAGCCTCTTTCCGATATTTGAGTGCCCTTGCTTCATAGATGGCCAGCTGGCCACTCATTTGTTTTTTTTGCATCTGCAACAAGTGAATGAGATCCTTTGACCTTTCTAATTCAACTTCCAAGTCTTTGATCTGTGCATTCTGGTCTTGTAGAAGAGATTTTTCAATTCTTGTATCACTTTCTATGTGAATGAGCTCAAACTCTCTTTCCTCCTTATGATTGTCTTCTTCCTCTTTCACTTGTTGTTTACCTTTGTTAGTAATTTGAGTGGATGAGGATGGCATGGCCCCTTGCCCTTTGGAGGCAGCAAACACATGCCTCTCTCCTCTTTAATAGGTAAGAGGGAAAGGTGCTACAAGCTTCCCTTGAAAACCTTGATCACTAGTGACCTTATGACTATTTTTCTCCTCATGGATTATCTCTGTGTATGCATCTTCCTTACCTTGCTCTTGGTTGCCCTTTTGATAAGAATCCTCACTATATTTTATGCCATCATCACTATCAAGACCCCTAGGACTTTCATCCTCTGTTTTTGGAATGTTAGGGGTGCCTTGATCATTGCTTAGCACATCTTCACTTCCATGACTGTCCTCTTCTTCATCTTTTGTCCCACTGTATTCACTGTCAAATTCAGCCTTTGTATCACTGTTTGGACTCTTTGTAGGGTCACTGTCTTGGGCACTTTCATTAATATTTCCCTCACTGTGATGATCATTTTTTTATTCACTAGGTGAGTTATCTTGGTTGATCTCTTCCTCACTGTCCTGTTCATTACCTTCATTATTTGGCCCATTGTTATCATCATTTTTCCCATCGAAATCACCTTCAAACTCTGTTTCTTGGCTGCCTTTTCCATCCTTGTCACTGTCATAATTTTCCTCTTTACTGCTGGCATATGCCTCACCTCCAATGCATTTTGAATATTCAGTTTCACTTTATTCATCATTTTCTTCTTCTCCTTCATTCTCATTTGTTTTTTGATGGTCATTAGGATCATTTGTTTCCTCTTGAGAAGCTGCCTCTGTCCTTGTATCTTTGGAGTCATCCTCTTCATCATAAGAGCCACTATTTTCCTCTTTTCCTAGCTCACTGTTTTCCTCTTGAGAATCTGCCTCTGTCCTTGTATCTTTGGAGTCATCCTCTTCATCATAAGAGCCACTATTTTGGTCTTTTTTCTCATTATTGAGCTCACTGATTTCATCTCTGTTTTCTTCTTCATCAACACACTCTTCTTTGTCACTGCCTTCATTAATTTCTTCACGGTCATCTCCCTCTCCTTCACTGCTTTCTTCATTTTCACCTTCCTCTCCTTCACTACTTTCTTCATGGTCATCTCCCTCTCCTTCACTGCTTTCTTCATGGCCATCTCCCTCTCCTTCACTGCTTTCCTCATTTTCACCTTTCTTGGGAGAAGGTGAATGAGGAAGGTTTATTTGAGGAAATGATTCATGTGAAGAGGATGAAACAAGGCTAGTGGAGCATGATGGAGGTGTGTGAGGAGGAAAATGAGATTATGATGGCAGATTTTGCAAAGGGATAGGCTATGGAGTTGTAAAATCATCATGCGCGATGAAAACTATTGGTTGATAAAAGGTGCCTTTTAAAAATCCTAATTATCCCACATTAATCATCAATCCTGGCAAGTCCTATTATTTCAAGAGTGTACATAGTATGTGGCTGCTATCAATTCAGAGAGTAATGTCTCCTAAATTGTAGTATAGATCTTTACACAAGAATAAATGGAAGCATCTAATAAACTTCAATTGCAATTATTAAAGGGAATATCAAAGTTCAATCCTCTATTGAAATCAAATCTTACAGCAATTCAAGTAACAGTATGATCAACCGAGAGCACGGTAACAATAAATCTCCTCTACTTAGCTGATTCAATCTAAACTATATTAAATCTTATAAAGCAATCAAGATAGGAATGATATCACTTCTGAGAGTCTAATAGAAATAATCAAACTCTTACATATGATTAAATCAATATAACGCACTATCTAGATGATTCACGCTATAATGAACAAGACTTAAATCAAATTATAGCGATGTAAAGTATAAACAGAATATACACTATTTCGATACAAGAAAGCAATGAACATCTAATGAAATAAACTCATGGAAACAAGGAATTATCAACCCAACCAAACTCTAGAAGAATTAGAAATATAACACAAGGAAGCAGTTAACTTCACCAGAGACCGGGCCCTTAGCCACCAGCGAGCACTGCTAAGTTACTTTAGATAATGCGAGAGAACATCAACGTCAATTATATATTAATCATCGAACTTGAGTAGCATTATAATATAATCATGTTCTTCAACGACGAAAGTCTGTAATTAAACTTACAACTTCAAAAATAACCAAGATTCCTCCCCTTTCTTCCTACAATCGCCTTCTTTTATAATCAGAAAGGGGTAAAGAGTGAATAGTAAATGCGATCCCTCAGGATCTCCAGATCTTAAGGGATTCGCAATCGATTTCTAACTTAAGACATATTTCCTATTCCGCGCTGATTCCTCTGATTTGCTCTCAGCCATGTCCACAACCGATGCGTTCCTTCCTTTGCTTGTCATATTTTGCTGCTCCAACGTCAGGGAACAACAATCATTCCTTTTATCACTTTCCTACATAAAGAAGGGTGAAAGTTAGTTAAATCGTAACTGCAAATAATTCCTTCATTTATTACCATAATTCCTCAATATATTAATGCATTAAGATATGAAAAATATAAGAATTAAGGAAAAAGATGATGAAATTAATAGTAAATACATACCCATTTCGTAACTCAACATACTCCCCTGCTTACCCTGTTTTATGTCCTCATGAAAAGCAATTAATTCTGATGGAGTGAAGTTAAAGAGTACGTTGGAGAAGGGGCATAAAAAATTGGTCTGAAACCATGATGTTGAGTTAAGAGTGCAAAAGCGGGCCCTTCCTTTCCTTCAGGAAATTCATAGATGGCCCTGTAACCTTCAGGAGGATATCAAATGATGGGGCTACAGAACTGACATCCTAACCAATAGGGTCCTTCTCTTAAAATGAGGTTGCTATATGTGACAAAATGGGTTGCAGCTGCTTTGAAATTTATGTAATCAAATGGCTCCCTATCCTGCACACTAATAGTAGAGACCGTCCACCTAAGCTTGGACGCAGCCAGAGAGATTTTTTGAATGGATTGAAAATATGATACTCTGTTTTGTACAATATCTTTATGAATAGGCCCTAAAAGTTTAATCACCTCTTCCCTTTTCACCAGACTGTTGTGGTTGGAAAGCATTTGCAAAGGGTGCTTGGGTTCACTTCGTACCCAAAGATCCAACCCATGCTCTTGTCTTTGAAATGAGTTATGAGCTTTGAACCATTTAAGTTGATTAACTACAAAAAATATAAAGTCCTGGAATTGAACATCTCCCACAAAAGGGTTTCGGTTCTTTTCCACCTCATCCGCTAATACAAAATTATGTAGGTAAAACTCACAAAGCAACCTTTTAACTTTTACACCATGTTGTTTGCAACAATTTATAAAATCCTCAACTGTTTTTAATTCAATTGGTTTTCTAGCTCTTACGGCTTTAATTTTCAACAGCAAGTATCATTCTAACAAAAACAAGGCGTAGTTAGCGGCAGGAGCCTTGCATGCCAAGACGCCTGTATATAATGAGCAGATGGTGTCTGTCCGAGCTATTACCCTGTCTAATCTTAGCTTGATTCTCTCTATTTTCTCTTTTGATTTTCTGTATCTAGGTCTCGCTCTCTATCGCATTCATTTCCCGAAGTTGCCTCTACAACTCTTGATATATTGGCTGGGGAACAGTTTCTTGCTCAAGCTATTCTAACGTGAGCCAAGCCTGTGCTAATTTTGTCTGAAGATTCAGAATAATGGGTTCATTGTGTTTCATGATGTATTTAGCTTGTATGCTTGTGTGAGTCTCTTTATTATGGGAGGCCCAAGCCTCTGTCTGAGTAGTCGTAATGTGAGAGGGTATATCCTCTGTCTGAGTAGCTATATCTATGAAAATTGCATGTTGTTCTTCTTGAATGATGACTGGTTGAGTGGGTATGGGCTCGGTTTGAGTCCCTGTAGCCCTCCCTTCATGTGATTCCGTTTGTACAGCTGCGTTTGCTGTCTCTAGGGTTTTTTCCGGGACCTTTCCCACTGTGAGTTCCTTTATTTTTCTTCTGAGCCTTTTTACTATTTTTCACAGCTTCTATTGTTCTATCCTAAGCTTTTTCACTTTACCTCTATATTTTTTCGGAGGAGCAACTATTCTGCTGACAGTCTCATTAATAGTTTCTACCTCTAAAGAGCCTGGTAGCTCATCCTGGCTCTGTTCTAAGAGGACTGTGTCTCCTAATTAAATATCGGCTTTCCGAAGCATATTTGTCTCTACTTCTTATCCTTGGCCTATGTTTTCTGTACCTAGGCCTACCTGGTTATTTTCTACTAGAAGGGTGTCACCGAATTGGTGCACTGCTTCTCGAATGGCCTCTACATCGATTTATGCTTCATGGCTTGCATCTTTTAAGGGAGATAGACTCTCGGTATCGCCATCATTTTCAGGAGATTGGGTTGCTCCTAAGTTAATATTGAACGGGCTTTCAGGCTGCATGTAATCATTCATATTGGCCAGGACCTGGGCCAATTCGAAATCGTGCAACAAATCACCTTGGGGACTCATGCTTGGTATTGATTCATTTCTTTGTTCATCTCTAGAATGCCTTGTTTCTTTCTCATGGTCTGATTCAGGGTTATCTTGGCCTTCTGAATCTAGCTACAAGTATTATTCACTTACTGGGCTAGTAATTCTATAGGTTGACTGGTACCGCCTTGAGGATTTTCGACCACTCCTAATCTCGACCTCAACCTTGTGGATTGTCTGCGCTTTTGAGGTATGTTTCCTGAAAGGGTGGTCCTCTTTATTTTCTAAACCGGGTTAAGTGCAGGCAGGTCTGAACCACCCTCGAGAGCTAATATTAGGTTACCCTAGCTTGATTACTGGGTGAGGTTATAGCTGACTATTAGCCTGATCAGACAATGGTGGCTTACTACGACTTCTATGTGTTGGGACCGTCTTAGCCTCTTGGCAGTGTCATGCAGTAAAGAGTTCAATAATGCAGGTAAATTAACAGAGCACTTTTGTTTTAGAACTGCTAAGAGTTTAAGTTGACGCAGTCTTACCACATCTTTTCGCCCATCGCATGTAATGTAGTTCTGGACGATTCTTGCTAGTTCTCACCATGGTTCTCCAAGAGAAGATGGTTGAATTCCTTTTCCATTTTTGACCAGCTCATGTCCTTCGTCTTTAAAAGCCTCGATAGTGTCTTACAGCTTCAACCGCTTATCAGCCCACACAGGTCCTTCTACCGGTAACCCAGATACTTCCACTATCACCACGTCTAATACAGTGATTTTCCTACCCCTTACCATAGATTTTACATTCTATATATTTCATAAGAACTCGATGGAAATTTCCTCGTTTGGTGGTTGAAATCTCATAAAGTACGTTATCCACCCGGCTTGAGCTAAAATTTCCCTAGCTGCATCAGAAACAGCCAATATTAGCGGTTCTCTGCATACTGCTCTTCCTCCCATCGTGCAGGAATTCTGGAAACGATAAGTGTAGCAAGAAAAACATAGCGACAAATAGAGCTAAGTGATGGAACAACAAATAAATATAAATACCGTTATTGAGGGCTATTATCATACAACATGCTCTGCGATCATAGAATGTCGTATCATTCTACAAAATCCAATGAAAAAAATGATAGCGTATTCATAAGTACATTGGAGGTCATCACCCCCCTTCGAATTAATAGGTTGCCTATGACCGAATAAATGAAAGGGTAAGGCGATGGCGGCGAAGTATAGGGGTAATGGATTGGCAAGGTACGCTTATTAATGACAGGATCATAAAGGATATGGGAGTGGTGAAATCAAGGCTCGTACCAAGAATTATGAATAAATGATAGGTTGTTGTGATGTGATATGATAAAGAAAAAGGGACAGCATGTGCAAGAAATAATACTTTAGTGCCGTTATTCCACTTAACTGTTGTGATTGATTAAAAAAAATTATTCATGCATAAAGGTTCAAGGTATGTTAGGACCATAATCTCTTTGTAGAAAAGTTTATAAGAAGAGGGTATTATAATAGTTATTGATGTAAAATAAAGCTTCAATACCATCAGCAGAGCTTCTGTTTCCCACAGGCGTCCATAGCCTTGACAGAGTTTCTTTTTAACCCTTGGGAACCATAGTCCTCTATGTATAATTGGGGAAGTGTCTTATGATGTCCATAATAGAGACCAATGTGTTGGCTTGGTGACTAGGTGAACACATTGCCATTCATTGGGAAGTAGCGAAAGTGGTCAGGCTGGCTCGTGATGAGACCTCCTATTTCCAGGACTTTTTTTTGCTTAAGCTTCCATTGGATCATATCGCTGGTGTGGTGGCCATAGTGGGAATGCCACTTCGCTGCTTCCTTATGATCATGGTACGCTGGCTTGTGATGAGACCCCTATCCTCCATCTGAAAAAAATCATAAAATTGTTAGTGAATATATATATACTCTCTTTTTTTCTTTTTAGTCCCCATTTTATACATAGAGGGTGGCTCATCACTCCTTAAGAGTAGGGATGGTGGAAGAATTTTGACATATTAATATAAAAAACTATACCCATAATCTTATTTATAATATATAGAGAGGGTTATACAGGAAAGGGGGAACCAACATGGTATAGATAATTAATCAGTTTGATTTATAGTGGAAATAAGGATAGTAAAGTGAGATAGATAACTGTGTCCTTTTTTTATTTTGGATCATCACAAAACAATCTTGTTAAAGATGATAATATTCACGGTATTTGCCTGTTCTACTAGACTCCGATATTTTTTTTCTTTTAAATACGTATTGTACCTTTCATGCCATTAAGAAGATCATAAAGAGTGAAACTGGGGTGGTCTAGGGATGATTATGCAAGGAAGAGAAAGAGAATGTTCTCAAAAATATTCACAAAGTGTTGTTCTTTGAAAGGATTAGAAAATAAAAACCCACACCAAAAGTGTTGTTCCTCAAAAGGAACACCAGTTGTTCCTTGTAGGGAACAACAAAATAAAATACACAAAAAAATGTGTTGTTCCTTATAGGGAACAACAAGAAAAAAAATGCACACAAAAATTGATGTTCCTTATAGGGAACAATAGTTGTTCCCTGTAAGGAATAGCAAAGCAAGCTACACACAAAAATTTTTGTTCCCTGTAGGGAACAACAAAAAAATTACACGCCAAAATTGTTGTTCCATAGAGGGAACAACAATTGTTCCTTGTAGGGAACAACAAAACAAAATTCGCACGAAAATTGTTATTCCCTGTAGGGAACAGCAAAGCGAAATACACACAAAAATTGTTGTTCCCTGTAAGGAACAACAATTGTTCTTTGTAGGGAACAACAAAGCAAAATACATGCAGAAATTGTTGTTCCCTGTAGGGAACAACAACTATTCCCTGTAAGAAACAGCAAGAGAGAATACACATGATCATTGATGTTCCTTAGAGGGAACAACAACCATTCCCTATAGGGAAAAATAGTTGTTCACTATAGGGAACAACAAAGGAAAAATAGAGGAAAGAAAAAAAGAAAACTAATGTACAAACAAATCCAATCAAACAAAAAGGAAAATTTATGTAGAGGTTTAAAGAAAAAGTGCATTTCTTCACTAGACTAGCGCTATGGAAGGGTTTCCCTCCTCAGCAAGAATTTGTATTGTGGAATCTTCCTGTATCTGTCGGTAAAAGGATTCCCTTGTAAGTAGTTTGTGATAGAGGCGTACTCAATGTCTGTTTGATTTAAAAGAGTGGCCAGACCCATCAATGGTGGCTAATGTAAGGGTGCCATTATCATGCACCTCTTGCATCTCATAGGGGCCTAACCATCTGGTCTAGAGTTTTCCCGGGAAATCCTGGAACCTAGAATCATACAAAAGTGCCCAATCACCTTCATGGAATATCTTCTTCTCGATGAGGGCATCATGCCATTTCACTCTTTGTTGTTGGATTAGTGTAGTATGCTGAAAAGCTGATAGCCGGATTTCATCCAATTCATTGATTTGACATAGCCTGTTGATCTGTGCTTCATTCAAGTCCAAGCCTACTTCTTGAGCTATCCTCAATGTCTGAATTTCAAATTTTATTGGGAAGATAGGTTCTTTTCCAAACACTAGTTGATATGGGGAGTATCCTCTGGTATTTCTCCATGTCGTGTGATATGCCCACAGGGCTTCTGGCAATCAGGTTGCCCAGTCACGTCTATGAGATGTGACTGTCTTTATTAGTATTGCCTCGATTAATTTATTGGTACTTTCTACCTGGCCGTTTGCCTGCAGGTGGTATAGAGATGTGATTCTGTGCATGATATGATGATTTTTTAATGTTGCAGCAATCTTATGGCCTAAAAATTGTGGCCCTCCATCCGTGATTACTTCTCTATGCAAGCCATACCGCACGAAAATTTGGAAAATAAAGTGGATTACTGAGTCCTCCGTTGCCCTTGGTATGCTTCTGCCTCCACCCATTTAGTCACATATTCTATTGCAACTAGTATATATGTATTTTGGTTAGATGATGGGTTTATTGGGGGAATGAAATCTAACACCCATAGTTCAAAAGGTTCAATGACTAACTATGGATGCAGGGGCATCTCGTCAGACTGTCCGGGGCAGCCCATTCTTTGGCAGTTATCACATGCTTGGACAAACTTCTTGGCATCCTTAAAAATGGTGGGCCAATAATAGCCCATTTGCAAGACTTTATGTCCAGTCCTGCGATATGCAAAATGTCCACCGCAAGGCCCATCGTGGCAAGCTTTTAAGATGTCAAACATTTCATCTTGCCTGACACACCTTTGAATATGCATATCGGTTCCTGTATGAAAGAGATATCCTCCAATCCAGGAGAACTGAGTGCTACGTTGTACTATTAGTTTTCTTTCACTGGGCGTCAGGTGCTTGGGCAATTTTCCCACTACTAGGTAGTTTGCGACATCCGCGTACCACGGTGTTTTCATGGTTATAGCAAATAAGTGCTCATTAGGGAACTAGTCTTCTACTGCTACCGAGTCGTCTGTCTTTGGCACACATGAGAGGAAATCTGCTACTAGATTGTCCTTTCCTAGTCGATCTTTGATTGTTATGTCAAATTCCTACAAAAGGATCAACCATCGTGTCACTCTTCCATTCGTAACAGGTTTATTAGCTAAACATTTAATATTATAGTGATCAGTAAACAAAACCACAGGGTATCTTGTTATATAATGTGTGAATTTTTTAATAGCATAAATAATAGCTAAAAACTCCTTCTCTGTTACTGTGTAATTCAATTTAGCAGGAGAGAAGTTTTTGCTAATGTAATATATAGTGTAGGGTTTCTTTTCTTCTTCTTGGCCAAGAACTGCTCCAATGGATGTGTCTGATGCATCTGATGAAATCTGGAATGGTATATCCCAGTTCGGTCCTCGTAGAACTGGTGCTGTTGATACTAGCTGTTTTAGATCTGTAAAGGCAGTGTCACATTTTTCAGTCCATATGAAATCACTGTTTCCTATTAAGGCATATAATGGTGCAGAAATTTGTAAAAAATTCTTGATAAATCTACGATAATATCTAGCAAATCCCAAAAAACTGTGTACCTCTGTTTGAGTGAAGGGAGTAGCTAGTAAGAGAATTACCTGTATTTTTTTCGGATCTACCTGAATTCCAGCTGATGAAATGTAATGACCCAGGATCAGGCCTTTTTTCATCATCATATGGCACTTTTCGTGACTTCAACATAGGTTGGTAGCAATACACCATTCCAGAACTTTTTCCAGTGTCTGTAATGCTTGCTCAAAGTCATCTCCATAGGGTGTGAAATCATCCATGTATACTTCCAATCCTTAATTTAAGTTTGAGAAAATACTGAGTATGGCTCGTTGGAATGTGGCAGGTGTGTTACAGAATCCAAAAGATAATACCCTGTAGGTGAATGTTCCCCATAGATAGGTAGAGGTAGTCTTATCCTGGTCTTCAAGGGAAATTTGAATTTGGTTATAGCCACTGAAGCCATCCAGGAAAGAGAAAAATTTCTTCCCTACCAGTGTATCTAAGACTTGATCAATAAATGGAAGGGGAAAGTGGTATTTTTGTGTTTCCTTGTTGAGTTCTCTATAGTCAACACATATTCGTCATTTCCCATTCTTTTTGGGAACCACGACTAATGGAGAAACAAATTTACTATCAGATGTAGGATAAATAAAATTGACATCTAACAGTTTTTGAAGTTCTTCTTTAACAATGTCTTTTAGGTGAGGATTTAATCTACACTGAGGTTTTTGAATGGTGTTTGCATTCTTTTCAGTGTAAATGTGATGCATGCATAGCTGAGGGTCGATCCCTTTCATATCTAAGTAGTGCTAAGAAAAATCCTCTTTATTTTTCCTAACAACTTGAGTAAGTTTTTGTTGCTAGTCATCACTCAGATTACTGTTAATGTTAAGGATTTTCCCTGGCTCGTTTTTGATAGGTTTTCTATTATAAAAGGTGGTTATAGGTATTGTTTGGTCATTGATTCTCTCAGGGGATCTTCTTCAATTTCATTTTCAAGGACTTCTTTGATCATGTGGCATTTCAAACTTGATACTGTGGCAAGATGATTGATAAAAGTATTAATAATATCATCTTCAGTTTGGTTTTTGAATTCAAGGTCATCTCCCACAGTTAATGGTGACCGAATATTTTCTATGAAGTATGTTGCAAGTTGTTTCCTGGTTTTTATAATAGTAAAGCTTGGCTGAGCAGGGGGGTATAAAGCCAAATTTTTCACATCATTCCCCCTAGTTATATTCATACTGCCTATCCGCAGCTGATATAAGCATCAGCAGTTTCCAGCCAAGGCCTTCCTAATATTAAAGGATTTCCATCCAGCCGGTTTCTAGGATTGATGATAAATAAATCTGCTGGGTATTCCCAAGAATCTACATACACCATTACATCCTGTAATGTCCCTTCTGGTTTGACAACCAATCGTTCAGCCAATTCCAACAAGGTCATGGTTGGATCCAAGGCTCTAATGCCAATTTTTTGACAGGTTGTTGTTGTGAGAATATTAATGGCTGCTCTAAATCAACTAATGCATTGGGGAAGGAACATCCATTTATTTGTACTGTGACTATAGGGTTTCCTGGGTCCTGTTGTCCTCTACAACAACCCCCCATTTCATATTAATTTTATCCACAACATTATAATATGAAATGGGTCCCTTTTAGTTTTAATTGGTATCAATTTTGTATTATTCAAAAAAGGTCCGAAAATGAAATAAAGAGCATTACAAAAAACCTTTTTGACAAACCAATAATGGCCTTGGGATATAAATAATTAAATCTTTTATCATTGCGATAAAGCGATCGCAAGATCGCATATCGCAATGACAGAGGAGACATAACTTAAGGAACCTTTGGTTTGCTCCAACGCGATAACACGCAATAAGCGATCGACGATATACCATGCATTCTTTTAAAAGAGTCCCAGTTAAATGCTCCCGATGCGATGCGATATCGCTATCGACGAACGAGGATTCCAAGAGATGACAATATAAGAAAAGCGCCTTTTCGCCCCGATGCGATGCGATAAAGCCAAAAGCACGAACTTCAAAAAAAGTTTTTAAAACGGGGATATTACGATTAATTCGTATTAAAGGCCTTATCTTTCAAATAGTGTTTCACCTGCGCTCAACCGCCAAAACGGCCAAGGCACGCTTAAACAAATCATTCCGCCAATAAACGACGTGATGGGCATTTAAAATATTGACAGGTTTTTACGGCCATTTAATGAAATAATAAGTCTAAAATCTTTTCACGGATTGGATCCACGGCCACCTTAAGTTAATTCTTCATCATGCATTGATCAATATATTTCGCTCGTATTTGGTTTTCACTGCCAATTCTCTGTGTTACGCCTATTTTCACTCCTGTGCAGAATTCTTTCAAGCTAATAGATGCGAGCAGAATGGGGAAGAAGTCCAAGAAAACTGCAAACGCTCCCGCTTCGCCAGCCATGAAACAAGCCATCACTGATCCAGGAAATAAAAAGAAAGGGTTGATATCTGATACTACATGTTCAGGTCTCGGAAAAACTTCCTGGAAAAGTACCTATAATTTGATAGAAGCTGAAGAACCTGAAGTGACAACAGTAGAAGCCACAGTAGATACGACTCAAAAATCTGAAGGTACTTTAAAGAACTTAGTCGACTCTTTCCTCCATCGGATAGCAGCTCGGGAACAAATTCTCCCATATACGGATGTAGTAAGGTGGGCAATTGAGGAACTCCCAATCACAGACAGAACCTTCTGCACCAGAGATGGGAGAATCTTCGGTTCATTTCAAGCTAATGATTTAAGGCAAATGTATCATTTGCCTGAGCCAGAGAAGAAGTACAACAAGGCATTTCTGGAGAAATTCCGAAATGAGAACGAAACTGAATCCGAACCCATTCGGAATTGGAGGCAGAATCCGGCAAAGCACAAGCATAAATCTTCCGGTATGTATTCTGTTGATTCTCTATGTTCTCCTTATTGTTATGCTGGGATCATGATGTGTAGATTATGGGGTTTGCACGACTCCTCTAATTTCACTATATAAATGGTTCCTTTGATAGAGGCAGCGTGTAATAGTGAAATTATGGATTGGGCAACTATACTGTCCGATAAGTTAGCCACCGCAGTTATTGATTTCAGAGGCCAGGCCCGCATTACTGAAAGGCTTATTCCCCCATTCTACTACAGCGCTTATATCCTGGACACCCTGTGTTTTAATTCTGAATTTCCCGTGCTTGGCTGGAGGTGGACTCCACAAGACCCCATACCCATTCACATATACTATCAGAAATTGTGGAAATCCTCCCATAGGCACCATTTATGCCAAATCTGCAATGGCTTCATGTTACCCATTCATTACTCTATTTTTGATAAACCTGCTCCCAAGATTTCCTACCAGGCAGGGATTGATTTAACAGGCTTACGGAGATGGTTTGCAGAGGAAAAATTTACTTATATAAGAATTTTCGGCAGCCAAGCCAAACCCCATGTTCTTCCTTTGTACATACCTGATAAACTGCTGGCAAGGGAGATAGCCTATCAGATTATTTCCGAGGGCGTTACACAAACTCTAAAGAAAAATAAGAAGCAGGTCTGGCCCTCTTTTCCTCTTAGATGTGATGTCTACACCTTGAATGATCTCAAACATGCAGAGAAAGAAGCTACAAAGATGAAATCATTAACTCTAGCAACTCTCCCTAATAGGAAATTTGATCCCGACAAAGTTGCATATAATGCCCTTGAACAGGCCAAATTGGCAAAGTTTGATCATAAAGAAGATATGTTTGATGATCTGTTCTCCATAGCCGAGTCAATGTCCCAAGTTAGATCGTTGGCCAGAATGAAATATCAAGATGAAGGGTTAGTTGAATTCAACAGACTTAGAGAACAGAGGTTGCAAACTCTGCCCCTAGATCTGTTAGCAACAAGCCCAGCAGCAGGATCAAGCGAGCCTGAACAGCAACATACTAAGGAACCTCCGGTTATAATAAAAGAAGAGGAGAAAGTGCAAGAGGAAACTCAGACGAAAGAGCAGGAACAGAGCACCATAAAGGTAAATCAAGATAATCAAATTGATCCCAAATTGCTCCAGGAATGGCAGCAATTCGATTCAATTATCAACAATCCTGAGGGTTCAAAGGAAGCCCAAACATCAAGAGTAGCAGACACACAGGAGACCATTTCAAAACAAGTTCTAGGTGAAACCAGCGGCATACCCAGTTCTAAAGGAGTAGAGATAATCCCAAAGTATCCCTCCGATCAAATTATTTTGCAGATAGAAGAAATTCCTCCCTTGGATGTCTTCTATAGCCCGAAACACAAAGTTGTGGTAAAACGACAAAGGAAGAGGAGAAGAACTGATCAGCCTTCCCTATTTCCAGAAGAAACAGTGACGGGCAATATAATTTGGAAGGAGGAATTTGACCCCTCTGACGACCTAACAAAACTATCAGAATTTGCTGGAGCCTATTCGACAGCAACAATAAATAAGGCATCAGAGGTGAGTCTTTTATTAAAAACAAAAGACCAGGATATTTTCTCATTACAAGCGCAACTATCAGAAGCACGGCAGAAGGCAGAGCAGGCAGAACTGCAATTGATAACACAACAGCAAACCAATAATCAATTAACTCAACAATTGCAGGAAGAGAAGCAGAGGATTGATCAGAGTGCAGTCCAGAAGCAGAAAGAGTTGTCAGAGGCATTGGCACAACTCAAGGTGGCTAATGAACAAATGCTGAAGATAAAAGATGAGCAGAATGCTCAACTATCAGCCCAGCTTGAGAAAACAAAGAATCTTCCACAGGTAGATGAATTCAGGGCAGAGGCAGTGCAAATAAACAAAGCATTATTAACACAGATAAAGTTGTTATGTCAACAAATCGCTCAGGCAGAACCTTTATGTGACTCAACAACATCTCTAAGTGATAAATCGGCTGATGCTAGAACAGACTTCGAGCAGGCCGATGAGACATTGACCAATTATCTTGAGTGGCAAGGTACTGAGGAAGGACAGTCAGCTAAATTTCCAAAGATCCTAGAATCACATAAAGAAATATTATTTATGGAATGGCAATCCCAGTTAATGAAAGCAGAGAGGGCAGTTTCCAGATGCAAATTAACCACAAGTAATTTGGTTGAATTGATTAATGACACTCTATACTTATCTAACATGATTTCTCAATGTACCCCAGGTAAATTGACATCAGCTAAAACATTGGAACAGTCATGTTACCCAGAGCTGGAGAAAACTGGCAGATTAATCGCAGGAATTAACAGTTTGACATGGGACACCTATTGGATGTTTTTAGTCAAACCTTACAGCCAGAGAGCCGCCCTCAAGTGCCTCTCAGATGCATTCGGGTGCATCATTCCCGAAATACAGGATGCCACCTATGATGCCCAACTCAATTCTCGCCTTAACCGACCACCAGAAGTGGAGCCGATGCTTGCAATATGCCAGCTCAGGACTAAAGACGAACAGCCTAAGTGATGATTCATGTCGCCGACTGCCAGATTGCCGTGAAGGAGATATTGAAGATTGTTTAATACCAATTAGTAGGATTTTTCAGTTTCATAGATATTTAGATAAATTTAGTATTTATAGACCCTTTCATGTATTTAGAAGGGGTCGTAAGTTTTTGTATATGACTGAAACCTGAAGTTGCACTACTGTACTTCAGGCATATTTTTTTATGAAAACTGGACCAATTTTTCCAAATTTTGATAACGAAGCTTTTATGTGGATGTGCACTACTGCCTTTATTTAAAAGTATTTCTGAGTCGGAAGAAGGAATTCAAATTACGATTGAAGTTGAGAATGATTTGCAGCTCATATGGTACTATTATCTATGTCTGAATTTATTCTTTTATGAAATTGTTGTTTGATTACTTTTTCTATTATTGAATATTTAAATGTGTTTTAACAGTAATCTTTATACTTTCCACTATTGGATGTTTACAGTTTGCTATTCTTTCAATCATTTACGTATCAGTAATATAAAGATAAGTGTAACAATGTTTTATCAATTACTTCATTCAATTAATTGAATGAAGTAATTATTATTTAAATGAATATATTTGTTTATTGAATAGTGTCATCTATATGCCTATTGACAAACACAGATCATCAAACGTTGCACTTAAGAATAGAAGCTTCCCGGGATAAAATAGTCATTTATATTTTTGTTTATAGATTAAGTACTCCATTCACTATCACTTATTATTAAATCAATCACTCATTCACCCATTTCTATTCTTTATCGGGAAACTGGTCCCATTATATCCAGTCGGAGCCACCATCCCAAACGGAAAAGGAGCTGTTTAAGGTCCGGACTGGGTGGTCATCCCCCAATGTTGTTGCAACGATTTTCGAGGCATCAACATTTTTGGCGCTAGAAGGAGGGCCATCAACTGTGAATGGCAAGCAAACCCAAATCTGCAAACCATTCTAAGAGTAATTCTCCCTCCGCATCACCTCGTACTTCCCAATTACATGCTGGTTCTCCAGCATCCAAGCAAGAAGAAGAGGTATCCACTATCACTGCTCAAACCCACCATACTCCAGAACAATTAAGTCTTGAATCTCCTGAAGTTCAGTCTCTCATCCAAAAACTTCAGAGTTTCTCTATTTCACCACAGAAATCTGAGCTATCTCAAAGCAGTGAGACTTCGCAATTCAATCTACCGCACCCTCTCACTAGACTTCAGAGTGAAAATCTCGGTATTGAACCTACTGAATTCCCTTTACCTAAAAGGAAAAGGGCAAAGAAAAACACTGAAGATTCTGACAGTGAAGCACTTTCATTCACATCCTCCATCTCATCCTCCCCAGTGCGAAGTCAACCATCCACTCCCTCATTACATATTGTTGTTCACCAGGAATTTGGAACTTCAACATCTCAACCTGCTCACTCCTCAACATCAATTCCTTCCCAGACATCTGGAATCTCAATAGTAGTATCATCCACCACTGGTATTACAATGGCAGATCCATGGACCAGACCTGGTGCAGTCAACATGCCCGCACCATTACATGCATTACCAGATGCTCCTGAAAAATGGCTACCCAAGTTTAATCCAGATGATGGAACCCAAGCTGAGGAACATATCAATAACTTCATGTTAGCAGTTAATTTAAAGGGAGTAACAGAGCAAGATGTCGTTGTTAGGCTTTTCCCTTATACGTTGCAAGGATCAGCAGGATCTTGGTATTTTTACCTGCCTTCTGGTTCTATTACCAGTTGGAACATTTGCCAAGAACAGTTTCTCACTAAGTATGGAGATGACAGATCTTTAGCTACACTAATAAATGATCTCTCCAATCTTAGGATAGAGCATAGGGAACCAATTAAAGAATTTAACGCTCGTTTCAATAAACTTTTGAATAAAATGCCAACGACCTCCAAACCAAGTGAACAAATCAGAAGTGAGTGGTATATTACTGCCCTACCTGCCAATATAGCTATTTTTGTAGACAGGGCCGCAAAACCAACACTCGCTGAAAACATGAAAGAGGCACTTGCTGTGGAGAAACGTATCAATGCTCTAGAAAAGAAAGCGGCTCTTGAGGAAAGAAAAACCAAAAAAGTTTCGTTCAAAGATGATTCAAAGAAGAAAACCTTGAAAGATCCATATGAAATGGAGGGCCTCCAAAAGGTCCTCAAGACCATGTCAAATGAAATGGTTGAAATAAAGAAACAAGTCACTGAAAATTCAACCAAAAGGCCCTTTAAGAATTACAAGAAAACCGAATCAAAACCACCGAATGTCATATCTAATGCAGATTCAGATCAAGAAGAAGAGGAAGAGGAAACAATCTCACCAACTGATGATGAAGAGGAAGTTGTTGAATGCCATGGCATGTGGGATTTCATACTACCCAACTCCGATACAGATAATGATGAAGAAGCTTTTCCTGTCACTACTAGGAGTAAAAGTACCTCTGAACCTGTTCAGGCAACTTCAAAGAAACGGAGTGCAGGTGCTGCTACAACAAAGCAAAAAGTACCTACAAAGAAGTCACCTGCAGTAGTTCCCCAAAACCAACCTTCAACTTCAAATACTCCTTCAACATCTAAAACATTAGTAGTGTCCGATTCAATGGATTACAATATTGTTGATGATATGAAGAAAACTAAGGCAAACATTACTATGTTTGAACTTAGCAAATTAAAACATCAGCAAAAATTGCTTCTCAAAGAATTTAATGCTGTTCCCTCTTCACCTCTTCCCAGTGCAAAAGCTGCAAATGATTCGGGTCAACCACCTTCTGGTATGATAGAAGCTACTGATTCAGTCCTGATTGGAGATAGATCGAATTCTCATACTCCACCCTTCCTTTTGACCTTCGAGATCTACAACAGAAACCTACACAACTGTTTGATTGACTCAGGGGCATCATCCAATATAATGCCAGCTTGAGTTTGTTCCAAACTGAACATAGAACCCCAAAAGTCTTCCATACACATTGTACAGTTAGACAGAACCAAGGTCCAGGTTTTAGGAGAGATTAACTCTGTAACTATCAGGTTATCAGCTGATCCACGGGTATTTCAACGAATTGATATCCTAATAGCTGATATACCTGAATTTTATGGGTTGATCTTGAGTAGGGATTGGTCTGAAAAGCTCCATGGGTATATTTCTACCGATTGGTCTCACATGTGGTTACCCTATAGGGGAAAGTCAAATCAAATAAAAATCAATCGAGAGAAACACATGACCCATACTGTAACAGATTTTGAACAGGAAAATCAACCAATTGCATTTAATAACAACATCTTGGGAAATTATTCATATGAGTCATTTTTTGGAAATTTCACTGCCCAACCATCTCCTTTCTTAGTAAACAATTTAACATCACAGATCGAAAACTATTCACAAACAGATAGGTCAAAATGTTTTAATGATACTGGAGAAACTGTAAATAAGATTGTTAATACTTCTTTATTTTGGTCTTTATATTTTGATGGCTCCAAATCTAACGAAGGTTCTGGAGCAGGGTGTATATTGGTTAGCCCGCAAGGAGAAAAAACAATGCTGTCCTGTAGGTTAGAATTTGAATGCACAAACAACACAGCCGAGTATGAAGCCTTGGTCCAAGGTCTCTATAAAGCAATTGGCCTTAAAGTGCAATATTTGAAAGTATTCGGCGATTCTGAAATTATTGTCAAACAGGTGAGAAATACAATTCATTGTCTTTCAAATCATCTCAAACATTATCAGTCGCTGGTATAAGAACTTACCACGCACTTTTCTGCATTCAATATTTCTTCTATCCCTAGGTCTCAAAATTCAGCAACAGACTTGCTAGCCAATGTTGCTTCCAGACTCATACCCTCCGAAGATTATAGCCCAGATAGATTTTCAATAGAATTACTTTTTAGGCCGTCAATTCCTGACAATGTCACTAATTGGAGAATATTTAATCACGATGAAGACATTTTACAATTTTTGACTTCAGAAAAGTCCTATGATGATCAGATCATTGAGGAAAGCAAACATGACCTTCAAATGAAAGGTAAATCCGAGGAAAATTCAATTCCAAAGCCTGTGGTGAAGCTTGAGGATCTTTATGATATTAAAGACAGATTTAAACCTGTGACCAATCCAAAGCTCCAAAGCTCTACTTTAAGGTTTGAATTGATAAACCTTGGCACTGAACAAAATCCTCAAAACGTTAATCTAGGATTAGGAATTTCTGTAGAAGAAAAGGAAGCATTCATTAAACTCTTAAAAAAACATAAACATGTTTTTTCTTGGAAATATGACGATTTAAAAACATATGATACAACTATTATCCAGCATACCATTCCAATGCTTCCCGATCAGAAACCAGTTCAGCAGAAATTAAGGAAAATACATCCGAACTTAGAGAGTCAAATAAAATCGGAACTCAATAAACTCTTGAAAGCTAAGATTATTTTTCCCGTTCGGCACTCAAACCGGGTCTCTAATATGGTGCCTGTCAGAAAGAAAAATGGCGACATTAGGATTTGTATAGATTTCAGAAATCTGAATAAAGCAAGCCTCAAAGATAACTTCCCATTACCTACTATGGAGCAGATACTCCAATCAGTAGCAGGCTCTGAATTAATGTCCTTTTTAGACGGTTTTTCAGGATATAACCAAGTTTTGGATCATCCTGATGACAGACTTAAAACCACATTCAGAACAAAATGGGGAACTTATGCTTATCAGAAAATGCCTTTCGGACTTATTAATGCAGGAGCCACATTCCAAAGAGCGATGGATATCGCTTTCAAAGGATTGATTAATAAAATAGTAGTTGTCTACCTAGACGATATTACTGTATTTTCTAGAAAGAGATCCAATCATTTGTGTGACTTAAATCAAATTTTTCAACGCTGCAAAAGGTATGGTATCTCACTCAATCCTAAAAAATCCTTCTTCGCTCTTGATCAAGGAAAGCTCCTGGGTTTTTTGTTTCCAAAGATGGTATTTATATTGATCCTGACAGGATTAAAGAAATTTCTGAAATCCCATTTCCTCATAACAAAAAATCCATGCAGTCATTTTTAGGTCAGATCAACTTTTTCAAAAGATTTGTTCCTGATTTTTCTCAGATCATTTTACCATTACAAAATATGATTAAGAAAAATTCAGTGTTTAAATGGGGATCTGTGGAAAAGGAAGCATTTTATTTAATCAAACAATCAATAATCAATGCCCCCGCTTTAAACACTCCCAATTTTTCTAATCATTTCACATTGTATACTATCGCATCTGATTTATCTTATGCAGCAGTACTCACTCAGATTAATGATCATGACCTGGAAGCACCGATTTCATTTTTTAGTTCAAATTTCCAGGGTGCAGAACTAAATTACTCCGAAGTTGAAAAACAAGCCTTTGCTATGTATAAAGCCATTAAACACTACAGGCCCTTCCTTTTAAAAACTCATACAAAAGTTATAGTTCCTTTTTCTGCAGTAAGGCAATTACTGATCCAAAGGGAATTAGGTGAGAAAAGGGCAAATTGGGTTACAGCACTTCAAGAGTATGACTTGGAAATCAAGCCAGCAAAGATTGTGAGGGGTCAAGGTTTTTGCAGGTTGTTAGCAGGAGCATCCAACATTCCGGAATCAGGTGATACATAACATATGGAAGAAATCAATCAGATAAGTATTACCAATTCTGAATCTCAATACGCAGATTTAATCTTTTATTTGAAAAATGGATATGCACCTCCTAATATTTCTTATAAAAACAAATGGGCCATTAGATTAAAAGAAAAAAACTTCATAATCATTGATGATGTACTTTTTAGACAAAACTATGATTCAGTGTTATTAAGATGCCTAGAAAAACCTGAAGCACAAAAGGTTTTGCAGGAGCTACATGATGGACCAGCCGGAGGACATTTTGGAGCTGACACTACAGCTCACAAAATCATTCATGCTGGGTAATATTGGCCCACTTTATTAAGAGATACTCACGACTATGTAAGGAAATGCCAAAGTTGTCAAACCTCCAGTGGAAGACAAAGAAAATCAGCTTTCCCTTTGCAGCCAGTCAACATTGAGCAACCTTTTGAACAATGGGGATTGGATATCGTTGGGGAAATTTCTCCACAGTCTTCCAAACAACATAAGTATATCCTTACTGCTACTGATTACTTTACCAAGTGGGTTGAAGCAATTCCGTTAAAAACAACAAAATCTGAAGGAATTATAGAATTTATAGATCAATTCATCATTACCAGGTTTGGTGTCCCAAATGCTCTTGTTTTTGATAATGCATCTTATTTCTCTGGTAATGCCATGTTTGAGTTCGCTATTAAAAGAGGTTTTAAACTAAAATATTCTGCAAATTATTATCCCCAGGGTAATGGTCTAGCAGAATCTACCAATAAAAATCTCCTTAAAATCATTAAGCGAACTATCGAACAGAATCATAAAAATTGGCATAAATCTTTAATATTCGCACTATGGGCAGATAGAATAACACAGAAGGCCTCCATAGGTACTTCTCCATTCAATCTTGTATATGGGAAAGAAGCAATACTACCAAACAATCTAGCACTTCCTTCTCTAGCCCTAGTGCAGTTTATTGAAGAAAGCCCCTCTTCTTCTATCCAACTTAGACATGATCAAATTTTAAAATTAGAAGAAGAAAGAGAAAAGGCCAAAATTACTCATGCAAAACATCAGCAGATAATCAAAAAATCATTTGATTCAGCTTCATCTAGTTCTAAACAGTTGCAGGTTGGTGATCTAGTTCTGAAATGGGATAAAGCCCATTAGGATAAAGGTAAACACACCAAGTTCCAAAAGATGTGGCTTGGACCATTTCAGATCAGCGAGAAGATAGGCCATTCGACATTCATGTTACAAGATCTAACAGGAAAGAGGGATTCTCTTCCTGTTAATGGCCTCATCTTAAAGAAATTCTTCAATTGAGAAGGTAACCCCTTCTCCTTTAGTTCTAAGTAGGATTTATTTTTAGGATCATTAGGAAATAAAGTTGTAAGGTATCTTCCATTGACCTTTGCTGTATTTAAAAGTTTCTCAAAAGAAAGGATTGTTGATATTCACTTTTAAATAAATAGAAATCTTAAACAAAGAGGAAAAATTTCTAGGAAACTAGGTATAATTGCATTCTGAAGCCACCCTTCAAATTTTTGCGAACTCTTCTCAAAGTTTAGAAGTATTGAAAAATCATTTTATGTTTTTAAATTGGTCAACAAAAAGGTTATCAATATCAAAACAGAAACTAATCCAATTTCAGCATCTTCAACTCTTACCCTGTCATCCATTTACTCTTAAGGAGAAAATTGTCCATCCCATTCACCAAAGTTTATGATTACTCAGAGTGTAATTCTAAAAATTTTTGATATAAAAGATAAGAGGTCTTATTACAAGCCTGCTTACCATGATCATAGGGAAATAGTTTAACCGACATTACCAATACTGCATACCAAAACAGGGTAATGGCTTAGAATTATAAGACAAGGGGTCTCATCACGAGCCAGCTTGTTCGGTTAGATTACTACTAGTGAATGGCATTGTCAAAAAACTGGCCACCAAACCAGGACAATGGCTTTTTATCTTAGAAATAACAGAAAAAGTAAAAGGAAATACAAAATATGAAAGCATATTTTGAATTCATTCTGTTAATCATACTCTCAAATGGATGGGATAATGGACAATAACATGGTTAAAAGGTATCCCTGTCGGAACTATGAACGTTTGCTGGCAGCAGAGGCTCTACCTATGACAGACGAGTTAACTAAAAAGTTGCTTTGGAAAGGTTTTCTATTTTATCATTATAAACCAATAGAGGCCTATTTAAAACTTAGAATGTATCTAATTTTAAACAAAGAGAGGAAATTAGCAAGAAATAGTTTCATTTTATTTGGAATGCATATATACTTAGTTATATTAGAATTTTCCCTTTTGATTGAAACTCTATTTTGAAAAAGTTTAAGTATTTCCATACTTTTCAGAGATAACTGTTTCTTCCAGCGAATCGCCAATTGTTGTCCTCTACAACAACCCCCCCATTTCATGTAATTTTTATTCACAACACTATAATATGAAATGGGTCCCTTTTAGTTTTAAGTGGTATCAACTTTGTATTATTCAAAGAGGTCCAAAAAATGAAATGAAAAAATTACAAAGTTACCTTTTTGACAAACCAATAATGGCTTTATGATATAAATAATTAAATCTTTTATCATTGCAATAAAGCGATCGCAAGATCGCATATCGCAATGACAAAGGAGGCATAACTTAAAAACCATTGGTTTGCTCCGACGCGATAACACGCAATAAGCGATCGGAGATATACCATGCATGCTTTAAAAAGAGCCCCAGTTAATGCTCCCGATGCGATGCGATATCGCTATCGGCGAATGAGGATTCCAAGAGATGCCAATATAACAAAAGCGCCTTTTCGCCCGATGCGATGCGATAAAGCCAAAAGCACGAACTTCAAAAAAGTTGTTAAAACGGGGATATTACGATTAATTCGTATTAAAAGCCTTATCTTTCTAATAGAGATTCACCTGCGCTCAACCGCCAAAACGGCCAAGGCACGCTTAAACAAATCATTCCACCAATAAACGACGTGATGGACATTTAAAAGATTGACAGGTTTTTATGGCCATTTAATGAAATAGTAAGTCTAAAATCTTTTCACGGATTGTATCCACGGCGACCTTAAGTTAATTCTTCATCATGCATTAATCAATATATTTCGCCCGTATTTGGTTTTCACTGCCAATTCTCTGTGTTACGCTTATTTTTACTCCTGTGCAGAATTCTTCCAAGCTAATAGATGCAAGCAAAATGGGGAAGAAGTCCAAGAAAACTGCAAACACTTCCGCTTCGCCAGTCATAAAACAAGCCATCACTGATCCAGGAAATAAAAAGAAAGGATTGATATCTGATACTACATGTTCAGGTCTCGGCAAAACTTCTTGGCAAAGTACCTATAATTTGATAGAAGCTGGAGAACCTGAAGTGACAACAATACAAGCCACAGTAGGTACGACTCGAAAATCTGAAGGTACTTTAAAGAACTTAGCCGACTCTTTCCTTCATCGGATAGCAGCTCGGGAACAAATTCTCCCATATACGGATGTAGTAAGGTGGGCAATTGAGGAACTCCCAATCACAGACAGAACCTTCTGCACCAGAGATGGGAGAATCTTCGGTTCATTTCAAGCTAATGATTTAAGGCAAATGTATCATTTGCCTGAGCCAGAGAAGAAGTACAACAAGGCATTTCTGGAGAAATTCCGAAATGAGAACGAAACTGAATCCGAACCCATTCGGAATTGGAGGCAGAATCCGGCAAAACACAAGCATAAATCTTCCGGTATGTATTCTGTTGATTCTCTATGTTCTCCTTATTGTTATGCTGGGATCATGATGTGTACATTATGGGGTTTGCACGACTCCTCTAATTTCACTATAGAAATGGTTCCTTTGATGGAGGCAGCGTGTAATAGTGAAATTATGGATTGGGGAAATATACTGTCCGACAAGTTAGCCACCGCAGTTCTTGATTTCAGAAACAAGACCCGCATTACTGAAAGGCTTATTCCCCCATTCTACTACAGCGCTTATATCCTGGACACCCTGTGTTTTAATTCTGAATTTCCCGTGCTCGGCTGGAGGTGGACTCCACAAGACCCCATGCCCATTCACATATACCATCAGAAATTGTGGAAATCCTCCCATAGGCACCATTTATACCAAATCTGCAATGGCTTCATGTTACCCATTCATTACTCTATTTTTGATAAACCTGCTCCCAAGATTTCCTACCAAGCAGGGATTGATTTAACAGGCTTAGGGATATGGTTTGCAGAGGAAAAAATTACTTATATAAGTATTTTCGGCAGCCAAGCCAAACCCCATGTTCTTCCTTTGTACATACCTGATAAACTGCTGGCAAGGGAGATAGCCTATCAGATTATTTCCTAGGGCGTTACACAAACTCTAAAGAAAAATAAGAAGCAGGTCTGGCCCTCTTTTCCTCTTAGATGTGGTGTCTACACCTTGAATGATCTCAAACATGCAGAGAAAGAAGCTACAAAGATGAAATCATTAACTCTAGCAACTCTCCCTAATAGGCAATTTGATCTCGACAAAGTTGCCTATAATGCCCTTGAACAGGCCAAATTGGCAAAGTTTGATCATAAAGAAGATATGTTTGATGACCTGTTCTCCACAGCCGAGTCAATGTCCCAAGTTAGATCGTTGGCCAGAATGAAATATCAAGATGAAGGGTTAGCTGAATTCAACAGACTTAGAGAACAGAGGTTGCAAACTCTGCCCCTAGATCTGTTAGCAACAAGCCCAGCAGCAGGATCAAGCGAGCCTGAACAACGACATACTAAGGAACCTCCGGTTATAACAAAAGAACAGGAGAAAGTGCAAGAGGAAACCTAGACGAAAGAGCAGGAACAGAGCACCATAAAGGTAAATCAAGATACTCAAATTGATCCCAAATTGCTCCAGGAATGGCAGCAATTCGATTCAATTATCAACACTCCTGAGGGTTCAAAGGAAGCCCAAACATCAAGAGTAGCAGACACACAGGAGACCATTTCAAAACAAGTTCCAGGTGAAACCAGCGGCCTACCCAGTTCTAAAGGAGTAGAGATAATCCCAAAGTATCCCTCCAATCAAATTATTTTGCAGATAGAAGAAATTCCTCCCTTGGATGTCTTCTTTAGCCCGAAACACAAAGCTGTGGTAAAACGACAAAGGAAGAGGAGAAGAACTGATCAGCCTTCCCTATTTCCAGAAGAAACAGTGACGGGCAATATAATTTGGAAGGAGGAAATTGACCCCTCTGAAGACCTAACAAAACTATCAGAATTTGCTGGAGCCTATTCGGCAGCAACAATAAATAAGGCATCAGAGGTGAGTCTTTTATTAAAAACAAAAGACCAGGAGATTTTCTCATTACAAGAACAATTATCAGAAGCACGGCAGAAGACAAAGCAGGCATAACTGCAATTGTTAACACAACAACAAACCAATAATCAATTAACTCAACAATTGCAGGAGGAAAAGCAGAGGATTGATCAGAGTGCAGTCCAGAAGCAGAAAGAGTTATCAGAGGCATTGGCACAACTCAAGACAGCCAATGAACAAATGCTGAAGATAAAAGATGAGCAGATTGCTCAACTATCAGCCCAGCTTGAGAAAACAAAGAATCTTCCACAGGTAGTTGAATTCAGTGCAGAGGCAGTACAAATAAACAAAGCATTATTAACACAGATAAAGTTGTTATGTCAACAAATCGCCCAGGTAGAACCTTTATGTGACTTAACAACATCTCTAAGTGATAAATCAGCTGATGCTAGAACAGACTTCGAGCAGGCCGATGAGACATTGACCAATTATCTTGAGTGGCAAGGTACTGAGGAAGGACAGTCAGCTAAATTGCCAAAGATCCTAGAATCACATAAAGAAATATTATTTATGGAATGGCAATCCCAGTTAATGAAAGCAGAGAGGGCAGTTTCTAGATGCAAATTAACCACAAGTAATTTGGTTGAATTGATTAATGACACTCTCTACTTATCTAACATGATTTCTCAATGTACCCCAGGTAAATTGACATCAGCTAAAACATTGGAACAGTCATGTTACCCAGAGCTGGAGAAAACTGGCAGATTAATCGCAAGAATTAACAGCTTGACATGGGACACCTATTGGATGTTCTTAGTCAAACCTTACAGCCAGAGAGCCGCCCTCAAATGCCTCTCAGATGCAATCGGGTGCATCATTCCCGAAATACAGGATGCCACCTATGATGCCCAACTCAATTCTCGCCTTAACCGACCACCAGAAGTGGAGCCGATGCTTGCAATATGCCAGCTCAGGACTAAAGACGAACAGCCTAAGTGATGATTCATGCTACCGACTGCCAGATTGCCGTGAAGGAGATATTTAAGATTGTTTAATACCAATTAAGTAGGATTTTTCAGTTTGATAGATATTTAGATAAATTTAGTATTTATAGACCCTTTCATGTATTTAGAAAGGGTCGTAAGTTTTGTATATGACTTATAAACCTGAAGTTGCACTACTGTACTTCAGGCATATTCTTTTATGAAACTGGACCAATTATTCTAATTTTGACAAGGAGGCTTTTATGCAAATGTGCACTACTGTCTTTGTGTGAAAGTATTTCTGCGTTGAAAGAAGAATTTCAAATAGCGATTTACATTGAGAAAGACTTGCAGCTCATATGATACTACTATCTATGTCTGAATTCATTCTTTTATGAAAATTGTTGTTTGATTACTTTTGCTATTATTGAATATTTAAATGTGTTTTAACAGCAAGCTTTATACTTTCCACTATTGGATGTTTACAGTTTGCTATTCTTTCAATCATTTACGTATCAGTAATATAAAGATAAGTGTAACAATTTTTTATCAATTACTTCATTCAACTAATTGAATGAAGTAATTATTATTTAAATGAATATCTTTGTTTATTGAATAGTGTCATCTATATGCCTATTGACAAACACCGATCATCAAACGTTGCACTTAAGAATAGAAGCTTCCCGGGATAAAATAGTTATTTGCATTTTTGCTTATAGATTAAGTACTCCATTCATTATCATTTATTAAAACAATCACTCATTCACCCATTTCTATTCTTTATCGGGAAACTGGTCCCATTATATCCAGTCGGAGCCACCATCCCAAACGGAAAAGGAGTTGTTTAAGGTCTGGACCGGGTGGTCATCCCCCAATGTTGTTGCAACAATTTTCGAGGCATCAACAGGTCCTCATATTTCACCGACGTTTCTTTGCCTAATAATAAATCAAACAAAGTTCCGACTCCATGGACAGTTGGGGTTGTTTTTATTTTCCTCTTCGTCTTTTTCATACACAATTCCTTAATAGTTTTTGCATAAATTGGAATGTCTTGAATAGCCTGGAGGAGAGGTATTTTTATGCACAAATTTTTTAATTCTCCCAGAATATCAAAATCAAGATATTCTATTGAGCAGGGTATAATCAATCTCTCTGGGAATGGTGGAGAAGAGGTAATAGTTTGATCGTGGCTTTTCTATTTAACCGTATTCCCCACTTGAGGTGTTTGTTCTACAGGCAACAGATCTTCTAATTGTATATTTTTATCCTTCTCTGATTCAATTATCCATCCAGACCTTAATTTGAGTTCATTACACTCCCTTAACTCATTTTCTGGCTCCGGTCCTTCCATAATTTGTATGGACTGGACTAGTTTATTGTTGGGATTCGGGTTGGGCTGGGCTGGGAGCTGTGGTCGTAGTTTGGATTGTGGGTTCTGTTGCAATGTGTAAGGTGCTGGTAAAGTTGGTTGAGGCAGAGGGACTATTACCATAGGCTAGTCTATAGCTCTTTGCCAATTTGATTACCAGTTCTAATTTTATGAAGTGGAAGGGGACCATTGGGAAGAATAAGGGTTGTTCTACCAGAATGGTGGTGGGTAATGGAAATTTGGACAAATATTGTTATTTGGATTTGACTAATTATGCCCTGGTGGAATAAAAAATGCTTGAGGTGGCAAAAAAGATGGCTGATTCCACCATGATGCCCCTAAATATTGCTGAGAATTATATTGCGAGGAAGAAAAAAATGAAGATATATCAGTAGGCATACCTGTCTGACGTGCTTGCCATTGGCGATGCTAGTTCAACAGATATGCTGGTTCTACTTCTTCTTCTGCTTCCTTGAAGACTGCTTTTAATCCTAGGAGTGACGGGCAGCTTTCCGTGGCGTGCTCTTTAGTGCATATGGCTCATGTTCGTATCGCATCTAGAGGGCATTCTTTATGACTGTGCTTTTATCTGCAACGGGGGTAGAAAATAGCCAAGTGCTGTTCTGCTATAGCCTAATTTTTCTTAGCTTGCATGACATCCAATTGTGTTGTCATGGTCCCCACGATATCAGTCTTGAAATCCTCTAATAGATTGTCGATTTCACTTCATGTAACGCTTTATCCTGAAGCTTTGCTATCTCTGAGGTTTGTATCATGCCCAACTGGTTTCAGACTTGAATTGCCCCTAGAAAAATTTATGCACAAATCTACAATATCATTATAATTTTCTTGATAAATATCACCTTTACCCATTATATTTAGAGTCTCTACCCATTGGTCTTTCATACCTCTAATTAGCGTGGTTTTTAGAACATTATCAGGAAGATTTGTATAAGGAGATCTTTTTATATTATATTGGAAGCGTTCTACATATTCTTCGAAAGTCTCGTTAGCCTTGGCTATCATTTGAAATATTTCATCTTTTAGTTCTCTAGTTCGGCAATAATCTTGGTATTTTTTAAGGAAAGATGTTCTCATTTGGTCACAATCATTGATGGTGCCTCCACCAAGTCCCATGAACCAACGCAGAGCTGCTCCCTTCAATGTAGAGGGGAATAGCTTCAGTTTTTGGAGGTTGGTAGTGTAATCATAACCCCTACATAAGACATCAAATTCAAAACGAAATGCGTCGGGATCTTCTAAAGTTAGCCCATGAAAGGTAGGAATGTTCTATAATGGGATAAATTTCATGGGATCATTGAAAACTGTGTCAACGATAGGGTATTGCAATGTAGAAGTTTGAGTTCGCTGGTTATGAGCCATTTGGTCAAAAATATGCCAATATCCTTCAGGGATCTCTGGAACTGGAGATATTTTCCTAGGATGCCCACTGGAGGTTGGAAAAATTTTAACAGCACTACCTTGATCTGGAAGACTGGGTACCCTCTGCTCAGTCACTATTTCAGGAGATCTAGGTTCTGGAAATTTGATTTCAGGCTTACCTGTTTCTCCTTGTCCTTCACGGAGGTTGCAAGAATTTCCTTCTTGTGAAGGGCAGGCCTATATGTTTTTAGTATCTTGAAAACTCTACTTAGCCCCTTCGGTTTTACTATGAATCTCAGCGTTACCTACATATGGTGATTCTGTAGTTTGAAGGAAGTCAATAGAACGTTTGGCAGTAATAATTCGAGGTCCTACTGATGACTGAGACTCAACTTTTCTTAAGATTTCGTCAATAAAAGTTGATCGTCCAAGTGTCACCAATCCCTTAGATTTTTCAGGTTTAGGAGGAAGAATTTTGTCCTTGTCAAGTTTCTTAGTCATTCATGCAAAAAAAATTCAGATGTTTATTTCTACCTTAAGTTCCTAACAATTCTGCTAGAAAGCGGGCGGGGCAGCAGGCATTTTACTTTCTCCGTACGCAAGTTCTTACCTTCCATTTTGAATACCCAGTTCTCTCTCAACAGACAAGCATCAAACACCTACTTCACTTTTCTATAATTGTGCTGAAAAGCGGGCAGAGGAGAAAGCACTTTACTTGCTCGTTACTTAGGTTCTTACCTTCCGTTTTCAATACCCAGTTCTTCCTCAACAACAATTATCAGATATACATCACTCTTTATAAATGGCTACACTCTCCCTGGCAACGGTGCCAAAATGTTGGTTGATAAAAGGTGCCTTTTAAAAATCCTAATTATTCCACATTAATCATCAATCCGGGCAAGTCCTCTTATTTCAGGAGTGTACATAGTATGTGGCTGCTATTAATTCAGAGAGTAATGTTTCCTAAATTGTAGTATAGATCTTGACACAAGAATAAATGGAAGCATCTAATAAACTTCAATTTCAATTATTAAATGGAATACCAAAGTTCAATCCTCTACTGAAATCAAATCTTACAGCAATTCAAGTAATAGTATCATCAACCGAGAGCAGAGTAACAATAACTCTCCTCTACTTAGCTGATTAAATATAAACTATATTAAATCTTATAAAGCAATCAAGATAGGAATGATATCACTTCCAAGAGTCTAATAGAAATAATGAAACTCTTACAGATGATTAAATCAATATAATGAACTGTCTAGATGATTCACGCTGTAATGAACAAGACTTAAATCAAATGATAGCGATGTAAAGTATAAACAGAACATACACTATTTGGATACAAGAAAGTAATAAACAGCTAATGAAATAAACTCACAAAAACAAGGAATTATCAACCCAACCAAACTCTAAAAGAATTATAAATATAACACAAGGAAGCAGTTAACTTCACCAGAGGTCGGGCCCTTAGCCACCAGCGAGCACTGCTGAGTTACTTCAGATAATGCAAGAGAACAACAACTTCAATTATATATTAATCATCGAACTTGAGTAGCATTGTAATATAATCGCGTTCTTAAATTACGCAAGTCTGTAATTAAACTTACAACTTGAAAAATAAATGGGTAAAGAGTAAATAGTAAATGTGATCCCTCAGTATCTCCCGATCCTGAGGGATTCACAACCGATTTCTAACTTAAGACATCTTTCCTATTCCGTGCTGATTCCTCTGATTTTCTCTCAGCCGTGTCCGCAACCGACGCATTCCATCCTTTGCTTGTTGGATTCTACTGCTCCAACGTCAGGGAACAATAATCATTCCTTTTGTCGCTTTCCTGCATAAAGAATGGTAAAAGTTAGTTAAATCGTAACTGCAAATAATTCCTTAATTTCTTACCATAATTCCTCAATATATTAACACATTAAGATATGAAAAAGATAAGAATTAAGGAAAATGATGATGAACTTAATAGTAAATACATACCCATTTCGTAACTCAACAAAAACCTCCCATGGGATGCCTTGTTGTTCTAGTTGGTGTGAGACAATCACCTTGATGAGGGAGTGATGAAAAAGGCTTGAAATTTGCTGGGATGGAGGCCTCTTTTGCATGATGGAAGACATTTTCTCAATAATTTTACAAAGGTAGTAGGGCATATGTAGCAGCTTGGTTTTGGTGAAATGCATGAGGAGTCTTATGTGGTAGGAATAGACTCTGGAGAACCTACCCTCATAGGTGAAGTATTTCATGATGATCTTCATTAGGAGAGCGTATCTATCCAATAGATGAGAGAAGGGGAACATGGTTTTGCAATGAGCTTGACAACTTGGTTTCAAGAATGGGTGATAGTGGCTTAGGTCCAGATGCATTTGTTTGAACCACCTTTCTCCTATGCAAGGTATTCCAGTGGCCCTAGAGATGGAATTGGTGGTCAGCTCAAACTTCACCCCGGCTAGGTATACTTGGTGGTTATGAAGGTTTAGGGAAAAGAGCTTGGTCAATTAAGGGTGACTCTGGATATTTTTCACTCTCTCACAAAATCCATAGCATCCTAATTCTTGAAAATAGGAAAATATAGTAGGAGAGGCTATCAGATCTTCGGTGCTTATAGGTTCAAACCTATTTGGCTTCCCACTCCTCCTCTCCTACCCTTTAGGCCTTTGGTTTTTCTTACTACTGTCAACATTCTCTTCTTCAAAAATTTTGTTTTTTTATCCCTTCCTCAAGATCTTTTAAAAATAATTTACACTGCTTTGTGGAATGATGTGGAAATGGGTAAAGGAGATGGTGAGGTTGTAGTGATGTCAATGGTTCAACAATGTGGAGGACAAGTATTATTTTTTAGGGTTTTACTTCCTTCTCTAAGCTCAATTTCTAACTTTCTTTATAATGATACCCTTAGAAAAATAGAAATCAGAGGGAAAAGGTCAAATACCTCTCAAATTATCCCCACAGCTGAAGAAATTGGTTCAAAATATCTTGTGGGCAGGTTGGGTGCCTCCTGAATGAAAATCTGTGTAGCTCTTGAATGTGGGTAGCCTCTGCATGAGACTTCGTGCAGCTCTTGCACGAGACTATGTATCTCCTGAACGTGGGAAGCTCCTGCACGAGACTTCGTGCAGCTCTAGGTGGACCTGAATGGTCTGTCGTGCAACCCCTCTGAACACATAGTTGTGTATCTCGGGTGGAGGCTACACGATATACCTCTTTACAGGTGCGCAACGGATGGTGTAGGGTCACCTTCTGAATGGATCTGCATGCACCTCCTGCATGGTGGGAAACTCCTGCGAAAGCATTCATGCACATATTGCATGGTGAGGAAAACTCCTGCACGAGACTGTGCACGTCCTGCATGGTGAGGGAAACTCTGAACGTTTTTTTGCGTGTAGGCTTGGGTGGAGTTTAGTGCCCCTTATGGATGTCATTTCCTGTAGCTTGAATGCACTTTCTTGCAGTTGGGCAGACAATAGGAGCGCATCAAGGCGGGAAGTTGGCAGGAGGGTCAGGTGAAGGCTACATGATATACCAGGTAGAGTCTGCACATGGAAAATTATATAGGCGCGTAGCGCCTATGTACAGGAACACAGTGCTGAATAGAAAAAAATACAGGGAGATGGTACAGGAGCGCAGTGCAACTGCTCAGGTTCGTAGCGCCTGAAAATTATGCCCGAAAATCGGTTAGGAATTTTCTTGAAAAGCTTTGGAAACCCTGTACTGATTCTGCAAATGACCAAATGGAGCTGTGAGATGCTATTTGGGTTGCCTTTATACTCCTTTGAAAAATTAAAGATACAAACCTACTTTTCTAAGGTTATTTTGGGCCCTTTTTTCTTTGGCTAACATTCTCTTTTCTTTTTGTAGGTGGTGTTTATAAGGAGAAGTGCCTTTTTTATCCTTTATTTCTTTTGGAGTTGGCACCTTTTAAACCCTCACCACCTAGTGATTGTGATTGGTTTTCTCCATTTTCACATGTTGAAACTATCTCCTCTCTATTTGATCATTTGATGGATTGTTGACCTTTTTGATAATTCTGTTTCCTTCATGCTAATACCCTTTTAACCTTATTTCAACATTAGAACGCTGCTTTCACATATCCTCTAAAAAAACCTTTTGTCTCTTTGATGGAATTGTAGGACCCATTTTTGTGGTGAAAGAAAGTTGTGGTTTTACTTCATGGTGTTGATACATTCCTTTTTGTGATTTGTTTTTTTTCATAGATCTCTCACAGGGCAGTCACCTGTTGTGTTAAAAAGTTGTAACTCCACTGATACTCTTTGTAATTTTAGCCTTTGCTGTAGTGAAATGATGTTGTCCTAGCAAACCCTTGAAATTTTTCTCTGATATCATCTTCTACCCTCTGCCTGTAGTCAACCAAGGAGACTTTTCATCATGAATTTTGTTTATTGAACCTTTGGTTGGTGCACAGTTGTGTTTATGTGATACTATCTTTAGGACCTCATGCATGGGCTTTTTTATGGGCAGGAAACTTACAAGAATTTGTTATGAGACCACGATCCTCCTTGTGGACTAGACCAGTTGTATTTCTTTACTTACTGTGGATGTCCGTATGTGTTTTAGGCCTCTTATTTTGCATATGTTCTGTGGTTGACCATTTATAAAGCATTCCTGCATAAATGCTTTAACATGGGAAAACTGTCTTTATGAAAACTTAATTCTAGATCAAGGAGATACCTTTAGAGATCTTTGATGTTATTTAGACAATGATAAGTTTCACCTTTGTTTTCTCTTGACTTTACCTTTGAATATCTGTAAAAGCAGTGAATTTAGAACTATGACAGTGCATAACCAAGGAGACTTTATATGACTTTTTGGATGTCCTTTGGAATAGGTCTTTGACTGAAACGGTTGAAACAGGGTTTGGAGGTGGAGAAACGGTTTTGATACACTTTATATGCACTTTCATCCTAGATAACTTAAAAATCGTTGATTTATCTAAAGATCTTAGAAAGGGATCTTTGAAATCACCATTGCTTGAGGTACTTGGTGAGTAGAGGAAAAATTTTGGGTTACTTGGCGAACCAAGGTGTGAAAATAGAGGGTTTAGGCAAAGAGAGATAGAGTGTTATAGGCAGAGGTGGTAAACATAGAGGGAGTGAGGAACATCAGTCCATGATTTGGTCTTATCTGTGTGATAGACTGGCCAGGCCTTGACAGAGTAGCAGGATAGTGAAAAATTTCTCTTTGAGGAGATTTCTATAACTCGCATGATTCTTGAAATTTGTTTCTAGAAATCCAAGACAAAGCATTTAGTCATCAAAATAGGTAAAAAAATTACTGATGACTCAGTAGTGGCTCCATTTGGGGAGGGCAACTCCTTTTCAGGAGGTTTCCAAAATTTTAGATCAATTGGTTTATGAAGACCAGTGTCTCATCCATTGGGCACATTTTGTTCCTTTATTTTGCTGTTGATTTCCCTGAAGTAGTGATTTTGAAAATTTGAAAGCATGATTAGCTCATCTTCACCTCTACTTACCCAACCTACTTTCCTAACATTTTCTCTTCCTTAGGTGCACTTGAACTGGAAAACCCATTGACATCTTTTCTTTTAAAGAAAAGAAATAAACTATCTACTTCTACACTTATTTCTTCCAAGAGTTCAGATTATGCTAGTGAACTCTTCTTATTCTCTACCTAGTCTATTTGACTGTCAAGATTAAGCAGTATGACAAACTTCATTCTCTAAGCTATTTGAGAAGAAATTTAAAGCATGAATTGAACCAGGATTAGAAAATATGATTCATCATGAGTTGTGACATCAAGACAAACTGCACACAAACTTTATTTTCATAAGAAAACAAAACTAGAAGGTGTGAGGGCTATATTTCATCATGTGCTAAGCATCCCTATCCTTCTCTTTGGTTCTGATTTAAGTATGTGGAACCAACATCTTTCTTTCATAATCTATTTTCTTCGACAAGTCAAGCTTCAATAATTTGACCAACATTCTTTTCACTAACTTATCAACAATAAATTTAAAACATGTTCAGCTATAATTAGGCTAGATAGCTGAACAAGACATTCTTTTTGCACCAATAGTGGCATCTAGACTTGCACACTTTCAGTATTACTATTTTTTGGGTATGGGGCTGTACCTTTTCTTAAGAATCTGCCCTCTTTTTCTACTTTTCCTGTTTTTTTTGTTTTTTCTCTTTTTTTGGCCTTTTCTTCAAACAATGGTATGTACAATGAGAGAAAATATAAAAACTAGCAATATTTGCAGCAATGGTACTTGAGAATCCTGTCTTCAAAAGGATCTCCTAACACTTTTTGTCCGTTCAATTTTGGTGAATAGAAATCATAGTTATTTTCATTTGAAAATATGGTATAAGGATTTTTCCAAGAATTTTCAAACAACTCATGTTGTCCTTGATGCTTCTTCTTTGACTCTTGATTCCCATACTTGTTTCTGTCACAGATTTTCTTCAGGTATAAAAGGTATTCTTTATCATCTTTAAAACAAATGATGATGTCATCAATGTATACCATAGTGAAGAAATTGAAAACCGGAAACATAGTTCTTTGGAAGGTGTCTCCAGTGTCCTTTAGCCTAGGAAGCATTTGTTTAAACCTATAATTGCTTCCTGTAAACTTGAAAAAGTCTTCGAGCTGATTGGTTTGAAGTGGTATCATCTGATGGTAACCTGAAACACTATCATGTAATGACATATGGTTATAAATCCCTACCCTTTGTGAAGTATTATCTATTTTGGGAAAAAGGTAATTGTTCTTTAGGGAGGGTTGACCAATGTGCCTAAAGTCTAGAAACACCCTGTGTCCCGTGGCTTTCGTTTTAAGTGAAATTAATTGCTCAAAGTTTTTGTGGTCCCTTTTGAAAGGGGGGCTTCTTAGAATGATGTCTATGTCACAATTTTTTGAACTAGCCTCCCTATATATACTAGCACTCTGAAAATTTTTGCACAGTATTGCATTTCTTTTTTTTGTGTGTAGTGATAAAATTTTAGACAGCTCAATCACTTCAGGTTTTTCAAGATTATCCTTACCATATCCCTCTATATCAGCTTCAGCAGACACATCTTTAGGATCTACAATAGTATTTGCAAGAGTTAAAGTTTATTTTGGAGGGGCAAAACCTTTGGATGATGAAGTATTTAGGTAAGATAAAAACATGAGACTCTCTTGATCCTGATTACCACAGATATTTTTTTTTTCTATGAAGGCTTTTCAGTGCTTCTGGGTTGGAAAAAGGGGGCGATTGTGTTTTTGGGTTTTTCCCTTTGTTTGAACAACTTTTTTTCAGTTTCTAGACTGATTTTTGTTTTTGAAGTTTCATTTTCCATTTTCAGAAAGTTAAGTTCAGTTTCATCATCATGTAGTTGTTCAGGGTCATGATAGTTCTGAGTGTCAAGCTCATCATAGAGAAACTGATTTGACTGTTGTAGCGTACCTAGATCTGTTTCAACTTCACTTAATTGTTCATCAATGTCCTCTTCGGTATGTAGAATGAAAGAATCAAGATCTGAATGTATGGAATAAAGAGGTGCGTTGTCTGGCCTTTCTTGAATGCTAAACATATAATTCATGTGTGACTCTCAATATAATCTTCTTTTCTGGTTAAAAATAGGGATGGTAGCATAGAACATGTCCAGTTGAAGGTTTCCTTGAAGCTTGGCTCCCCAGGATCTGGATAAAAGAGTTCCATACTTGGGGGGAATGTCTACCACCACTATGTCCATAACTAGGTGCTTAGCTGGTAGTTGTGCTAGATTGATAGAAAGATATTTGATTAAGCCTAAACACTTGACTCTACTTGAATCAAAAGAGTATAAGTCCTTGTAAGGTTTAGTTATCTCTAGGCCTAAACTTTCCATCACAACCTTTGGCATGAGATTGTGAAAGGCACCGGAGTCCAGCATGGCATTATGTAAGATTTTGTCATGTACATTTAGGCTGATGTAAAAAGGAGGAATGGCTCCTTCTTGATATTTTCCTTCTAGTTTGGGTCCACAAAACAACTCAGGTGTGTCATCGGCCAAGTGTAAAGTATCGGTATCATTCCATATGTTTAGAACTTTTAGAATTTGAGATTTGTATGAGCTTTGGGCAATCAGTTCTGTGAGACGCATGGGTATCCTGATTTTATCAATTTCTCCTTCGAAACTGAAGGGTACTAGTATTTTAGACATAGTTACATTAGTTTTCTCAGCCATAACCCTTTCCACCAGTTTAGCTTGCTACATCTGACTTGGAGCTCTAGACAACAAAGTTTTCTTAGGGCCATTAGTGGAAGTACTAGGGCAGCTTGTGTCACTATTGGGCTGACTGATTTTTTCTTTGTTTGGTTCAGCTTTATTTGCCATAGTGTTTGGGTCTTCTGTCCTCTTAGGGGTGTTTTCAAGTGCTTTCCTGACAACAGTGTCTATTGTTTTTCTCTTGGAGGCATCGTGGTTATTTTTTCTTCTAAGGTCATACTGCCTATGGACTTCCATTATGGCGTTCTCAAATCCCAATTTGTAGCCTTCTGATTCTTCATAGTTTGTTTCAGTTTGATTTGAGGAGAAGAAATCTTGTTCCTCCTCTATGAGAAAAATCTCACCCTCATTATTAAAGTCTATTAAGTTTACATGGTTTTCTTTAGGCTATTCGGTATCCCTGACACCTTCATCTAGGTAGTTATCTTGGAAAGGTGGCCTAATCTGTTGGTCAATTTCCCTTTGTCTGATTTTGGGTGGGTCTCTTCTAAAGTTTTGATTCCTATTTCTATTCCAGGGGGTTCACTTAGTTATCTCTAGGAAGTGTCCTCTCGTTCAAGTTTATCTTTTCCATCATTGTTTCCATGGTTCTAACTAGGTTGTAAATTTTGGAATCCGAAGAGCAGGTGGAAGGCATGGCTTCATCTTTGTAAGTGACCTTCTTTTCCGACCTCATCCTAGCCCTCTTTTCAGTGAGGTTGGATTCTACACTAATAGCTCCCCTTTGCATTTCTTCTAAATTTGTGGGGTCTCTTTCTCTTAAATGGTATGTCATGTCCGGATCGAAACCTTCCAAAAATTTTACTAGTGCTAGACCTGGTGGAGGTTTCATGTGAGGTGGGAGGGAATTGTAGACACTCCTAAACCTAGTGCAATAATCTTGAACACTTTCCCCCACATTCCTCTTAAGATTGTTATACTCGGAAAGGATTTGGAGGGGATTTTTCTTGATTTCCCACTTGTTTATGAAAGTTTGGTAAAGGGATGGGAGATCATGTATACTATTGGGAGTTAAGTTTTTAAACCATTTTTTGGCTTCTCTGCCTAGGCTTTGGGAAAAAATCCTCATCTTCATGGTTTCCTCTTCTAATTCCATGTATTCAAAAGCATCATTCATTCTATCTACATGTTGTTGGGTAGTGGTGGATTTAGCCCAAGTGAAGTGTGGGATTCTGGATTGGTAATCATTCGGAAAAGGTACCAAAGGTTGTGGTAACACTAAGGGTGCAAACCATGCTGCCATAATGGGAGCTAATGGTTCATTTACAAGAGGATGGTTTGTGAGATGAGATGGAGTGGTTTTCACAGTGGTGGTGTGAATGTGTGAGGTGGAAGTACTTGGATCGGTAGACTGATTTTGAGCAGACTCGAGATGGAAAGAGCCAAAGTGGTGGAGAATTTGTAAATCAGGTGGTGTGGAAGGAGAAGCTTCTCCACTAGGACTTTGCTACAAGTCTATGGGCTCAAGGTTGGTATGGTCTATCCTAATTTGTGACATGGTTCTGAACAGGTTTCTTGTGTGGTGCAAGTCAAACTGGGGATCTTGTAAGGATGTAAGATGTTCAGGTACAAAGCTTACTTTGTGAATAGTCCTATCAGTAGTTAAGTTTCTAGTTTCAAAAGTCTGCCACAAAATATTTTATGGGTCATCAACTATTGTAGGAGGGTTCAGGTCCAGATGAGATCTGGTAATGATTCTTTGCGGAGCCAGATTTCAAACTTAAAATTTAGAAAGGCTGAAAGTTTATGACTTCTTGCGAAAGGCTGACCTCTCTAGGTGCTATTAAAATCACATAGTGTGTGACTAGGCTTGTAGACTTCTTAGGGCTGGTTTGATGCGGTCCTACAGGAGTCTATGGATACTAGTAAATTTAGAAGGCCTACTGGAGGTTAGTGGAGTCGTCGGGTGGATATTTTTAGTTTGTTTTGAAGATATGTTGTCTATGGTCCACCACCAATATTGAAAAAAAGCCAATCTAGAAATGTCTTTGGGTTTTCTGAGTTTCTATATGTAGCCCTAAGGTTTGTAAAAGTGTCCTATAGTTGAGTCATCATTTTTCTAAGATGGAAAAATAGCAAGTTTCTACTCTTTAGACAATACTTAAGTTTTCTAATTTTGACTGAGATTTTGAGAGTTCCTAAGGGATACCTAGGATTTTTTTTGACTCAAAGTCCCAACATGATTGCTATTATGTTAGTGTCCCATGATTTGGGTGATTGGTAAACCAAATGATAGGGTAACATTAGACTATTCTTTGGAATCCTAAGACCTATCCTTCCTTTACTAAGAGAGGGATCTCTCTATTATGTGAAGGATGTGAACTTGTTCACTTTGGATGATTGATTTTAGGCTAGTTTTTAAGTGTCAGTTTGTTTGTTTGTTTTGGGTTGGGCTAAGATGATCAAGTAGGATATGTGAAATGAGAGGTTATCAAATAAATTGGGCAATGGAGTCTATGAAGTAATTGATATCTCAATGGTAAATCAGGGTACATCACAAGGAAAATCTAGTGTAGTAAATGGATCTTTAAGTTTATGTATGAGGTGAAATGGAAAATAAGTTTGAGAACCAAGGTAGGGCAAAGGGTAGTGAAGTATCCTTTGTCAAATACCTATGAACAAGAAGGTCTTGAATATAGATAAGTAAAGCTACTGATCATTGGATAGGGCACACCATTTACTTAATGAAAATACTTTAAACAAATAAACATTCAAGATATATATTCCAGTGGAACAAGAGAAATAAGACAACTTATCTAACTTCAATGATTCTACTTTATAGATTTGAAAATAGATAAGAGACTAATAGCATCAATAAATGAAGAGGGAACTCATAAAAATCATTCATTAAACTATAAATAACTTTAAGGCAAAATGATAAGCATATTCAAAGGGCAAGATCGAAATCAGAACTCTTTGACTTAACCTAACAATCAATACATCAAAGAGAGATTTCAAGACAGAGTTTAGATAGCATTAAACAAGAAAGGTTTATCACGAATCATTTTTATAAACTAGAATATTAATCCAATAATGAAATACACAAACTTAGGTGGGCCTAAGGAGAAAATGAAGAATTCTTTAAGCTAACCCAATAGAAGAAAACATGAAAACAATAGCTAACAGGATGACGGAGGTGCCTCAAACAACATTTCTCATCCTATAATTTTCTGAGCTATTGCAATATAGAAATATGGACATATGGGAAACAAGGAAAAACATGAACATATGAGAGATACATCACCATTCACTAAACTTAGGGATCTTGTAAGCAAGCCTTCACCACCATCAGTCAAGGCAAATCATCCATAAGCTCGACAACACTAAACTGTTCTTCAACTTAAAAAAACCATGTATTTCTCTTAAACACATCAATTCCCAATGTTTACAATGAATCCTCATGCCTTATATAACAAGAAAGGAATAGGAGAGCCCACTAGAGCATCTAGAAGCCTATTGGCCAACAAGAAATATCCTAAGTTGTCCTTGAGGCCTTGCAAGGCCCAAGGCACAAAAATATCTTACAAATATCTTTTCTGGAAAAAAATAGCAAATAAATTGACTTTTAGGCCCTAACAAGAAAAATAAAACTTTCCAAACACACATTCTTCCCAGTCACCCACATGAGCGCAGCACACTATGTCAAACATTGAAATTATGCCAGGAGCGCAGCGCATAAATAAGCCTTTTTGCAGCAATGTTTTGGAGGCCTTCCCGATGTCAGAAAAGGCTCCGAGATGGCCCATTGGAAAACCCTTGAAGTATACTTTCCAGATATACCTTTAGTTATTCAATATGACCTTTTAAAGTTGTCCAAAAAGTGAAAAATCCAAGACTTCCAGGAGTGCAGTGCATGCTTTGCAAAGTGGGCAGAATGGTGGAAAACGAGTGTTTTTGACCCTTTTGGGGGGATCAAAACAACTCTAATTCAGTTGAAAATTGGTGAGAATACTCCTCTAATGATGGGGAATCTAAAAATATAAACCTCTCCTCTTTTAGATGCCCTGGGAAAAATTGCAACACAGGGTGCGCTATGCTCCTAGACTTAAAATTTGCAAAAAAATAAAATCTTGTTCAATTTGTCCCAAATTTGGTAGGTAGGTGCCTCATGGGTCCTGGGATACCTATAGAGAATCTTGGGCCAAAATACCAAGCCTAGCTTGGTCATTTTCATCTTTTGGTGTCGGGCCCTCATTTTGGGCAATTTTGAGTTTTTTCCTTGCAAAGTGGTTTCTTCGTTTATAGTCCTCAGTCATTCTCCTTTGAAAGTTCAAGTCTTTGTTGGCCTTCTCCAGTTTGGCCTCTAGATGTATGTTGGCCCTTTCAAGCCATGATTCCATATTATGCTCAACTTCCATGGCAAGGATTTCAATGAGGGGAAATTGTTGTACTTGGGTCGATTCTTCTTCTCTCTTCTTTGCCAATGCTTTCCTAAGACCCATAGTCATAGGTCTCCTTCTAGTTTGACCCTCTTCATCACTACTTTCCTCACAAGCACCCATGTATTCCTCCAACTGCACTTGTGACCTTTGAGCCTCTTTCCTTATTTGAGCGCCCTTGCTTCATAGATAGCCAGCTAACCACTCATTTGTTTGTTTTTCATCTGCAAGAAGTGAATGAGATCCTTTGACCTTTCTAATTCAACTTCCAAGTCTTTGATCTATGCATTCCGGTCTTGTAGAAGAGAGTTTGCAATTCTTGTCTCATTATCTTCATCACTGTCTATGTGAATGAGCTCAAACTCTCTTTCCTCCTCATGATTGTCTTCTTCCTCTTTCACTTGTTGTTTACCTTTGTTAGTCATTTGAGTTGAGGAGGATGGCATGGCCCCTTGACCTTTGGAGGCAGAAAACACATGCCTCTCTTCTCTTTCATAGGTAAGAGTGAAAGGTGATACAAGCTTCACTTGAAAACCTTAATCATTAGTGAACTTAGGACTATTTTTCTCCTCATGGATGATCTATGTGTGTGCATCTTCCTTACCTTGTTCTTGACTACCCTTTTGATAAGCATCCTCACTATATTTTATGCCATCATCATTGTCAAGACCCTTAGGACTGTCATCCTCCATTTTTGCAATGTTCGGGGTGCCTTGATCATTGCTTGGCACATCTTCACTTCCATGACTGTCCTCTTCTTCATCTTTTGACCCGCTATATTCACTGTCAAATTCAGCCTTTGTATCACTGTTTGCACTCTTTGTAGGGTCACTATCTTGGGCACTATCATTAGTCTTTCCCTCACTGTGATGTTCATTCTGTTCTTCACTAGGTGAGTTCTCTTGGTTGATCTCTTCTTCACTTTCCTGTTCATTACCTTCATTATTTGGCCCATTTTTATGATTGTTTTGCCCACTAAAATCACCTTCAAACTCTGTTTCTTGGCTGCCTTTTCCATCCTTGTCATTGTCATATTTCTCCTCTTTACCAATGGCATATGCCTCACCTCCAATGTCTTTTGAATTTTTAGTGTCACTTTCTTCATCATTTACTTCTTCTCCTTGATTATCATTTGTTTTTTTTATGGCCATTAGGCTTACTATTTTCCTCTTGAGAAGCTTCCTATGTCCTTGTATCTTTGGAGTCATCCTCTTCATCATAGGAGCCATTGTTTTCCTCTTTTTCTAGCTCACTATTTTCCTCTTGAGAAGTTGCCTTTGTCCTTGTATCTTTGGAGTCATCCTCTTCATCATAAGCGCCATTGTTTTGGTCTTTTTGCTCATTATTGGGCTCACTGCTTTCATCTCTATTTTCTTCTTCATTAACACTCTCTTCTTTGTCATTTCCTTCATTAATTTCTTCATGGTCATCTCCCTCTCCTTCAATTCTTTCTTCATTTTCACCTTCCTCTCCTTCATTGATTTCTTCATGGTCATCTCCCTCTCCTTCACTAGTTTCTTCATTTTCACCTTTCTTGGGAGAAGGTGAATGAGGAAGGTTTATTTGAGGAAATGATTCATGTGAAGAGGATGGAAAAAGGATAGTGGAGGGTGATAGAGGTGTGTGAGGAGGAAAATGAGATGATGATGGCAGAATTTGTAAAAGGATAGGCTGTGGAGTTGTGAAATCATCATGGGTGATGAAAACCTCCCATGGGATGCCTTTTTGTTCTAGTTGGTGTGAGACAATCACCTTGATGAGGGAGTGATGAAAAATGCTTGACATTTGTTGGGATGGAGGCCTATTTTGCATGATGGAAGACATTTTCTCAATACTTTTACAAAGGTAGTAGGGCATATGTAGCAGCTTGGTTTTAGTGAAATGCATGAGGAGTCTTATGTGGTAGGAATAGACGTTGTAGAACCTACCCTCACAAGTGAAGTATTTCATGATGATCTTCATTAGGAGAGCATATCTATCCAATGGATGAGAGAAGGGGAACATGGTTTTGCAGTCAACTTGATAACTTGGTTTCAAGAATGGGTGATAGTGGCCTAGGTCTAGATGCATTTTTTTGAACCACCTTTCTCCTATGCAAGGTATTCCAGTGGCCCTAGAGATGGCATTGGTGTTCAACTCAAACTTCACCCCAGCTAGGTATACTTGGTGGTTATGAAGGTTTAGGGCAAAGAGCTTGGTCAATTGAGGGTGACTCTGGATCTTTTGCACTTTCTCACAAAATCCATAGCATCCATATTCTTTAAAACATGAAATATAGTAGGAGAGGCTATTAGCTCTTCAGTGCTTATAGGTTCAAACCTATTCGGCTTCCCACTCCTGAGCTGCTACCCTTTAGGCCTTTGGTTTGTCTTACTACTATCAACATTCTCTTCTTCAAACATTTTGTTTTTTTATCCCTTCCTCAAGATATTTTAAAAATAATTTACACTGCTCTGTGGAATGATGTGGAAAGGGGTAAAGGAGATGGTGAGGTTGCAGTGATGTCAATGGTTCAACAATGTGGAGGAAAAGTATTCTTTTTTAGGGTTTTACTTCCTTCTCTAAGTTCAATTTCCAACTTTCTTAATGATACCCTTAGAAAAACAAAAATTAGAGGGAAAAGCTCAAATACCTCTCAAATTATCCCCACAGATGAAGAAATTGGTTCAAAATATCTTGTGGGTAGGTTGGGCACCTCCTGAACGAAAATCTATGCAGATCTTGAACGTGGGAAGCCTTTGCACGAGACTACATGCAGCTCCTGAATGTGGGAAGCTCCTGCACGAGACTGCGCGCAGCTCCTGAATGTGGGAAGCTCCTGCACGAGACTGCGCGCAGCTCCTAAACGTGGGCAGCTCTTGCACAAGACGGCGTGCATCTCCTACATGAGACTACGTGCAGCTCTGGGTGGACCTGAATAGGCTTTCGTGCCACCCCTCTGAATGCACAGTCGTGCAGCTTGGGAGGAGGCTGCACAATATACCTCTTTACAGGCGTGCAGCGAATGGTGTCGGGTCACCTTCTGAACAGATCTGCGTGCACCTCCTACACGGTGGGAAACTCTTGCACAAGCCTTCATGCACATCCTGCACGGTGAGGCAAACTCCTGCACGAGACTGTGCACATCTTGCACAGTGAGGGTAACTCTTAACGTTTTTTTGCATGCAGGCTTGGGCGGATTTTAGTGCCCCTTCTAAACATCATTTCATGTATCTTGAATGCACTTTCGTGTAGCCGGTCAGATAGTAGGAGCGTAGCGCGGCGGGAAGTTGGCAGGAGGGTCAGGCAGAGGCTGCATGATATACCAGGTAGAGTCTGCACGTGGAAAATTCTACAGGAGCGCATTGCCTCTGCATTGGAAGACAGCTCTGAATAGAAAAAAAACATATGGAGATGGTATAGGAGCGCAATGCAACTGCTCAGGAGCATAGTACATGAAAATTCTGCTCGAAGCTCGACTAGGATTTTTCTTGAAAAGCTTTGGAAACCCTCAATTTATTCTGCAAATGACCAAATGGAGCTGGGAGATGATGTTTGGGTTGCCTTTAAACTCCTCTGAAAAATTAAGTATACAAACCTACTTTCTAAGGTTATTCTGAGCCCTTTTTTCTTTGGCTAACATTCTCTTTTCTTTTTGTAGGTGGTGTTTATAAGGAGCAGTGCCTTTTTTATCCTTTATTTCTTTCGGAGTTGGCACCTTTTAAACCCTTAGCAGCTGGTGATTGTGCTTGGTTTTCTCCATTTTCACATGTTGAAACTATCTCCTCTCTGTTTGATCATTTGATGGATTGTTGACCTTTTTGAGAATTCTATGTCCTTCATGCTGATACCCTTTTAACCTTATTTCAACCTTAGAATGCTGCTTTCACATATCCTCTGAAAAAACCTTTTGTCTCTTTGATGGAATTGTATGACCCTTTTTTGTAGTGAAAGAAAGTTGTGGTTTTACTTCATGGTGTTGATATAGCCCTTTTTATGATTTGTTTTTTTGCATAGATCTCTCACAGGGAAGTCACCTATTGTGTTAAAAAGTTGTAACTCCACTGATACTCTTTGTAATTTTGGCCTTTGATGTAATGAAATGATATTGTCCTAGAAAAACCTTGAAACTATTCTATGATATCATCTTCTACCCTCTTCCTGTAGTCAACCAAGCAGACTTTTCATGATGACTTTTGTTTATTGAACCTTTGGTTGGTGTACAATTGTGTTTATGTGCTATTGTCTTCAGGACCTCATGCATGCGCTTTTTTATGGGCAGGAAACTTACAATAATTTGTTATGAGACCATGATCCTCCTTGTGGACTAAGCCTTTTGTATTTATTTACTTGCTATGGATGTCCTTATGTGTTTTAGGCCTTTTACTTTGCATCTGTTCTGTGGTTGACCATTTATAAAGCATTCCTGTAGAAATGCTTGAACATGGGCAAACTATCTTTATGTAGACTTAATGCTGGATCAAGGAGATGCCTTTGGAGGTATTTGATGCTCTTTGGACAATTATGAGTTTCACCTTTGTGTTCTCTTGACTTTACCTTTGAATATCTGTAAAAGCAATGTATTTAGAACTATGAAAATGCATAACCTAGGAGACTTTATATGACTTTTTGGTTGTCCTTTGGAATAGGTCTTTGAATGAAAAGGTCAAAACAGGGTTTGGAGGTGGAAAAAGGGTTTTGACACACTTTATATGCACTGCCATCCTAGATAAATTTAAATTTTTTTATTTATCTAAAGATATTAGAAAAGGAGATTTGAAATCACCACTGCTTGAGGTACTTGGTGAGTAGAGGAAAAAGTTTGAGTTACTTGACTAACCAAGGTGTCAAAATAGAGGGTTTAGGCAAACAGAGACAGAGTGCTATAGGTAGAGGTGGTAAACATAGTGGGAGTGAGGGACATCAGTCCATGATTTGGTCTTATCTGGGTGACAGACTTGCCAGGCCTTGACAGAGTAGCAGGATCGTGAAAATTTTCTCTTTGAGGAGATTTCTAGAACTCACATGATTCTTGAAATTTGTTTCTAGAAATCCAAGACAAAGCATTTATTCATCAAAACAGGTAAAATTTTTTTACTAATGACTAACATGTCTATGACAAGGCCCTTAGCTAGGATTTGTGCTAGATTGACACAAAGATCCTTGATTAGGCCCAAACACTTGACTATACTCGAATCGAAGGAGTAAAGGTCTTTGTAAGGTTTGGTTATTTCCAGGCCTTGTCTCTCCATCACAACCTTTTGCATGAGGTTGTGAGATGCACCAAAGTCCAGCATGGCATTATGTATGATTTTGTCATGTATGTTTAGGCTAACATAGAAAGGGGGAATGGCTCCTTCTTGGTATATTCCTTCTAATTTAGGTCCAAACAATAGCTCTGGTTTTTCATCAATCAAGTGTAAAGTGTCGGTACCACTTCCCATGTTTAGAACTTTCAGAACTTGAGACTTGTACACTTCTTGAGTTACTAGTTCAGTGAGAGGCATGGTTACCTTGATTTTAGCAATCTCTCCCTCAAAGCTGAAAGGTATTTGTGTTTTGGGTATATTTACATCATTTTTATCAGCCAAAACTTTTTCTGTAATCTTAATTTTCTGATTTTTACTTGGGGTTTTTGACAATAGAGTTTTCTCTGGGCCACTAGTTGATGTACTAGGGCAACTCAAGACACCACTTTGCTGGCTAGTTTTGTCTTTGTTTGGATCAACTTTCTTAGCCATGTTGTTGATACTGTCTGTTGCCCTATTAGGAGTGTTTTCAGGGGCTTTCCTAATAACAATGTCTATTTGGTTTTTCTTGTAAGTTTCCTGGTTTCTTTTTCTCCTAAGGTCATATTACCTATGGAATTCCATTATGGCATTTTCAAATCCTAGTTGGTAGTCTTCAGAATCCTCATAGTTTGTTTTAGTTTGATCTGACGAAAAGAAACCTTGTTCTTCTTTGGTGAGAAAAACATCCCCCTCATTATCATAACCTATCAAATTTACATGGCTTTCTTCAGGCTCTTTAGTCTCTCTTCCCTCTTCATCTACATAATTATCTTGGAAAGGAGGTCTGATTTGTTGGTCATTGTCTCTTGGCCTATTTTGGGGAGGGTCTTTTCTAAATTTTGAATTCCTATTTATGTTTTGGGAATTTTCTTGGTTTTCCCTAGGAGGCATTCTCTCCATCATTCTCTCCATGGTTCTAACTAGGTTGTCAATCTTGGAATCAGATGAGGATGTTAAGGGCATGGTTTCATCTTTGTAGGTCACTCTTTTTTATGATCTCATCCTAGCTCTCTTTTCAATCAGGTTGACCTCTACACTGATAGCCCCTTTCTACATGTCTTCTAAAGTTAGGGGTTCTCTCTCTCTCTCAGTTGATAGACCGTGTCTGGATCAAAGCCTTCTGGAAAATTTAATAGTGCTAGGCCTTGTGCAGGTTTCATGTGAGGTGGGAGGGAATTGTAGACACTGTTAAACCTAGTGCAATAATCTTGGACACTTTCCCCTACATTTATTTTAAGGTTGTTATATTCTGAGAGGATTTGTAGGGGGTTCTTCTTTATTTCCCACTTGTTTATGAAAGTTTGGTAAAGGGAAGGGAGATCATGGATGCTGTTAGGAGTTAATATTTTAAACCATTTTTTGGCTTCTCCTCCTAAGCTTTGGGCAAAGATCCTCATATTAATTCTTTCTTATTATAATTCAATGTATTCAAAGGCATCATTCATTTTATCTACATGTTGTTGGGCAGTGGTAGATTCAGCTCTGGTAAAGTGGGGAATTCTGGATTGGAATTCATTTGGTAAAGGAACCATAGGCTATGGTAGAACCAGGGGAGCATACCATGCTACCATGATGGGAGGTAATGGAATCCAAAGTGGATTTACAAGGGGAGGATTTGTGAGAGGAGCTGTAGGATGAAGTGAAGTAGTTTGGATAGTGGAAGTATGGGTGGGTGTGGTGGAAGTACTTGGACCAGCAAACTAATTCTGAGCAGACTTGGGATGAAAAGAGCTATAGTGATGGAGAAGCTAAAAGTCAGGAGGAGTGGAAGAAGAGGCTTCTCTACTGGAACTCTACTTCAAATCTATAGGTTCAAGGTCAGTTTGGTCAATCCCACTTTGTGACTTGGTTCTAAAAAGGTTCCTTGTATGGTGCAAGTCAAACTGAGGGTCTTGCAAGGCTGTAAGGTGTTCAGGGATAAAACTTGCTCTATGAATGGTCCCGAAAGTAGTTGAATCTTCAGTTTTGAAATTTTTCCACAAAATATTTTCTGGGTCATCAACTATAGTAGGAGGGTTTGGGTCCGAATGAGATCTGGTACTGAACCTTTGTGAAGCCAGATTTCAAACTCAAAATGTAGAGAGGCTAAAAGTTTATGACTTTTTTTCGGAAGACTGAACTCTCTTAATGTTTACTAAACTCACACACACTATAAATAGGCCTCTAAACTTCTCAGGGCTGATTTGACACAATCCCAAGGAGTCTAAAGAGACCTAGTGAAGTAGTAGGCCTATTGGAGGCTAGTGGAGTTGCTAGGTGGACATTTTTAACTATTTTGAAGATATGTGCTTGTGGTCCACCACCATTAATTTACAAAAACAAATCTAAGATGATTTTTTGGGGTTTTCTGAGTTTCTTTATATAGCAGTTAGGTTTCTAATGAGTGTGCTCTAGTTGAGTCATTGTTTTTCTAGGACAATGAATCAATTTAAACACTACTCTTGGCTATCAGTCTGAGTTTTCTATGATTTGAAAGTTCTAAGGAATACTTATATTATCACTAACTCAGAAATATTATCACCTTGATTGCCATTTATGTTAGGCGATGAGTTGATGATAAATCAATAGATATTGTATGACAAGGGTTTCTGAACTTTTAAGGATGTCTAAGCTTGGTACTTACTCAAAAAAGTCCCACCGTGATCGCCATTATGTTAGGTTCCCGTGATTTGGTAGATTGGTAGACCAAATGCACAGGGTAACATCAGACCAGTCTTTGGATTCGTAGGACCTAGACTTCCTGGACTCAGAGAGGGCTCTCCCTATTTGTGTGCAAAGGATATGAACTTGTTTGCTTTTAGGGTTGATTTTAGGCTAGTTGTTAAGTGTATGGTTTTTTGTTTGTTTTGGTTGGGTAAGATGATAAAGTAGGATAGGTGGAGTGAGAGATCTTCAAACCATTGGGCTATGGAGTCTATGAAAGTCATGGGTATCTCAACAATTATTCAGAGTGCATCACAGGGAAAATCTAGTATGGTCAATGGATCTTTAAGGTTATGTGTGAAGTGAAATGGACATTGAGTTGGTGAACAAGGTAGGGCAAAGGGAAGTGAAGTATCCTTTGTCAAATACCTCTAAACAAGAAGGTCTCAAATACTGATAAGAAAAAGATAATAATCATGAGGTAGGGAAAACCATTAACTCAATGACAATACTTAAAAAAATAGGCATTCAAGATGAACAATTTAGCGAACCAAAGAAAGCAAGAAACTTATCTAAATTTAGTGATTTCACCTTCACGGTTTGAAAACATATAAGATAACATATAACTTAATCAAATAAAGACGGAAATCCTAAACATTATTGATCAAGATACTAAGAACTTTGAGTTAGAATTCTTAAGCATGGACAAAGGGAATGATCAAAGCATGGCCTCTTTGGCTAAATCTAGCAAGTAGTACTTCAAAGAGAGATTCCAAAAACAATGTTCTAAATAGTATCAAGTAAGCATGGCTAACCATAAGACATATTTGAAAACTACTTCTTTAAACCATTCATGAAACAAATGAGCTTAGGTGGGCCTAAGGGGCAGCTAAGAATTCCTTAAACTAACCTAGCAGCGGAAAAAATAAAGACAATAGAAAACATGAAGGACTAAGGTGCCTCAAACAACATTTGTTAGCCTATACTTTTCTTCTCTACTGCAACATAGAAGGATGAACACAATGATAAACACGAAAAATATGAACTAATTAGGGACACATCACCATTAACCAAGCTCAGGGATCATGCAAGCAAGCTTCCCCATCATCAATCAAAGCAAGCCATTCACAAGCTCCACAACACCAAATTTCTCTTCAACCTCAAAAAACCATGTATTGCTCTCAAAACTCATCAAATACCAAAATTTTACAGTGAAGCCCTCATGCTATACTTATTTATAAAAGGAGGGAAAAAACCTTAGATAGGGTTGGAAAATATCAAAATCACTCATAAATGTCATTTATGCCCAAGAGACCATGCAAGGCCCAAGGCACAAAATATCCCATGAAATAAATGCCAAAATAAATTCTTACACCTAATTCTAGAGTGATTTTTTTCAAAAAACACTAAAATATGGTTTTGCAATAAATGAGTGTGTTTTGTCGACTTTTTATCAAAAACACACAGTGAATTCCATAAGCGCAGTGCCACCTAGTGCAGAAAATAGGTCTTGTTGCAGCCAAGTTTTGGACCCCTTCCCGGTGTCAGATTTTGCTCCATGATGGCTGTTGGAAAGCCTGAGGAGTCTACTTTCCAGATATACCCTTGGTTTCCTGATCCCGCTCTAGTAACCTATTAAAAATGTCAAAATCCCAACACTGTTCTGAGCTCAGCGCCAGGCCCGAAATGGAGGCAGAAAGGTGAAAAATGAGGTGTTTTTTGACCTTTTAAGGGGTCACAAATGCTCCAAATTCTATGAAATGTTGTGAGCATAATGTACTAATGATGAGAAATCCAAAAATGTAGAGTTTTCACTCTAAGGATGCTTGAGGGAAAAGCATAGCACCAGTGGCGATGCGCTTATAGGCCTCCAAATTCACAAAAAACAAAAACTGGTCCAAATTTCTTGAAAATTGGTGGATGTCTCCCTCATGGGGTTTGAGAGACCTCTAGAGAAGATTTTTAAAAAATTCCAGGGTTTTAATGATATTTTTCTTCTTGTAGTGCTTGGAATTTAGTTTGAGCCTCCTTCAGTTTAGCCCTTGCAACTTGGTTTCTCCAGGCATAATGCTTAGTCATCCTTCTTTGGAGATCAAGATCTTGATTTTCCTTCTTCAACTTGGTCTCCAAGTGTATGTTAGCTCTTTCCAACCAAGGCTCCTGATCATGTGCTATCTCCATAGCCAACAGTTCATCTAGAGCAAGCTGTTCTAGTAGGGTTGATTCTTGTTCCCTCTCTTTTGCCAATGCCTTCTTCAACCCTATGGTTTTTGGTCTCCTTCTAGGTTGCTCCTCTTCACCCTCAATTTTTTCATATGGGCCCATAAAATCTTCTAGCTTTACCTATGCCCTTTGAGCTTCTTTCCAAGCTTTGAGTGCTCTAGCCTCATAGATGCCCTGTTGTGCACTCATTTGTTTGTTTTCCATCTCATAAAAATGAATGACACTCTTGGATCTAGCCAACTCATCTTCCAAGACCTTGATTTGGGAATTTTTTTCTTGGATGAGCAATTTTGAAATCCTTGTTTCATTTTCTTCATCACTATCCACTTGAATTATTTCAAACTCATTTTCAATCTCATGATCTTCCTCTTCTTCTTTTATCTTTTGTTTACCCTTGTCAAGTGGTTGAGCTGAGGTGGATGGCATGGTCCCTTTCCTTTTGGAGGCAGCAAACACAAGCCTTGACCCTCTCAGATATGTGAGTGAAAGAGGTGTGATTTTGGCCTTTTTGGTGTTTTTATCATTGCTGTGATCCTTGAATTGACTATCAGCCTGTTGGAACAGGGTTTCCCACACTGATGAAAGTTGGTCCAATTTTGTATTATTTTTATTATATTTAGTCTAGTGCAGGGGTGATAGGGTGGATAAAATCCCCAATACGTTGTAAGCGGGTAAATAGGTAAAACCAGGAGTCCACAAACCATGGTTTGTGGACCATGGTAAGTCTAGGCTAAATTGGTATAAATAGTAAGTCATTTTGAGTCGATAGGTAGAAGATGAATAGAAGTGAATGCTAAGTGTGGATTGTTAGTTCTGGGTTTCGGGTATTTGGGTCAGATTCCTGCTGGATATGTGCGTAGAGATCCTTTGTCCTGCTGTGTGCAGACCTTGCTAGCTGTGTGCGCAGGTGGGAATTGGGGTTATGTAAGAATCGATTGATAATATATGAGAAGTATTGCGGGTATTTGGTTCTGGATCTATCTGTTATATGAATCTGCAATCTGTGTTAAATATGTGATAAGGTACAAATGATCTATGTTATCTGTTTTGTTTATCTATAATATATTTTATCTGGTCTGTTGCGCGTACTGTAATTTATATCTTTGCTGGTGGAACACACATGGATGCGAACCTAAGATATAGATCTGTAATACTGTGTACACCGGTTATCTATTTAAGCCTGCGAACTAGCTCTGTTTTCATAGATCTGTGCATTGTGCATGGCTTGGCTTACCTTCTCTCTTTCCGGGTGTGGAAACCTGGTTCTAGCACCCTCCCATACTACTTTGGGTGAGACTTTGACCTGCGCAATCAGGTCACTGCCGAAAGGGCCAATAGTATATGGGTTTTTTGGCAAACCTTAATGTGCGAACCTGGGTCAGGACACCTAAAGCCAACAAATGGTTCCGTTGCTGGGACTAGGAGCATTTTGAAAGAGTAGTCAGGTAATGCCAGAACACCAAAAAGAAGGTAGATATGGTTGCAAATTTAAAACTACCTACCTTCAAGGGTGCGAGTGATGAGGATATGGATAGGTTCTGGATTGTTGTTGAATCGGTATGGACGACGCAAAACATTGCAAGTGATTCAATGAAGCAGGCCCAGCTATCTCTGGCTTTCGAGGAAAGAGCTCTGGATTGGTATATGGGATACATTGGACAACATGCAAATGCAACTATTGATGAGATCAAAATGGAACTAAAGCAACAGTTCAAAAAACCTAAGTCCTATTCACAGATAGTCAACGAACTAAAAGAAATCAAGCAGGGACCATCTGAGACTGTATGGGAAGTAGATCAGCGATTAAAAAAAGAAATATAAGAAGGAGGGTTCAAGTACGATGATAAGAAACATATGGAATGGTTTATTGCTATGCTCTTGCCATACTTACGGATACCAATGGGTCACCAAACTATTGACATACAAGAAAGGGTGTTAGAAGTAGCCATGAAACTGGAAGCTATGCCAAGGGACGAGACTCAGCTGGGTGTAAAAAAAATATAGGGTCAACTAGAAGCTATGCAGGTTGAAATCCAAAGTCTACACAAGGAGCACGAAACAGGGTCTAGTTCGCTACAATCCCCAGACACGAGGAAGCTGAGGGAACCTCTGCTATGGTGCAATGACTGCCAGGTTGAAGGATCGCATGATACTCATCACTGTCCCTGCCTAACCACATACATCCCAGAAGTAAAACAAAAATGGTGCAGATTTTGCAGGTCCATAGGCTACGATGAACAAAAATGTCGAACATATGTCCTAATGATGGATCGAGGAAGTATATACCGAATGAGATCGGAGTCTGCATCACCTAGATCATCCATCAGTAGCAGAAGTTCCCCTACTAGAAGTGGTAACAGGGGGCAAGGGGGAAGCGTAAGTGGAGAATGAGGACAAATAGTCTGTTATAACTGTGGGGAGGTAGGTCATTTTGTAAGAGACTATGCACAGCCATCTCGACCAGCCTGCAGATATTGTAGGGGGTGGGATCATGTGGTCGAAGAATGTCCAATCATAATAGCCATAATAAAAGAGAAGCAACAGAAACCTACGCAGAATATTCTGACGGTCAAGGCTGAACCTCTACTAGACGGGGCCAATATTAATGTTATAGCCCGTAGTGGCATGGCCATAGGTGGGAGTATGGAGAAGGCCGAAGCTAAGCTACGAATTAGAAAAGTTCCCATCAAGCAGGACGGGTTAGATTTGGCTAAAAAAAAGGAGGCTTTTGTCACAGCCCGCTAGGAGATTGATAGTACAAAGGTACCTGCGCACACTACGGAAAATGAGGAGGTGGGAGTATTCCTGCAAGCATGCATGAAGCTCCTTCACAATCAACAAGTTGTGGCGACCCTCCAAGCTCTAATTGATAACTGTATAGGTAGAAAAACTTTGGTTGTAAGACTAAAGGACATCCACAAGCTATATAAACAGGTGAAGCGCACTGGGCGGGAGATGCGACTAACAGCACAAATCGATGATTATGAGATGAATCAGGTCATCATCGACTTGGGGTCAGATGCAAATGTCCTTCCTAAACAAACATGGTTCATATGGGGAAACCTCAGCTCGAATGGTTGGATATCCAACTACGTATGGCCAATCAGCAGAAAATAGTCCCATTGGGGAGGCTATCGCAGGTATTCATTGATATCGCTGGGATTAAGGTATGAGCGAACTTTGAGGTTATCCAAATTGAGGAGGATACAGACCCCTACCCGGCACTCCTAGGGCTAGGTTGGGCCATCGACATAGGCAATGTCATTAACTTAAAAAAACATAGCATCGTATTTGAAGTCGATGGGACACGGGTGGTCATCCCTTTAGACTCGGCAGAGGGAGAGCGATACACCAAACCTGTACAGACAAAAGATGAATTAGACTGCATCTATAAGTTGACTGCCCATGATCAGGAGTGGGTCAACCCTAAAGATGAAGGTATGCTTTGCTAGGAAAAAGAGAGTGAATGCTTATGCAACACTGATAATGAAATGAACAACTAGAAAAATAGGTTACACGATGTATCTGCACTGCTCTGCATATTGACGGAGGTAAGGGAACTACCCTTCTTTGATGGTTTAGGAGAAGTTGAGACATTTTTGCGAAAACTTGAGGAAGAGGTCCCAGAACAAAGGCGGTTATGGGCCCTTAATTTGTCCCTATGTGCCACACCCGTGAGATGGTGGGAAACCCACAAGGCGGCACTTATAAACTGGGAATGATGTCAGGAAATGATGGTCCTATAATTTAAAGCTCCGCCTCGGATAAGAATTGCAAATCTCTTTGGCCCAGGAAACCCATGTGAACATTTGCAAGCATGGATGGATAATTGGCAGAATCAAACCTCCAAGGAATGGGTTCATTCATTTATCCACACATTAGGCCCAATCCCAACTGCCAGGTACTTGGATGCGGAGCTGCATCAGTGGACCTCTCTCTGGAAAAACTTGCAGGAGGACTTTATCAGGACCTTTGGGTTGGTCGGAGGTTCGAAAGAATTAGACGAATATTTGTAGGACCTGGATGCATATATATTTGGTAGCTCTAATCCATATACTATAGTCAGGGAACCAACCTGGGATATGCAAATGCAAGACATCGCCAATTGCTGCAATATTACGATCACTTAGGAAGAAGACAATCCGCGGAATGTCTCTATTCTATAATCTGAAGGTGACCGTACAATTGCAGGACCTTCACTACAAATGGTAGATGTAACAAAACTGCTAAAGCTGTGTGAAGTCAATATTGGGATGGCAACCCAGCCCAAGTTGGGCAAGAACGGTGACTATTGGGATAATGACACCATCAGCAAGGTGGCGGAGTTGCTGACAGAATATCAGGACCTCTTTCCAACCAAATTCTCCAAACTCAAGGGGATCATTGGTGATCTGGGAGTTATGCACATCACGTTCAAGGCCGATGCCTAACCAATCAAGCAGCGACCTTACCGATTGAACCTGAAATACAAACAAAAAGTGAAGGAGGAATTGGATAAAATGCTCACTGCTGGAATCATAGAGCCAGTCGAACAATCAGACTGGGTCAGCTCGATGTTTTTCTAGGAAAATAGAACAAAGGGGGAAATTCAGATCTGTGTTGACCTACGCAAGTTAAATGACACCTGCATACATGACCTGTTCCTAACGCCCTTTTCAGATGAAATACTATACAGTGTAGGTGGTCAAGAGGTGTACTCATTTACCAATGGGTTCTCAGGCTATCATCAGATCCACATTGCCCCAGAAGACTGTAGTAAAACTACGTTTTCCACTGAATGGGGGTCCTTCCAGTATACTGTAATGCCATTCAGACTCAAGAATACTCCGGCTATCTTCTCAAACGTCGTGGTTGCAGTGTTCAAAGAATTTATCCACAAGTTTGTAGAAGTCTACTTTGATGATTGGACTCTATTTGGCTTAGTACAAACGCATGTGTCGAACCTGCCCTTAATGTTAGATGCCTGTCGCAAATACCAAATCTCCCTCAACATCAAGAAGTGTATTTTCTGCGTACCTTTCGACATTTTACTTGGGCATATAGTCTGCCAGCAAGGGCTGATGATGGATCCCGCCAAGATTGCTGTCATCATCAAACTGGCTGTCCCCAAAACTAAAAAATAGTTGCACTCAATTCTGGGACATATAGGCCACTATAGAAAGTTAATTCAGGGGTATGCACTAATCACAGTGCCCCTCGAGAAGCTACATAAGAAGGATGTCACTTTTTTTTGGGAGGAGGAATGTCAGAAAAGTTTTAAACTACTCAAAGGAAAGATGGTTTCGGCACCTATTCTTGTCTTTCCTGATTGGACGAAGGAATTTCATGTACACGTAGATGCCTTGGGCATCGCTTTAGGAGCCATCCTTACGCAACCAGGTGAGGGGTACATTAATCATCTAATCGCCTTTGCTAGCCGAAAACTCTCAAATTTTGAATGAAATTATGCCACAACAAAAAGGGAAGGACTGGCCATGGTTTACACATTACAAAAATATCACCACGACTTGCTCGAAGGTCACTTCAAAATGTATACTGACCATTCGGCCTTAAAATACCTGGTGAATAAGGCTGTATTGGGGAGGGGGGGGGGGGGAATCTGCCGATGGTTGTTGTTGTTCCAGGAATATAAATTCAAAATCATAGTTAAACTAGGCAAGTTGAATGAGGGACCAGATCACCTATCCCGTATTGATACTGGAGAAGAACCTACTAGTCTAGAAGAAGGCCTACCCGACGCACAATTTTTCACCATTAAGGTTGTCGATGCACACTTTTTTGATATCATCCAGTTCCTAACTACTAGTATGGCGCCAACAGACTACTTGGTCCAACAAAAGAAGGAGTTGGTCACACGAGCGGAAGATTTTACTATCATCGTAGGCCACCTATATAAGTTAGGTGCGAATGAAGTACTACGCAGGTATGTTTTGGAGCATAAGTGACAAGCCATCCTAATAGAAGCCCATGAAGGAATAGCATGTGGGCACTATGCGAGAAAAGCAATGGCATAGAAAATTTCATGGGCTGGGCTATGGTGGCCTACTGTACATAGTGATTCTCGGGATTATTACAGAGCCTGTGATACATGTCAATGAACGGGGCGGCCATCAAGGCGCGATGAGATTCCCTTACAACCACAAATGGCCCTGCAAGCTTTCGATAAATGGGCCATAGATTTTTTTGGACCTATTAATCCGCCAGGAAAGAAAATAGGCGCTTGTTATATAATCACTGCCACAGATTACGTGACCTGATGGGAAGAAGCCCAAGAAGTAAGAGATTGTACTGCGGAGACTGCTACACGCTTCATTTTTTAGAAAATTCTAACCCGCTTTGGGTGCCCCAAGATCCTCATGAGTGATCGGGGCACACACTTTGTTAATGAAACCATCCAAGCCTTGACTGAATAATTCTAGATTCATCAGGTAGAAAGCACTCCTTATCACCCACAGGCCAATGGGATTTTTGAAGCATTCAATAAAATATTGGAACAGGCGCTAACCAAGGTCTGCAACGCCGACCGCAGTGATTGGGATGTGCGCATCCCATCAGTTCTTTGGGCCTATCAAACCACTTGTAAGAAGTTAACAGGACAAACCCCCTTTCGATTGACTTAAGGCAAGGAGGCCATCATGCCTATCGAGTATATTGTTCCTAGTCTACGTATTGCAGCCTTTACAAACATGGATGACCCAAACGTCCTCGAAGAATGCCTGATGTAGCTCATCTCCCTAGAGGAAGACCGGTGTATGGCCAACTTTCATTAGCAAGTCCAGAAAATGCGTGATAAGGCATGGCACAACTGTCATATCCGTGAGAAGACGTTTGCAAAAGATGACCTGGTACTCTTATATGACAGCCAGTTTGCGAAGCATCCAACTAAGTTTGGAAAACATTGGTTGGGTCCCTATCTAGTCAAGGAAATCACAGATGGAGGAGTTGTACGGTTGGACACCCTACAGGGTGATATGCTTCCAGGATACTTTAATGGTATTAGACTCAAACCATCTCATAGAAAATGACTACATGGCCAGAGTAGCTGCAATCTGTCAGCCAGGCCACAGTAGTATCATCGAGGACTTTGAACGCAAGAATCAGCTGAAGAAATATCTATAACACTACTTCATAGCGCAGCCCTTTGACAACGGAGGATAACGATTGTGCAGATGCTGAAGAGATGCTGCATGGAAGAGGAAGGAAAACCTACGACCACCGTGACTCAGGACGAGTCACAAGATTGTGTTGGGGGATTGTTGGAACAGGGTCTCCCACACTGATGAAAGCTAGTCCAATTAGGTATTATTTTGATTATATTTATACTAGAGCAGGGGTGATAGGGTGGATAAAAGCTCCAATGCGTTGTAAGTGGGTAAATAGGTAAAACCAGGAGTCCGCAAACCACGGTTTGTGGACCATGGTAAGTCTCGGCTAAATTGGTATAAATAGTAAGTCTTTTTGTGTCGATAGGTAGAAGATGAATAGAAGTGAATGCTAATTTCAGATTGTTAGTTTTGGGTTTCGGGTATTTGGGTCGGACTCCTGCTGGTTGTGTGCGTGGAGATCCTTTGTCCTACTATGTGCGGACCCTGCTGGCTTTGTGCGCAGGTGGGAATTGGGGTTATGTAAGAATCTGCTGATAATATATGAGAAGTATTGCTAGGATTTGGTTCTGGATCTATCTGTTATATGAATCTGCGATCTATGTTAAATCACTGATAAGGTACGAATGATCTATGTTATCTGCTATGTTTATCTATAATATATGTTATCTGGTCTGCTGCGTGTACTGTAATTTATATCTTTGCTGGTCAAACGCACATAGATGCAGATCTAAGATCTAGATCTGTAATAATGTGTACACCAGTTATCTATTTAAGCTTGTGAACTAGCTCTGTTTTCATAGATCTGTGCGATATGCGTGGCTTGGCTTACTTGCTCTCTTTTTGGGTGCGAAAACCTGGTTCTAGCACCCTCCCATATTGCTTCGGGTGAGACTTTGACTTGCGCAAGTAGGTCACTATCAAAAGGGCTAGTATTATAGGGGTTTTTTGGCAAACCTTAATGTGCGAACTTGGGTCAAGACCCCTAAAGCCAACACAGCCCCTTCATTATTTTCATTGTCTTCATGGCTGTTCTAAACATTTTATTCTTTGCTGTCTTGCCCATCACTGAGGCTTGTTTCTAGGATGTCATTGTTGTCTTTAGTTCCTGCATTGTCCTCACTGTCACTATCTTTATCATTGTCATTCTCACTGCCCCTTTCTTCATTATTTGCCTTTGTATCTTCTTCACTGTCTGTTTCTGCCTTTTCATCATTTTCTTCCTTTTCATTCTCTACTTTTGTGTCCTCTGTTTCTTGCTAGCTCAAATTACCATCACTGCTAAAACTATCTCCCCTGTCGTTTTTCTCATTTGCTTCACTGACACTATGACTGTCATGATTACTTTCAGCCTTTTCTTCATTTTTCTCATCATGAGTGTCATCACTATGGGGGTCATTGCTTTTACTATTTTCATGATTTTCATGAATTTTTTCCTCTTCACTCATACTTGCCTCATTACCTTGTGCATCTTTGTCAATTTCTCCACCTGTATCCATGATGTCTTTTGCTTCATCATTAGTGTCACTGCCTTGACTGCCTGCATGGTCATTTGAGGTGATGTCCTGTTTGTCACCTTCACCCATTTCTATGTCCTATTCTTTTTCTTCATCATCTTCTACCTCTTCTTCATCATCTGCCTCTTCATGTTCTTCATCGCCCTCTGTTTCCATGTGACATGTCTCTGGTGGGCTCAAAACATCATCACCCTCACCCTCTTCATTTTTCTCATCATTATCATCTTCCTCCTTATTTGGGTTTGACTCATTGTCATCTTCACCCTTATTTTCATTTGATTCTTAATTGCCACATCCTTATTCATTTGATGCATCAAGAGAAGGGGAGGAAGGGAGGTTTTCTTAAGGAGGAGATAGAGGAGTAGAGGGAGGGGGATGAGAGGATGAAGGAAAATTTGGTTGGTGATGTGGCCAAGGTATGCCCTTCTGTTCTAACTAATGTAAAACCACCATCTTGAGCAAGGAGTGGTGGAACAAACTCTACATTTGTTGGGAGTGATTCCTCCTTCGGACAAGAGAAGAAATTTTCTCAATGCTCCTATAGAGGTAATAGGGAAGGTTTAGCATCTTGACCCTTGTGAAATTCATGATCAATCTAACATGGTAGGAGTAGAGCCTGGATTATCTCCCCTCACAGGTAAAGTACTTCATAATAACCCTCATCAATGGTGCAAATCTCTGTTTCAGGTGTGATAAAGGGAAAATGTCTTTACAACCTTCTCTGTACCTAGTTTAGACAAATGACTCATAATAACTATTTTTTAACTTTTCCTTCTTAAACCACTTGTCACCTGTTGGGGTTCCTATGTTTTGGAAGATTTGGCAATACCAAAAGATAAGACAACATCAAACCACTTTGGGACCTTAGGATCTAGCCCTCCTAGGTCCAGAGAGGGATCTCTCTATATTGGTCAAAGGTATGTGTCTTTGAGCCTCAATGTTAAGATTTTAGGCTAGTTATATGCAAATGTTTTGTTTGATTGTAAGTTTTGGTTGTTGGGAATCAGTAAAGAAGGGTCCAATATAAGACAAGGATGAGCAAAGAGGAAATTTAGGCAAAGGTAGATAACTCAAAGAACATCAAGGCCATTGGGCAATGGAGTCAAGAAAGAATTTACTTGTTGTTCAATGTGCAAGCTTTCAGTTGGGCTTGTCATCCAGAGCATTTGGATCTTTGAATTGAAGGGTGGAATGGAACATTAAGGACTGAAAATGAGAGGAGGAGGGCCATCCAACTTTGTCTATAGATCATACCAGAGGTCATTTAACTCCAGACCTGCTTGGACAAAATCAGAGGCTATACCAGGGATCTTAGATGGGCTGAGTGAGATGGGAAGATCCTAGTGGGGAGAGGACTGAGTTCTATACCCCCCCAATGTTCTCAACACATCTAACCAAATCCTAACAAGAACATCTTAAACATAGATTTCATTAATTCATACATTAGAGAGCAGGCAATAACATCCACTACACTAGTTAAATCAATTGAAATCAATATTCAGATACACATATAAGCAGAAAAACATTGAAGGCAAGGAGAGCGGAAGCATAGGGCACCTAACAAGGGGTGAATCCTATACCAGATTTCCGATGCGAGCCAGAAGAAATGTAATGAATGAAATGAAATACTAACACGGAGAAATAAAACATCATCAGTTGCTTTAGATCAGGATCCAAAGAAATGTGCTTGTCATATTAAAAACAACACCAATCAGGTACAACTTTGCCCACAGCTTGATCATTCAGCCTGAATACATCAAATCTCAGCCTATCTCACAAATTTACACAGAGAACTTTTCTCAACAGGAGAATGCTTGCATTTCTCTGATATCTCATCAACAACCATTACAATGCTTTCCTTCTGTGTTTTATAGCATAAGAGACACAGAAGATCGACTGAGGAGGTAGGTGAACACTAAATTTAACATTAAAACACAGAAAATAAAAGAGGGCCGAAGCCCATTCTGTTTTGAATCTTTGCATTTATCTCCGGTACCTCTTGGGAACGAAGGAGTGATCCTCTTCAGCTTCCATTTACTTTGACGTGGTCCTGCTGTACTCTGGTTGTAGTAGTACTCTCTGGTACCGTGGGTGGATGAATAAATTGGAAATGGAATGGTCTGGCATACCGCATTAACAACTGCTCGGATAGCTTGGACTATGTTTTGGGCGGGAAACTCTTCACTGGAGCACGACATTGAGTAAGAATAGTATGGGCGTTCTGTCCTTCCTCGGAGGAAAACATATTGCCTGTGCGGAAAACTGTCACTCACTAATTTCCTTGCCTCTGTCATTGGAAAATTTGTTGTTGCTTCCATACAGTGCAATTATGGCGGAATTTCAACTCTTGTACTCTGCAGAAAACTCACGACTGTGTGAGAAAATCGATGCAATGGAAAACTGGTGGAGCGGAGGGCGAAACACATGGTGGTGCGGCAGCGGCGGAAACAACGATATTATGTGAAATGACGGTGAAAATGCAATGAAGTGGTGGAAAGTGCAAACAATATGGTTTGGCAGTGATATGCAGCACAGACCGTTAGATCCTGGCCTGGAGACGAAGATCAAGAGTGGAGAATGAGCGGCAGAATGATCGCAATAGTGAAAAAACCCGAAGGCTGAATGTTGGGCGGATTACAAAGGAAACACGGAAAAACAAAGGGTGGAACCTTTGGATGTGGGACCGACCGTGGCGGGGGGGCGATGAGACCAGAACCGTCGGATCATGGGGGAGGATCAACGACCACGATCTAATCGGAGCAATCGCAATCGCAATGGACACGAGGTGACACATATTGGAACCTCCGATTGCGATTGGGCGGGAGAAACGATGACCGTCGGATCATGTATCAAGCAGACGAGTGGGATTAAATCGGGAGATCTCAATCAGAGGGATTCATATAAGATTTGCAATTGCGATCGGGGGTCAGGACGCGATTGAGCGCTGACCGTCGATCTCGGGTCTAGATCGACGGCGGGGAAAACAATCGGAGGGACAGAGTGATCGAGGGATCGAAGGGGAGGACCTGCGATGGGAGTTTGTGATGACCGTCGGATCTGCGGGGAAAACGGGCGGACGGGATGCAATCGGGAGACTTCAATCGGGTCGGCACCGGAATGATTTGCGATTGTGATCAGGGCGGTGAGTGCGATTAGCGCTGGACCGTCCGATCCGGCAGGGAGATCGACGGTGGAGGTTAAGTCAGGCGATCGCAATCGGGGGGAGAACAGGGGTGACACATAACGAAGTTCCGATTGTGATTGGGCAGGGGGAGCGATTGGCGCTCTGCCGTTGGATCCGAGAAACAAATCGATGATGGAGAACCCGTCACTGTACTTATTGAATAAAACAATCGCATCAGAGCTATTCGGTGATACAAAGGAATTTGCACCCGCCCGATGTTTCGATTGCGATTAGCTCCCAAGGCTCTAAGCGCTCAGTCTTGGGCGACGGAAATATGTGGGGAAGTGGTTGGGGCTAGCGGGAAAGGGGCTGAGCCCTTATAATAAGATTGGGAAGTGGGTTTTTTCCCATTTTTAATGGATTTTGAAGGTTAGAAATGGTAACGATAGGGAAGGAAAGGGGAAATTTGGTAAAACAGAGGGTAAGGGTGGGGTTTCAAAGGGAATTTTGGGAAGCTTTAGGAGAATAAGGGGGAATTTAGAGGGAACAAAGGGGACTATGACAGAAGGAGGAAAAAGGGGGAAAAAAGGGACATTTTGCAGGGGTACAAGAGGTAAATGCAGGCCTTAGGGAAAAGAACCAGCAGAGGAGACATGGATAAGGCAAAGTACAGAAAGACCTCAAGGATAATGTGTCTTCAGGGGAGATGCATTCCTTGAAGGTCTCCAAAATGACATAGCCCCCAGCTTGCTTGTCAAGAATTTCATAGGGGGGCTAACATCACCAACAATAGGAATACCTGTAGAATCAAAGATGGTATCTACTGAGATTTCAAAATCTACCCCTGCAAGGTTTGATTTTTTGTTGTGAAGTTTAAGAATGAGAAGTCTTGTAAGTTCTGGGTGGCTTTTCACTTGTTTGACCCTCTCACAAAATTGGAAGCACCCTACATTCTGGAAACATGAGAGGATCCTGGGAGATGAGGTGATATCCACTGTGCTTTGTGGTTCAAATCTATTCACTTTCCCTCTCTTATGTTTTGGCCTCATGGGTCCTTGTCCTCTTTCGCTGTTGTTACTGTCTTCTACTCCTAACATGGTGATGGGAGTTGTTTGTGGACAAACTAGGGTTTGGAGGAGCAAAATGAAAATGGTGGTGAGGGCAAATTTTGTGAAGGAGTGATGTGGAGGTTAGTTTTAGGACAAAGTGCTTGAATTTGAAAAAGGGATTACTTGGAACGTGAAGAGTAACTACCGTAATTCACTCTCCCTCAAATGACAATTAATTTGTTCAAGGAGGCCAAAACAAAGGTTTACTTTGCATTTAATACCTAGGGTTTTCAAAACTAGGGTTTAATCATTCGTTAGCCACCAAATTACTAAAAAAACTTGGGAGGAGGAGAAAATAGGGCACCTACCAGTTTCACATTCTTGCAGGCCTTTGAATGCAAATTTGATGATGACATTGAGCCTTTGGGAAACATTTTTGCTAGTGTGGAGGTCCTCTCCATTAGCGCAGTGCCCTGCTCGAACTGTCGGGTCGGCCTATGGGCACAACACTAAAAATTCGTGCCTTTGCCTGAGCATAGGGCCAATGTTTAGAACATGGTGTCGGGACCCAGGCGTGTCGGGCTCCTCTGTGTTTAGCGCCACCATTCAGAACAGGGTGTCAAGTCTCAGGCGTGTCGGGCTTGTCTGTGCGTAGCGCCACCCGATTCACACAATGCCACCCCTTATTCGAGCAGCGTCGAGTAATTTTGAATGTCAGAAAACCCGATTAGTGTAGCGCCAGGGTTTGTGTTCACAACACCACCCTATTTGCACAACACCAGGGAACTTTTTCCCAGAAACAGTCAAAAACCTTGAATCTTCTCGTGAAGGTTTTCTCTTTTTGAAAAATGACAAGTGGGATAAAAAATGATAATTTGAGATGCCTTTATACTTTTGAAAATAAATAAAAATCAGAAAACCCACTTTTGTTAAGTTTTTTTCACTTTGTCATTTGACTGATATTTTTGACCCTTTTGCAGGTGATTTGAAACTTTTTTAAAGTGATCTTTCCTCCTTTGGTGAGGGCTTGTTGGAGAGATGAATAGGTCCCTTTTTTAATCTTTGAGGGTCTGGGCACTGTCCAAATTGTTTCTACTTGCATTGATAAATTGAAACCATTTTTTTATCCTTTTTGGCATTCCTGAGTGTAAGTGACCTGAAACATGTCTTTTTACCTTCTTACTGATTTTTGACAGTGATGTACCCATTTTGAAAAAGACTACAAATTATGCTTGTTATGTCTCTTCTTAGCCACTTCTGATTTTATGCAGGTGCCATGACACAATTTTTCTTGGTCTCCTTAGTCACTCTTTGGAGTTTGACACCTCAGTTACTCAATAGTAAACTTATGCTCAACTTGATTTCTTGCCTTCGAAACTTAACATTAGGCTTTCCTTGCTTTAACCATTTTGAGGGCAAGTGATAACACTTTGAAGGTTTGATTCCCCTCATACTAATACTCCTTGTATTTTCCCTTCCTTTGATGCAGTGAAGCATTGTTGCCTTGTCAAACCCTAGAAATCACCTTCTTTTCCTACCTTCTCAAACTTTAGGTTTTAGGGCTGTTAGAGAAAAATAATTAGTGTTGTCTTCTAAGTTCTCTATATTCATTTCAAGTTCATTCATTTCTATTCATTTCACCTCACCTTTTTCCCTTCTTCATTTAAAACTTCTAAAAAATCTTCAATTTGTGATTGGTTGTGTTGATGTGTCTCTGTCCTTGTGGTCTTTTGCATTGGCTTCTTTCTTGGCAATACTGCTTAGCCAATTAGTCCTAAAAACCTTGATTCTCTTTGAACAAAGGCATGATGTCTCTCCTTTACTGTGGATGTCCTTAGTGATGATTCGGCCTCTTACCTTACCTAATTTTCTGCTAATAGCCACCTGGACACCTCTGCAGAAATGTCAAAATGGGAAGTTGTCCTTTGCAGAATTTATGCTTGACCAAGAAGGCCTTCCTTGAAGGATTTTTTATCCATTTTGGACAATGATGTGCTGACCTTCTTTCTTATTGGATCCACCTTCTTGGTACATGAAAAATAGTGATTAAGAACACAAAAACCATCCTACAACTTATGAAACCTTAAATGACCTAGTGGGAGGCTCTTTGGACTTGGCCTTTGGCTGAAAGCTTGACTTGGGGTCTTTAGGTGTAAAACAGAGCTTTTGATAAATTGATGTATTGAAGATCCAAAATCCAATGTTCTTGATTTATCTAAAGAGCCTACAGAGATAGTTTTGAGACCATCAATGCTTAAGGCACCTGGGAGACACAAAAATGAGTGGGTTGGTTGGTGATCCTAGGTGTAAAGTGGAGGAGTTAAGCAAGGCAAAACAGATTGTTGAGGCCAAAGGTGGCAAAACATAGTGAAAATGAGTGGCATGAGCCCATGATGGGTCTTCTGGGAGTGGTAGGCTGACCATGACATAATAGGATAGTAAAATAGTGAAAAATTTATCCTAAGGATAATGAAGGCAGTGAGATTTCTAAAACTCACAATATTCATGAATTTTTTTTTTGAAATCTAAGATAAGCATCTAGTCATCTACAAAAAGAAAAAATTATTGATGACTAACATAGTGAATATTGATAATCACTTTTTATTTAATGAAAAATAAATAAATTAAATTACCTTAACCAAGGTGAATAAGATATGATAAGTTAATCTCTATTATATGTTCTATGTACATTTAATTGTCATATTTTCATTTAGTTATTAATTAAAATTTTTAAATATATGTGTAACATTTCAATCCTCGTTATACTTATTAATTCATTATATTAATAAATAAACATTTTGGAGAAGATAAGGCTTGATTTTTTTTCACTTCTCTAGTGCAAAACCAATGGACATCGTGGGGTGTGGGCTATACACGTGGTGAAATGATACCCTTGTTTGTCACAATTTCTTTCGATTTGACACCAGACGAATCAATGCCCAGTCATTCGCCATCATCAACGTGAATTACACAGATTATTCATTAGAACCGATGTTTATATATACATATGTGTGTTAATGAAGGGATTTTAATGAAATCCACGGCCAAAGGGTCTAAGTGACTTACAGTTCCAACCCATCACAACTTCAAACTTTTGTCTAAGTCTACTCTCTTATCATGAATGTAGATAGCCAACTCATGAGATTTAAAAAATTGTGTAGTCGAAGACTAAGAAAATGGATATTCAGTTTGCATTATTATTATTTCTTCTGAGCATCATGGTTGCTTCTCTGCTTACAACGATGTCTACTAATTTCCGTCAGGAAAATTTTGGTTCTTATGAGCACATGGCTGGTGTATTCTCGTGTGTTCCCGTTGACAATTCCCATTCTGAATGGATGGTCTTCTAACAAAATTATCAATAACATATCTATAACCACAATTTTCAATTTGACTCAATTGACTTACTTTGATCTGTCTAAAAAAAACTAACAGGTCACATTCCCGAAACTATTTTCAAATTGAATTCCTTGATTTACTTAGATATGTCTCAGAACAAACTCATAGGTCACATTCCTAAAACTAATTTAAATATTCTTCAATATTTAATCCTCTCCAGTAACAACCTCATAGGGACAATTCCAAAAGCTATAGGAGAGCTTAAATCACTGCAAGGATTATATTTGGATTAAAAAACGTTTATTGGGAATATCCCCAATTAATAATTTGGTTTTACTTTGGACATTGGATTTATCAAAAAACAATTTGGAGGGGCATATTCCTATTATGTGCATCTATCATTCCACTTATTTAAATAGTTTCTCAGCTCATTCTAGCAAATTTTTTTAGTACTTTAACTTCATCTTTTTTGAATTGTTGAGAGATTCAATTATTGGATTTAAGGAACTGTGGATTTAGGTGAGATTCCTTCAAGCCTTTCAAATTTGGACAAATTGAATGTTTTAAGCATTATTTACAATCATTTTCATGGTATTATTTCTCAATGGATCACAAATCTCACGAATTAGTTTTTTTTTTACTTATCCACAAATAAATTCACTCGAAGAATACCATATGATCTTCAATTACTCCAAGGGGTTGCAATAAATGAATCTAATTTTTGTGTACCTTCTTGAAAATATGAATCTAATTTTCATGGGTATTCTTTCGAATTGGAAATGGAAGAATATGTAAAAGGGATGAAGTATAATATTCCATATGTCTTGAGTATAAACATTATATTTGATTTGTCTATGAACATTCTTACTGGAGAAATTCCTATAAGTATAGGAAGTATGAGAAGCTTGAGGTTGCTGAATTTTTCTAGGAACCAACTAGAAGGAAAAATACCTACATTTTAAGTGAGATACCTGCTTTGGAGTAGTTGGAATTTTCCAACAATAAATTTGATGGAGAAATTCCTCGAGAGCTTTATAAATTATCAATGTTGAGTTATCTAGATGTTTCATCTAATAACCTTTGTGGGTCAATTCCAAAAGGGATACAATTGTCTACCTTTAATGAGTCTTCATTTTAGAGAAATAAGTGTTTATATGGGTTTCCTCTACCCATATGCAATTAAAAGGATATGTTAAATAAGGGACTTGATGTAAACAATGGAAATCATAATGATATTAAAAAGGGATTGTTGAGCCATGTAAATGAAAAAATGTCTTTGAGAGCATTACGGATGGGAATCAGGATTGGATTTGGGGGAGTTGTCACTATGCTTATTGTTTGGAACAAAGCGAAGCATTGGGTAGTGGGTTTTCCACCTAATAGAAAAAAATACCCTTTTATGGCCTCTATAAATTCCCTACATAGTTCAATAATGCTCATCCATATGCCTCAATATCTTAATATATGTAATGTCACTTAATAGTATCTAGTTTGAATATCATTTTTCCATATGTCTTTCACTCAATGAATGTAATGTTATCTACGTTGAATGTCATTTATCCATATGCCTAGATTTCTTAGTAAGTGCATGTGTTACACGTGTAATGTTAAGCAACAAAATAGTGTTTTAATGTAAGTAAATTACTTACCTTTAACAAATATATAAAATAGAATTCAAATAATTTCCTTGAATTATTGTTAATTATTATATATACAGAGTAAAGATTGAGTGCAATTTTAAATTTATATTATTATATTCAAAATTATTAATTATTTAAAATACTATAATGATTGATAATATATCAAATATTGTTGAAGAACTTTATAGAATTATTAGTGAATAGAACAGAAGTTTGCAATATTTAATTTAAAAAAAAAATTATTCCCAACTTCACTTTGTACATAGAATTATTATTTTTTTGAAATTTGTGAAAAATATTTTGGTTTGACAGTTCTTTTTTAATAAAATAATATGAACCATATTCATTAATAAATCTTTAAATTGATTAAATTTTCAAATTTATTTATTATGTAAAGGGAGAAGATTATCTATTTTCATAATCATTAATAAGTATATAATTTTTTTAGTAAAATTCTCATACTTATTTACAATGATAAGAGAAAAGACTTATTATCATAAATTATTTAATATTGTTAAAAATCTTGATTAAGAAATTTACAAATTTATTTATTATGAAGTTTATGGGGTGTACAATAGATAAAGATGGGGTGTACTATTAAGTCATTTTATGATGTGAAGGTTATTGGTTCGAAACTAAATGGGCAAAAATGTAGTCATGTTAAGGGTTGGTATGGACGGAAACTAAATGGGAAAAAATGTAGTCGTGTTAAGGGTTGGTATGGCCAAGGCTAGATGCAATCCCTACGTGATGAATGTGATCTTATCTCTAAGGAACTCAAACCACTTGACAAACAAACAAAAACAAACAAATATTATGATGAAAGATAATATTTTCTAGACATAACTATTCAATATTATTGAAAAAAAATTCAAAAAAATAAATTATATCATTAAATATTCATAGTATAGATCATGTTATGAAATTTCAATTAAAAAATTAAAATAAATACAATTGCTATATATATATATATATATATATATATATATATATATATAAATCGTAATAATGTAAAATCAAAATAGAATTGTAAATAGTGTTGTTATTTTTCTCAAACAATTAAATCTTAATTATTAAATTTATTAATTTGATTTTATAATAAAATAGTTATAAATTTTATTTTCTCAATTTTATAAAGTTTTTAATAAAAATTATAAAATATCTTATATATGTTTTCCCTGTTTTAACCAATTTTCCGTAAATTTATGGAAAAGTACTGACACTCTCACACATTCGAATGAATCAGCTTATTACTCCGCACTATTTTTTCCAAATTCTGTGAGACAAATTACGGATACAAATAAACAAAATATTAAAAAGTTTTTTTTTCAAAGTGTGTGAACAAATTTTACACTTACAAATAAACAAAATATTAAAAAGATTTTTTTCAAATTCTATGAGACATTTTACAGGTACAAATAAAGAAAGCATTAAAAAGAAATATTTTCAATTAAAGAAACTATTACAGGTACAAATAAAGAAAGCATCAAAAAGAAATATTTTCAATTAAAGAAACTATGGAGATAAATAAAACATTGTTGTTCCAAAATTTCTGTGACATGATGTTAGAGAAAAGAAAAAATGTTGTTAGAGTTAAAAAATGGTGAAGTAAAAATAATATTTTTCTACTAAATTTATTTAATTGAATTTAGTAATAAGAGATTGAATTTAAAAAATACACCATGAATACTTTTCAATAATTTTATGATATTGAAAATATTTATTGATTTTATTATAGGATATTTTTTCAAAGAAAGAGAAACTAGTTTTTTCAAATTCAATATATAAGAGATTGAATTTAAAAAATATACAGGAATATTTTTCAATAATTTTTCTGTCCTTCGGTAAGTTAACATTCTCAGTTTTCGCTTGCCAGAGCTTTTATGGTGCCATTTCCTTTTATTGGTTCTCTGATACAACGTTCTTATTTCTCAAGTCACATCCAGGTGCAATGGATGGCTTCAATTTGGCCCTGAAACGTTTAGTCGGACTGCTTAGAGCCACCTTTTACTTTCCACGTAAGGGGAAATTATTATGAAATTGTTGTTACTCCATTTATTTTTTTCTGAAGAGCTTTGGGTTGAACCCTCTTACCTTACATGGAAATTATTATGAAATTGTTGTTACTCAATTTCTTTTTCTGAAGAGCTTTGGGTTGAACCCTCTTACCTCAAGTTATTATAAACTTTCTTTTTACTCTAGTGTTAAGAGTCATCTTCTGCAACTGGTCTATCAACAATGCCTTCATACTACTACTCTTTGTGTCAGGTTCTGTCATTCATAGTAGGTAACATGGCTTTCTAATACCATGGTTATAAATCTCATGAGACCTTTATTTAATTGCAGGGATGAAATTTGGGAATTCGTTATATTTCTCCGTGTTATGCTTTCGGCTCCTGGACTTGAGCTGCGGGGTTTTGAACCTTCTTCTAAAATGGGTGCTCTTATACTAGGTTCTTATAAGTTTCCGGCATCTTCTTTAATATGAGGCCAGCAGTTAGGGTTACTTGTTCTGTCTTATACCTAGGGTTGTAATTGTTTGTCTTCACAATTTTGTGTCAAATTTACTGACTTGAGTAACTTGTAATAGTTCTTTTGGACAACGTTCAGAAAGCTTTGGGTAAAAACTAGGGTCTCTTTGTAAAAATGTCTTTTGTTCATTTAAATTAATACAAATTAATACAAAGGTTTTCCTCATGACTTACTTATTCCTGGTAATTTATTGCTCTTTAAAGACTACGAGTTATGTTTATAATAATTCTTCGTTTGAAATAAAACAGTTAATGTTTATTAATGGTTTCTTTTACTGGTTACCCACAACACCTATAAGGGTGCTACTTCTGGCCACAAAGGTTTTTTATCCTCTTTGTAATATTGGTCTTATATGCTGGTTTGTATTACATTGTTTACATAAGGGTGAAAATGTGAAGTTGGGAAACACTTTTTGCCCTTTTTTGACGTTGAAAATTGTAATTTTCTATGATTTTCAACTTCAACTCCACTAAACTCATATTTTTATTGCAAACTATGCTTTGACATAAAAACAAGAATTGTAGAGAATTGTCTTACCTCCATACCCATATTTTTTTTTTTTTTAAATATTGACATATAGAGGAGTAAATTTCTTGTTTACTAACTGCATATACTTGAAATTTTCAGGCAAACATAAATAGTCACTTTATCATCCTTTACTTTTTTTAGGGAAGGTTATTCATTTTTTGGAAAAAAACCATAGCATCATAATCTGCATATATTGCGCTAGTGCACAGACTATTTTTCGGTAATTTTCGGATTAAATCACTATTTTTTATTTTTTTTTGAAATGGACGAAGACAAAAAAACAGTGATGTTTCAGTACATTTTTTCATCCTTTGATTTTCTTTTCAATGTGATCGTCAATAAGAAAAATGAGAGTACCCTTTTGAAGTAGACAGGGAGAGGAAGTGCAGTATGATTTTTTTGAATTTTTTGGTGTCCTCATTTGAAAGTTATTGAATTTTCATTCAGTGCAATTTTTCGAACAATGAAATTCCACAGTGACACAGTTTAGTGAAAAATTAATAAAAAATTGAATTTTTTAATGAAACTCCACAAATCTCATATCATCATAAACTAGATTCAGAGATGAATCTAATGGTACTTTGTCCGACATATAATTTTTTTTTTTTGTAGGTGTTCTGCCCCTCCAAAGTTGCAGGTTCCTGAAAACTGCAGAATTTTCTGTGTTTTTCGTTGACCAGAAACTCTCGGACGAGATAATCTCTCGGACGAGAAATTTCTCAAACTCTCGACCGAGAAATTTAAAACTAGTTTAACCCGGCTAGAGTTAGATTTACCGCGCGGGAAAACTCTGGAATGAAAGTTAAAAAACTCTCGGACGAGAGTTTTCACCCCGAGAGTTTTCCGAGAGTCTAGAATGTGATTAGTATTCTCGTTGAAGAGGTAAGAGAGAAAAAAACTAAACAAATTATTATGCACGCATGTAACAACCTAAGCATGATAAAATGAAAAAAGTTGACACTTGTCAAATCCAATTATAACGTGATTTGTATCACTGTTAATGAAACTCATGTTACCCACTATTGATATGTGTCACGCCCCTACACCATGGGTGTCTTCCAACCACGTCTTGTAGGCAGGTGCGGCACTGCCGTACTTTTTCTTTTTCTAAATACTCAAGTACCCAGACTACGCCTATAGCAACATTCGTTAGTTATATTACAAATGTTCTTTCAATGTGCGGAATAAAACATAAACATCAATATCAATCCACAAGTACGCCCATACATACAAGGGAGGGGCAACTCCCTTTTAAAATGAGTCCGCCAAGATATTATGTTTCATAAAAATATGATTATAATGTCCAATCCAGCAAAAACCACTTTTGCTCCTTGGCAAGGCTATTTGCCTTTTGGTCAAGCTCTAAGGCTTACCAATCATAAAACTAGCTTACAACAGACTTTTACAACCATTTACAATCATCAAGTTCACCTTCGGAAGTGCTGCCCCAAAACTGCCCAAGTGCTGGTCAGTCGGGTCACTCAGTCGTTGCTCCAAATCAATGCAGAGCGTTTTCTGAGCTAAATGTGCATCCAATCCGTCCCTCACCCATATGGTTGGATGCGTTTCGGAAATACGCACCTTCTACAATTTACGGCACCTCAATCTGATACCCGACGCTCCCGAAATCACGTTTTTAGTGTTGGGCCCCTGCCGTTACTCGGTGCCCAGAACCGACCCGACTCGACCCGACCGTCGTGCAGCTGCGCCCAACCCAACCCGACCAGAACTGCGGTGCGGCCTGCGGTGCGACGTGCACGAGCTCGACCTGACTCAACCAACGCCCGTTCGCTATCGTGCCTTCGTCGTTTCTTCCACAAACGAGTTGTTGGCAACTCGTGGTGCAGCTCCCTTGATGTTGTTCGTTGATTGATCTTCGCTTTTCGCTTGATGCCTCCACTCTCCATCATGCCATCATATATATATGCACGTCCAAGTGAAGTGTGGTCGCTCGTTTTCCATGAGCCGACCCGCCCGTTTATTCATCCGCCCACGAAACGTCGCGTCGTGGGGTGTGGGGCGCTCGGCCGACCCAAGCCGACCCCCACGTTTGGTTGCTCGCCCACGAAGTGTGGCATCGGTCACGCCCAATGCGCCGGCCGACCCACCGTCTCGCCCGTCAGCTCGCTCACCCAAGGGGCGCCCGTTGTGGTATAAACGTCTTGCCAACGCCGTGTTGGTTTAACTCGACGCGCTTCTCCTCCAACTCGCCCTCGTGACTCGCCTCGCTACGTGCGCGCCCGTGCCTCTCCAACGGTGCGACGTGCCGCCCGTTGCGTCGCACGGCGCCCGAACTCGTCCAAACGCCCAACCGACGCGCCCGTCCCACCGAACGCGCCCATGAAGTCTTAGGGCCTTACAATATGCCTTGTTGCTTTTTGAAAGTCCTCAAATTGATTGCTCGATCTTGATATTCTCCTATGGTAATATAAAATAAAAAGGCACCATAATTATCTTTGGGGATTTGTAAAAGCGAGCGGTGGTCAGTTATGAAGAAATTTGATGGTCGATTCCATTGTGATTGTATAAATCACGACTACAAGAAGCTCAACTTTCTCTTTCATTAAGAAGGCTTCATATTTAACAAGTGGCATCAACATCTTTTTGGAGGAATCGATAAACTCAAGGGTCACCGATTAGATTGATATTGGATTTTCTATTCCTACGGGATTGTGTAGATCTTGCACGAAAAGGGATGGGCCTCTTTCTAAGAACATCAACCTCACTTATTCTCGTTGCTCATTTTCTGAATTAGGTTAACCTCTAGTTTATGGGATTTGCATTCTTTTGACAGTTGACTTCATATACATGTATTTGTGTGTTCAAATTCATATACATGCATTTGTGTGTATTGCAAGTTAGAAATTGAGCATCAAATTCATTTAGTACATATATAATTTATTTTGGAAATAATATATATTTAACATTAAGATAAAATGCATAATATGTATATTAATGTATTTTATTTATGCACTACATTTTAGATATTAAAATGCTTTTTGTTATTTTTTTGCATTAAAATATTTTTAAATATTTGTTAATATTATTTAATCCTAAATATTAAAAGATTTTATGGATGTGTGAACACTTTTTAGTTGCTCCCTCATCTAAATATTTCATAGGTAATTGCAATTGAATGTGATAAAATGAAATGACTAGATTGTGAGAAAGGACAGAGATTTATAGCTCTAGGAGGAAGCTCCTTCAGAATGGCTTGGGCAAGTAGGGAAAGTATAGAATGGCTTGGGGAAGTAGGGAAAGTATTGAATGTTGCAATTATTCCCACCCAAGTACTTTTCACGTTGTACTCATAATTGATGATGATGTATGGGAAATAGAGAAATAAAGGAAAATTCGGTCACCCACATCATTTCCACATTGTAATAAGAATTGACGATGTTGTATGGGAATAGAGAAATAAAGGAAAATTCGGTCATGTGGAATGGTAGATGCTAGTCAACACAGTTGGGAGATGAGAGCACACACTCTCTCAAGGGGAGTCATTCAATGATTGATGCATTCAAGCATTATTCGTAGAAAAGGGAAGTCAATGACATAATAATCACATCGTAGTGATGACAACTATGCATTAAGAGTGTGTGGAAGCATTGTTAGTGCACACTCGCAAATAGTCTGGAAACATTGCAAAAAGTAAAAACAACCACGTTAATAAGGTAGGGTGATTTGTTGATTCCTGCACAAGTGGAGATGTTGGTTACTCTGGAACTTCTCTTGGTTTTCAAAGGTGGAGATCCTTTGGGTGGACTTTGGATTCCCATGAAATTTATTAGGTGGAAGTGTAGTGCACTATGGATTCCTACCTGATTTCATGTGGAGGCATTATGGGCTTTGTATTCTTATGGTGTAATCGGGTGAAGATTCCAAGCTTCCCAAAGGAATCTTGGGATCGTGCGAATGTCTTCCCAAAGGTTTTTGTTTCCATGAGGCTGGGGCGAGCATTTGGGGTTTCAAGTTAAGCATAGCTAAAATCCTATCCTCATGCCCATTAGCTTTCTAGTCATCTTCATGCCATTTCTCGGTGAGGACAGTTTCTCTGATATTCTCGAGAACCACTTTCCATATCTCTTCAATTTTTCGATACTCATCTCTGAATGTTCTCCAATTTCTTTCTTTCCAGGCAACCCATATGAGAAATCCCATAAAGAGTCCCCACACTATGTTAAGAACAAGGCTTTTATACCCTCCTTTTCTCCAGACTTCAATTGTATGCCTGAGGCTCTTGTTGTCCCTATCTGTTTATTGAAAGAGGGACGAAAGTTTTTTCCACAAGGTCTCAGCAACAAAGAAGTTATTCAATAGGTGTTCCAATGTTTCTACATTCTTCTTACACATAGTATATGTCAGTCGGCCATGCATTCCTTTCTTATGCAGCTGATCCTAGGTAAGAATCTTTCCATGACTAAGTAGCCACAAAAAGTATTCAATTTTCGGCCATTGTTTTTCCGACCATATTTTTTTTCCAAAGTGGTACAACCACATTATGAATGTTATTTGATTTTATGTAATGGCCTTCTTGTATTGTGAACATGCATTTCGTGCAATACCCCCATATGAGTATATCCTCTCGTGTTGCTATTGCTAGTTTTCTAGATTTAAGTTCTTTCACATAGTTTTCCCATCGACAAGTTTCTGAAGCATTCTTCCACTGGTCTTTTAGCTTCCATTTTCGCCATTGAAGCTCTGTCCCTTCATCCAAAAATTGTGCTATTGTCTTAGTATTCGGCCTGTTAGTGAATAGGAAAATCTCCCCTAAATCAATTTCGCTGAATATTTTCTCCTGTTGTTGTCATGATTCCTCCCAAAACTGGGCAATGTCGCCTCCTCTAATTTCCCAAAAATTGTGTTCTCGGATGAGATATCTATTTAGTGCTATCAAGTTTCAAATAATGGATCCTTTAGGGGTAATTTGAACTTTTAATTTCCTTACAATAGTTAAGGAAATTTCATTCTTCTATTCTGAGATTATTTTCCACAAATATCTACCCCATTGTATCCATATTTACCAGAGATTAGCTCCCATAACTTGATTTAGCAAATATGGATCTCTTAACCCCAAGCCTCCGATCCTTTTTATTTTCGTAAGCTTATCCCATGAAAGGAGAGCCCATTTACAGGCTTGTTGAGATCCTTGCCATAGGATGTTTTTAAACGTCTTAGCCATATCATTACAACATATTTTAGGCGTTTCCAATCCAGAGAGTTGATAGATGGGAATGGATTGTAAGATTGTTCTTAACATAACAACTCGACTCAGAGCATTAAGCACCCGAAATGCCCAATTTTGAAGTCGAGCTTATATGCGATTAATGAGATATTTCCACCCAGAGACCCGAAGAGAATTTAGATTGAGAGGGACTCCTAAATATTTCATAGGGAAGGATCCGATGTTGAATCCCAAGGTAGGCAATAGGAATCTTTGGGAGAGAATATTAGTATTAAATATAAACACATTTTATTTTTCATTATTGATAAGAGTTCCAGAGGCTTCCATGAAATCTTTAAGAATGGATAGAATTTCCTTAGATTCTTTTAGAGTGGCTTGACAGAAGAGCATAATGTCATCTGCAAATTGTTGGTGCGAAAGCTTTAAACCTGCCCCCCAAAGATTAAGGCCTTTAAGCTGACCTCCTTGGATCTTACTTTTAATATGTCAACCAAGGCCTTCTGCTGCAATAATGAAAAGGAAGGGGGAAAGTGGATCCCCTTGTCTTAAACCCCAGGTATCATTAAAGGGAGTTGAAGGAACTCTGTTAAGAAGAATAAAGTAATTAGGAGAAGAAATAAAAGGCATTATCCAATAGATCCATCTTAAATCAAATCCAAACACCTCAAGAATAGCTTTAAGATAATTCCATGACCTCCAGATAGGGCTCCTCTGCACGACAACAACAAATGGATAAGGTTGTGGAGGAGTACGGGGACATCTTCACCTCACCCATAGGGGTTCCTCTGCACTGTCAGGTCAAGCACCCGATTGATCTGACCCCAGGTGTGCCGCTACCCAATGGACCGATCTATCGGCGCTCTGTTCTGGAGAATGATGAAATCGAGAGGCAGATTCAGGAGCTGTTGCAGAAAGGTCACATCAGACCAAGTTCATCACCCTATGACAAAGAAATGTATTCTGTTGTGCAAGCCTGTTGACACCTGGTTTCACCTCCATCTCAAGAAAGAACAAAGGGGAGAAAGACAAAAAGCCTCTGAAACCCTCCACCAATACAACCCCCACCAATACTGCCTCGACCCAGCAAAACAACTTTGAAGTTCTGAGCAATCTTGACTCATTGGAGCACCCTATAGTCTCCCAGGCCCCCACTGATCAAGATCCGTCATTATTAAGTCAATCTTTGATTACAACCAACGCCCCGAGCACAACCTCGGATTCAATCCATGCCCAGGCACCGCAACACGAACCATAATCCTCTCCCATTCAGATTAATACCAGCCACACCTCACTGCAAACTCCTCAATGCACATAAATGCAAACAGAGCAGCCATCCTCAACCACTTCAAAAAATCCTCTGGAGGAGATCCTAGGCGATCTAGATCTCCAAAAGGTCAATGAGAAATGGTCCAAAGTGGGAGTCGATTCCATTCTCCAAGAACACTTGGAGAAGATAGAAATGGCATACTTGCAGCTGGAATACATCAACCAAAATGCAGCCAAAAGGCAATGGGGAAATAGCAGCCAAACGGGCATTCAAGCCAACCTGGATTTGGATCAATACAAGCCACAAGGACCAGAAAGAAAAAGAGGGTGCAAATCCAGAAGACACCAAATACAAGAACCAGGCAGATGCCTAATCAATGAAGGAAAAATCAGGGCCTTGGTCCTATCTGCTCCAAAGGTAGCTCAATGAAAATCACAACCTGGAACATCAGGGGGCTCAATGGCACCACCAAAAGAAGGATCTTGAAAAACCGCTTATTCTCGCTACACCCAGACATCATACTTCTTCAAGAATCAAAATGCTCTCCCAAAGGCACAGAGACACTCAAAAAATTTGTTTCCAACAGTCATCACTGCATAAGCATAGATGCTATCGGGCAAGCAGGAGGGTTACTCACGTTCTGGAACAAAAGAAAATTCTTCTTGCAGAATGCTCTGTCCACCAAGCACTCGTTATCAAACATTTTCAACATGCCAGACTCAGGGCAATCGATCTGCATCACCAACGTGTATGGACCCCAACGAATCCAGGAAAAGCTGAAGATGTTGCTAGACCTGGACGAAGTCAGACAACACCATGGGGCAAACCACTGGATTTTAGGCGGAGACTACAACATGATCACCAATCTAGCAGAAAAAAAGGGAGGCTTACGAATATTGGATAAGGACTCGGAAGCATTCAACACCTTTATTGTTGAATCCAAACTCATTGACATCTCCACAGTCAATGGTCTGCATACCTGGAATAATAAGCAAGGAGGAAACAGGCAGATAGCATCAAGGCTCGATAGGTTCCTCATGTCGGAATCCATTCTGCTGCAAAATATCGACATGGAGGCCAACATTCTGCCTATCAGAGGATCTGATCACTGGCCAGTGCAGATTCACTTCACCAATTTGGATAAGCCCCACAACAGACGATTCAGATTTTAAGCCTTCTGGACAGAGCACCCATCATTCATGCAAAACATACAACGCTGGTGGACTCAAGCCACCATAAGGAGCGACAATATCATGTACATATTCCAGCAGAAGCTCAAAACAATAAAAATCAACCTCAAACGCTGGAACAAAAACACCTTTGGCGACATATTTCAAGCCAAAAAAGAACTCGAGGAAAAAATGGTGAACCTCTAGCAATCTTTGATCAAAGAAGGGCCCAATGATGAAAGAATAGCTCAAGAATCAAATCTGCAAAGGCAATGGGAAGAACGGTTAAAACAAGAAGAGCTGCTATGGAGGCAGAAGTCGAGGGTGCAATGGTTAAAATAGGGAGAACGCAACACTAGTTTCTTCCATAAGTCAACCATCCAGCATAGAGCACATAATCGCATCCTCTCCCTCAAAAAAGCCGATGGCGATCAAGTTTATAAAAGGGAGCATATAGGATCTGAACTCAACTCTTTTTTCACTTCTCTTCTCAGCGATCCCATTCAAGATAGAACCCAAGCCATCAATGAAATTATCGCTGCCATTCCCAACTTAGTTACAGAGGAGCAAAACTCCCTCCTTCTAAGAGAATTCACTGAGCAGGAGATTGAAGAAACAATCTTCAACATGGCCTCGAACAAGGCTCCCAGACCAGACAGCTTTACAATCGAATTCTTTAAAGCTTGCTAGCCCATTATTAAGGCTGACCTTCTCAACCTAGTAAGGAACTTTCACAGAACCAAGAAAGTTTTTCCTGCCATCAATGCCACATTCCTCACCTTAATTCCCAAATCAGACCAAGCTGACTCCCTCGAAAAGTTTCGTCCCATAGCCCTTTGTAATGTCCTTTACAAAATCCTTTCCAAACTGATGGCTAGCAGACTTAAATCTGTCCTCCCCTCAATCATTTCTCAGGAACAAACTGGTTATGTTGAAGGTAGGCAGATCACTGACAGCATAATCCTCATTCAGGAAGTGTTGCATTCTCTCAAAACAAAAAGGACTCCAGGTATGCTTATCTAGCTTGACCTTTCAAAGGCCTTTGATAAAATCAGCTGGCACTATATGAGAGCAATCCTCCAGGCTTTTGGATTTAGTCATCAATGGAAAAATTGGATAATGGAACTGGTCTCAGGTGCTTTCTTTTCAATGCTACTAAATGGAGGACCCCTTCAACCCTTCACTCCGTCCAGAGGTATAAGGCAAGGAGATCCCCTGTCTGCATTTCTCTCTGTCATTATGGCAGAAGGGCTAGGAAGATCCTTAGCAAGGCAAAACAGCAGAATCAACTCAAAGGCATCAAACCAGTACACCAAGGACCCATAGTAACGCATCAGCAATTCGTAGATGATACAATGCTCATGGGCGCCCCCACAGTGCAGGAAGTTCGAAGCAAAGTGCCAAAGACGCTCTCGGATGGATGATTAATGTGGGGTAATTAGGTGTTTAAAAGATACCTTTTTACAGCTCAACATTTTGGCGCCGTTGCCGGGGAGAGTGTATGCCATTTTACAGGAGTAATGCATAGCTGATTTCCTTCTGCCCGTGGAGAGTTGGGTATTAAAGACAGAAGGTAAGAACCTGCACACTGGGCAAGAAACATACTTGCTCGCAGCTCGCTTCACAGTAGAGGTAAATAAGCTTTTCTTTTGGGTAGGAATGAATAATTGTTTTTTTTGAATGAATAAACCAATTAAGCGAAACAAGAACCCTCCCAAAGCCAAAAAACCTAAGGGGCCGGTGACCCTTGGGCGCACGACCTTTATTGATGAAATCTTGAAGAAAATTGAGTCTTAGCCATCCGTAGGATTTAAAAGAACTACTTCTAGACAGCCTACTAGTTCCCTTCAGGCTACAGAATCACCATCTGAGGCCTTCGCTGAGATATACAGTCCAACTGAGGGAATTAAGCAAGATTCCCAAGAAACTGAGAATCCTTGCATAAGTTTCCTGCAAGAAGGGAATGACAACAACCTCCAGGAAGGAGAAGGGGAAACAGGAGAAAACACAAAATCACCTATTAAAATTACTCAGACAATAAACAGCCCAAATAGGGGAAGTGTTGTTTAACCTATTCAAAACCAAGGATTTGAGTCACCTCAAACAGTAGGACAACATGGAATACCCATTCTGGACAGAGGAAGTGCTGTAAAAATCATTTCCACCCCTGTTCGCCAACCTAGAAATTCCCTGGAGATCCCAGAAGGGTATTGGCATATTTTTTATCAAATGGCCCAGAACCAAAACCCGAACTAGCAGCAAACCTCTACGCTGCAATACCCTATAGTAGACACTGCAGTTAACGCACCCATGAAAGCTATCCCTCTCCAACATATTCCTACCTTTCATGGTCTAACATCAGAAGATCCAGATGTGTTTCTGTTTGAATTTGATGTGCTGTGTAGAGGATATGATTATACCACCGACCCCCAAAAACTAAAGCTGTTCCCTTCTACGTTAAAAGGAGCAGCACTAAGATGGTTTATGGGATTAGGTGGAGGTGTCATAACAGATTGGGACCATATGAAGACTGCGTTTTTAAAGAAATATCAATACTATTGTAGGGCACGAGAATTAAAAGATGAGATATTTTAGATGACAGCCAAACCCAGTGAGACCTTGGAAGAATATGTGGAACGATTTCAGTAAAATCTTCAAAGATCACCCTATGCGTCTTCACCGTTACCTGATAACATTTTGAAAACTGCATTAATTAGGGGAATGAAAGATCAGTGGGTTGAGACATTAAATCTTATGGGAAAGGGTGATATATATCAAGAAAGCTATTCTGACATTGTTGATTTGTGCATCAGGTGCTCGAGGGGTAATACAAGATTGAAATCAGCTGAACGTGACATAGTTACAAGGGAGAATAAGCCCTCTAATGAAGGTGTGACTCGTGCAGAGATCGGAAATCTGTTAGAAGATTTTAAGACAGACATACTGGGGACGTTAACAACACAGTTTGATATCATGCAAGCCAAGCAGAAGTAGAGCAGAATCTTGCAATATTCTGTCCCAAGTGTAGAAAGAAACATAGCCACAAAGAATGCCCATTGGATGTGGTTAAAGTCTGTGCCATTTGTACAAGAGATCACCCTACAGAAGGATGCCCGTCGCTTCCTGGCTTAAAAGCAATTTATAAAGAGGCAGAAGAGGAATCGGAAGTGGTGTGTCTGCTTAACCAGCGCCGACAGTGGCAGCCACGACCATCAGGTATGTCAAATGATCCATTTTCTTTTCAACCTCAATATAATGCTCAACAGTATAGCGGAATGTGGCAGAATCAATCACCATTTCCTAATTGGTCACAACAACCATTCCCTCCTACATGTTGGCCATATCAAACAAATCAGAATAACTGGCCTAGCTTTCCTTTTTGCCCACCATTTTGGCCTACACAATGGTCCCCTTCTACTTCTCAGAATCAGGCCTGGCAGTCAAACTGGAAAAAACCTTCAAATCAGCCAGCAGGAGCTATCCCTCCCTCTCAACCTACACTACTAGCGCCTTACCCAAACCCCTAGACTAATTTAAGACCTTCACTCCCAGCCCAACCCAACCTGAACCCAAACAATAGACCAGTTCAGTCTGTTCAAATAACAGAACCTCCTGAAGTAGAAACTGAACTAACGGAGTGTAACGATCTTCAATTAAGGTCTGGGCGTATAGTTTAAACATGGAGAAATAATGATGAGAATATTGAAAATCCGTTACTGGTAGAACAAACAGAACACAATGGGAGTGAAGTTCAACAACAGAATCAACATCAAGATCAACAACATAATCAACAACAACAAGGAATAACTTCCTCTCCACCATTCCCAAAACGATTGATCATCCCCCGCCCATTAGAACAACCTAATTTTGATCTTCTGGGAGAGTTAAAAAATTTATGTATCAGAATCCCTCTCCTCCAAGCCATTCAAGATATTCCTATATACGCAAAAACCATTAAGGAATTATGCATAAAAAAACCAAAGAGGAGAGTAACAACCAATCCCACTGTTCAAATAGTCGGTACCTTATCTGATTTATTAGATCAGGAATGGAAACACCTATCAAGTATGAAGATCCAGGAAACCCTATAGTAACAGTTCATATCAATGGCCAATCATTTCCTAATGCTTTAGTTGATCTAGGAGAAGCAATCAACATTTTAACAACCACTACCTGTCAGAAACTTGGCATTACATCACTTGAACCAACAACAACCTTGTTGGAATTGGCTGATCGATCAGTAGTTAAACCAAAAGACACCTTACAAGATGTCATGGTATCTGTAGATTCCTAGGAGTACCCTGCTGATTTCCTAGTTATTAATCCAAAGAACCGGCTAGATGGACACCCTTTAATTTTAGGAAGACCTTGGTTGGCAACTGTCGATGCCTACATTGGATGCCGACAAGGCAACATGACCATAAATAAATAAATAAATAAATAATAAATAATAATAATAATAATAATAATATTAATTATTTAATTAATTAATTAATAAAATATTTTTATTTATTTTTATTATTTATTAATTTAAATTTTTGTTTTTATTTATTTATTAATTTTTATTTTTTATTATTTTTATTATTTTTATTTTTATTATTTTTATTTATTTATTTATTTATTTTGACTCTTTGTTTAACTATTTGATAGATGGTTTGTTATAATTAAATCATATGAATAAGAATTAATTATATTTATTAATTAATAATAATAATAATTAATTATTATATAATTTAATCAAAAATTTACAAAAATTTACATATATACACCACGATTTGTTAAATTACTTACCATTATATTAATATATTAAAGGTTTTATAAATAAATAAAATAATAATAATAAATAAAATTAATAAAATTAAATAAATAAATAGATAATGGAATATTTACTTTTTCAAAGTCAAACTAGTCGTTATCCTAACGGCTAGTTGAGTCATCTCTACATCTATTTATACTTAATGTCTGGATCTGATCTCTCACATAGTCCTGATGATGAACCACACTGGTTGGTTCGAAATGCGTCGACCTCGTTCTTTTGCATGTGATTGTTACCGAAAGAATTTCTACTAATTTATATTATGGATCACAAAAGCTTAGATTCCAAAAAAACTCTCACACTAGTCACCATTGAAGGATCTGGGCATTCCTTTAAGGTTAATGGCCGTCGAGTTCGATTATATCGTAAGCCACTTACCCGTGAATCCTTTTGTTAGCAGTTAAGGGAAGACTCCACCATTGAAATTCTTGCTGAAGGGGAGAATCCCTCTCCCGCGCCAGTTTGATAAATTGGTTTTTTTAATTTTTGTACATAATGCATTCTTTTTTTTTCTGTTTCTGGTTTCTGTTTTTGAAATTCGTTTCCTTGTTAATACTTCTTTATTTCGTTTGAATTTAGTTTCTTTATAAACGAAAAATAATAAAAATTTTGTGTTTTTTTCGCGTTGTTGTTCCTTTCTAACGAAACAACACTTCTGCTGTTCCTTTTGAAAGGAATAACAGTTTCGCAGAGTGTTTTTGTTGTTCCTTTCCAAAGGAACAACACCTTCATAGGATATTTTCTGCCGTTCCTTTCGAATGGAACAGCAGTTTCGCGCAGTGTTTTTGCTGTTCCTTTCAAACGGAACAACATGTTCGCAGAGCATTTCCTTGTTGTTCCTTTTGAAAGGAACAGCAGTTTCGCAGATTATCTTTGCTGTGAATATCAAACGAAATGCATAAAATTCCTTAAGTTCTATCCCCGAACCATCACACATGAAAAATATTATAAATCGGTCATATTACTTTAATGTGGTAAATAGCGCAATTACATTAATCTTTTGTTGTCCCTTCACCTCATACTTGAATTATCACAACGCGATTCCCTCATTATTTTGTACGCATCGATTTCAGTAATTACTTAATTTGATTGACTTTATCATGATTGCGCCTGTTTTTTCACCGTCGTCCTATTGCTGTTCCACACATTCCACCTTAATCGACGGTCGAGGTCGACCTTTCATTCGTTTGGGGGGCGGAAATATCTGCATGCAGATCAGATACCCAAAATTTCTTCACATGTATCTCTGCAATAGATTTTTATGAATTAAAACCCTTGCATTTTCAGAAAATAACGAATTTTAGCGAACTGTGCACTGTGCTGTTCCATTAAGGTTACTGTGTGTTGAGAAAAATTAACGAAGAACAGAAATGGGCGGACGTTCAATTCGCAGCGAACCTCAGACGTTGGTTGTCTCTGATGCTGCACGAGCAATATTAGACAAATTGGGATGGATTACATACTTTATGAGAATGCAGCAACCCAATGAAGCAGTGGCTACTGAATTCTTGTTAAATCTGCAGGAAGGTTCCTCCACAGTCAGAGGAAGGCAGATAGCAGTGACTGATGAGATAATTGCAGAAGTATCCGGCATCCCCGCACAGGGAACTGTCTGGACTCAGAAGAAAATCAAAATTCGGGAGGCCATGCAAATCTTTCAAGATGAAGGACAGAGGCTAATAGTAAAAGGGAGAGGAGTACACCTAGCATCGCTAGGCGAACCATGGACAAAATTAGCCAGGATCGTGCAGGCTTACATAACATGCGACGGTAGAAAAGACGTGGTAAGACCTCGCCATCTTAAGCTGTTAGCTATGCTAAAACAAAAATGCACTATCAATTTACCTGCATTCTTAAACTCTTTATTGCATGATATTGCTCGTGGAATTAGAAAATCACAGCATGCAGACATGGTGGTCAGCCACCATTGCTTGATTCGGCTAATAGTAAGTTACAGCCTCGCCCAGCAGCAAACCAGCTGGGAAGAGCTAATTTTTTCTATTGAAGGAGGGATGGCTTTACCCACTTCGAGACGGAAAAGGATGGCCAGCTCAATATCCGGGCCCTCCAGTTACAGACAATCCTTCCGATTAAAATGAAGCAAGAAAGTAATAGAGGAACTTCCGAGCAGCAGTACTCAACCCCTGCAATTAAACAGCTCAGATGAAGAGGAACAGCCTCCACAATTGGAGGGAGCAAGTCCTCGTTCTGAGGAAGTAGAGGAATTGGAGGGACAAATTCGATACTCAGATGAGGAGGAAGTGATTCACCATACCAGTAGTGAAAAACAACCCGGTACAGAGGAAGAAGTTCGTTATTCAGATGAGGAAGAGGCAAGTTACCATACTGATGGCGAAAAGCAATCAGAGGAGGAAGAAATACATTATTCGGACGAAGAAGAGATCGAAGGAGATTCAGAGGAAGAAGAAGTCGAAGGTGAAATACGGTATTCGGATGAGGAAGGTAGTTATCACACCTGTGATGCGAATAACAGCAAAGAGGATGAAACAGAGCCTGTCGAAAATGTCAACACGAGCCCTCTGCAGGAAGACCAATTGGCCCAGATTTTGGCCAACATGAGCAATTACGCACGGTCTCTGGACCCCAATAGTGACATTAATCAAATGCCAGAATGCTCTGCCTTTGATAGGGGTGTAACTGATGAAACAACAAACCCTAGCGAAGCTAGGGTTGCTTCTACTGAGATGCACGAACAGGAGAATGCGCATGCTGAGCCAACATTTCGATCTGGAAACCCCCAGGAAACCGCAGAGTTAACTGAGCAAATGATTCCCGAGGAATCTAATCAAGAGCATGAGACTATGGAACAAGAACCCCAAGAAGAGGTGCAAGAAGATTTCACTGAGGGCACGGCTCAAAGCCCTGCTGAGCAATTAGGGTCAGATGAGCAAACTGTTGTCCCCTTAAGAAAGAAGAAGAGAACAACGGAAGTAGAGAAGCTTCGCAGAGAAAGGAAAAAGCTTCATAATTTGATTGAGCAGCTTAGGCAAACCATTAGGATTTTAAAAATGAAGCAGACACCTAAGCGAACTCCTAAAAGACGAAACTCTGTCATCAAGCGAAGATCGAAAAAGAGAAGGGTCACTGCTAATAGAAACCCTCAGGTAGAAGACGAAACGGTACCAGAGCCTACTTATGAGGACTGGGAGCAGCAAACAGCCGTCCCAACATCAGCTGTTCCAGAAGAAGAAACGGTACCAGAGCCTACTTATGATTTCTGGGAGCAGCAAACAGCCGTCCCAACATCAGCTGTTCCAGAAGAACCAGTTTTGAATGAAAACAACCAATCAAGCTTTAGTGATTCATAATTAGTTAGAATGCAAGAAGAACTAGCACAGGTTCGAATGGAGAGACAAAAATTGGAAGAAGATATTGTCCCAAGGAGGAAATACCAAGAATTACAGCAGCAGATGAAAATTGTTCATGAGGCAGAAGCTGAAGCCCATGAAAAACGTCGAGAAGCAGAGATAAGAGCTGATAAGGTAAGCAACCAATTAAAATTAACACGAACACAAATGGACATTATCTGCTCATTATATACTGATGTCTTAGCTTGTAGGTGCCCTGCCAAAAATTATGCTTTGTTTCTGTTAGAAAGGTATTTGCAATTAAAAATCAAGGCAGTTAGGGCTGGCAAATCAATAGAGTTAAGAACTATAGACGACCTGATATCTTGCTGCAAGCTTTATGGGGACAAAGTACAACGCCTGTTGTGTGAGTTTTATTTGCATAATTTAATTCTTGAAAATGACTGTGAATCAAATCCTAGCCCTTTTATTGGAGATGTACAGTTTCAGGCCTTCATTTCTTTTGCCGTAAATCAATTAAAGTGGCTTAAAGCCTATAATGCCTTTGCAAGGAAGGAGAATGCATTGGATCTATGGGTCAGAAGTGAACCTCAGGACCCACGTCAATTATGGGCTAGGCAGAAAAGTCTAATGACAAGGAAAGGTGTTACCCAAGCTCTGGGGCCTATTCATAAGTCGATCATTTTGAAAGGAACGGACTATTTTTCATCTATTAGGGACCAGGCCTATGTAGTAGCCAAGATCCGGTGGAGAACCTCGAGTCAAAACGTACAAAGTAGGGAGCCATTCAATTATAGGAACTTTGGGCTAGCTGCAGATCGTTTCATTGCCTATGGCCATCTTGTCTTGAAAGAAGGGCCATTTTGGTTAGGGTGTAGGTTTCGCAGCCCCATTGTTTGGTACCCTGCTTTGGATTACAAAGCTATCTATGAGCTTCCCGAGGGACAGGCAGGACATATTCTCGAAGAGTTAGCTGCACATCATGGTTTTAGACCCTTCAATGACAAACCTTCTCCAGCTTACTCTTTGACGGCTCTCCATGTAAATTATAGTTTTCATGAGGACATGAAAAAGGTAGAGCAGGGGGGTATGTTGGCCATTGAAAGAGGTATGAAATTCTTATGTATTTGTTCATTCTTTCACCATAAACATACTTCAGTGTGTCTTGAAAAGGTAATCTATCATGATAATTGTAATTAATTTGGAAAGGTTTACATTGAGACTAAAAAGGATAACTAAAGATTGTTTTTATTGTCAAATCAGGAATTCGAAGAGGTGAGGAGCTGTATCAAAGGCGTGGCTAAAAACAGTTTGACTCCTACTCCATTTGTGATGAACCATAGTTAGCTGAAGCCAAGAAGATCTGAACGAATTGCCCGAAAAGGGCAAGAGATAGCTCGGCTCTAAACAAAGAAAACAAAATTGTGATAAAACAAAGGAGGTGCGAATCCCTCAGGATCGGAAGATCCTGAGGGATCGCTGCATAAACTGATCGTCTTTCTTGATTTGTCTGTCCAAGGATCGAATATAAAGGCGTCGATCTTTAGTGATAGACGACGGTGAACTGTTTTTGTAAAAGACTTATATATTTCCTTTGCAATTAAATTCTCGACTCTTTGTCGTGAGAGAACGTTGTCTGTAATGTTCTTTTGATTAATATAAAATCACCAGTTTCATCTATCCTTTAGAATTCTGAGGTAGACCCAGCGGTACTTCACTATGCTACTGTATTATTAATCTTGGTTTGTTAATGCGCAATGTGTGTTTAAGATTTATTTGCATTACAGAGTTGTTTCATTAATTGATTGAAGTAAATGCTGATCCATTGCTGTTTAATTTATCAAACTTATTATTATTTATCAGCGGTGCTGTTCTGTAATTATAGTGAGTTTCTGTTCCATTCATTTATGGATTGCTATTAGATTACAATTGGACTGTCGACAGGTTTAGAATATCCAGTTGTTCGAATTGCGATTGAATCGTAGTTGCTGTTTCTTTTGAAGAATTGTAATTGCTATTTCTCTTATGCTGCTGTTCCTTTTGGATTTCATTTCCTTTGAGTTGTTTCCACTTGCTTAGAGATCTCTAAACTGTAGAGGGCAGAGCTAATCGTTCCAGGAGCTTCATCAAACCTTTGACATGTATGGTTATTGAAATGTGTATAAGAGGATAAATTAACTTATAATGAAATATGATGAATCATTAGAGGATTTTATGGATAATTTTCTCCACCTTTGCTACGAATTTTCCAAGGAAGATGTGGATTGGGATTTTATGAATGAAAATTTTCAATATTTAGTTCAAATTTCCTTAGAACCATATGAAAATGAATCTTATATGAGTCTCCCAAATTTTCTTAGTCGTGGGGCAATTAAAATTTCAAAGGATGAACCTACTCTCCTTTTTGTTCCTTCGCTTCCTCCTTTTCCATCACCATATAAAGTAGTCTCATGTACTGGTAGTGAAGTTGGAAAACTTGAGAATAGAAACATTGATCCACTTATCCTATCTTTATTTCCTCCCCATGGACAAGATCGTATCTAGGGAAAATTTAAATGTTCTAATAAATCCATGGAGCCTTAGCTGAATATTGATGTGCATAATTCAAAACTTGAATCTGATCTAATAGAAAGTATTGCTTATATAAGGGTTACCTTTCATCCTCTACAATTTACACCACATGACCCTATGTACCTTGATTCGATCAACCTACTCCAATTGTAGTTTCTCTAGATACTTTTAACTCCCAATTAGTTGGTTTACATGGAAATCGGGTACAAGATGGTTACATTTCACAGGTAGAGGAACAAAAGGATGAAGACACTTTTAATCTCTCTTCTTTTTTCAAATTCCTCTATGTCAAAATGATGTTTCTACATTATTTTCTGGTAAAGAATCTCAACATCTTGATATTAGTCAAGTGGGATTCAATTCATTAATCAAGATGAAGGCTTGGAAAACCATCACCCTAACACCAATGATTCCACTAATATGCATGGCCTGATGAGTTCCCAAGTACATTATATGATCTCTTATTTCCATAATAAGACTTGGATTTTCAAAGCTTTGACCCTGAATTTGATTTGGTTAGAATGGTGGTATATATCTCTAAACATAGAGAGATGGCCCAGTTATGTGCATTCACAATTGATATTAAAAGAGGCTAAAGGAATGTCATTTTAACATAAATAAAGAACCTTATAGGTCTAAAACCCTAATCCCAAAATATCAAACAACAAAAGGTTTGTGGATATTGAGGTGGTTAGTTGGTACATCAACTTCCTGAGGGTACAAATTTTGCATACAATATTTGTTTAGGGTGCATAGTAGCTCGGTAGAAAGAACTATTAAAGGAATACAAATTTCGACCAAGAATAGGGCATGTTATGGCAACTCTTGGCCTCTCAAATTGCCAAAAAACATCATTTAGGACCTCGAAAAGGCCCCGTGATTTTGGGACCCATAAATTATAGAAAAAATGCCAAGAAAATATATAACCATTGAGACAATGGAAGAGGTGGGTGGCAACTGATATCCACCTAGATCACCATTGTCTATAATGAGATTTTACTTTGTTACCTATGTTAAAGTTTAATGGAAATTTTCATTTTAAGTTTGCACTAGACATGTAGAAAATGTATTTGAAGCATTATATAAATTTAAAACTCGATCCTTATAATTTTCACAAGCATACTCTTTGCTTGTTCCTTAGGTTTAATGCTTCACTTTGGCTTCTTCCTTCAAATTTATTATAACTTAATATATTTAATTCATATTGCATTGAGAGATGCATTTTATAGTTTATATATGAGAGAGATGTAATGTGATGATGGTTTAAAATTAACAAGTTTGTCGTTCAGCTACGCCCGAGCCGACCTGCGGTGCGGCGTGCACGACTACGACCCGACTTGACCAACGGTCAGTTTGTCTTTGTTTCTGCGCCCAACGAGTTGTTGGAAACTCATGTGCTACCCTTGACTTCTTGCTTGTTCGTCCTTGTTGCTTTTTCGAACTTGGTTGCTTCACTCTTCACTCATATCATCACACATGCGGAAATAAAACAAGAGATAACACATCAATTCATCATACACATTAACACAGTATGTATGGGGAAAGCTTATTGCTGAAAACCCCGCAGCTATTGTGTATATTATAATGGAGAAAACATGTAACAAGTCAGTACAATACTCCTCACAAGTACTCAGTAGATCTCAGTATGATGGTACCTGATGTCGATGTGTTTGGATCTATCATGAAATACTAGATTAGCCAAGAGTTTAATGCAACTCTGGTTATCACAGTAAATCACTGTAGGCTCCAAATGCAACCCGAAAAATCCAACGAGGATTTTCCTCATCCAAATAGCCTCGCATGCAGCCAAGCTTGCTGCCATGTACTCGGCCTCTGCTGAACTGAGTGCCACGGATCTCTGCTTCCTGCTGTACCAGGAAACTGCTGTCGACCCGATACTAAAAACTCCTCCAGATGTGCTCTTTCGGTCCGTTGGGCTCCCTGCCCAATCTGCATCAGTGAAGCCGGAAAGCTTCACTCCATCCTCCTGTCTGTACCATAGACCATATCCCGATGTGCCACTAAGATAACGCAATACATGCTTGCCTGCCTTCCAGAAGAGCTTGGTAGGCTTAACCATAGCTTGCGAAAGCTGGTTAACAACATAGCATATATCGGGTCGTGTATTGACCGGATACATAAGCGACCCCACCAACTGTCGATAGACAGTGGCATCCACTACCTCCGCTGAAGTAGCATCCTCCTTCCTCCAACCACCAGGAAGAGGAGTGTCAACAGGCTTGCAGCCTTGCATGTTGAACCTCTCCGGAATCTCCCGGGCATACTTGCCCTGAGAAACAAACAGTCCTCCGCTGCGCTGCCAAATCTCCAATCCCAGGAAATAATGAAGGATGCCCAAGTCCTTCATCTCAAACTCTCGTGCAAGATCCTCCTTGCATGAAAGTATCAACTACTCATCGCCAGTCAAAATCAGATCATCTACATACAGTACGATGATCAATAGCTTCCCCTCCACCACAATCTGGTACAGGTTAGGATCCGCCTCACTCTTGGAGAATCCAAGCCCGGTGAAGTAGCTGTCTATCCGAGTGTACCAAGCACGAGGTGCTTGCTTCAGCCCGTACATTGCTCTCTTGAGTCGGCACACATGCGACTCACTGCTGAAGATCTCGAAACCTTCAGGCTGCTCTATGTACACCTCCTCCTCAATGACTCCGTTGAGGAACGCAGTCTTCACATCCATCTGATGAATGTGCCACCCCATCTGCGCTGAGAGAGCAAGGATCATCCGTATGGAAGAGTACCTTGCGACAGGTGCAAAATTCTCCTCATAATCGATCCCCTCGATCTGTGAGAAGCCACGGGCGACAAATCTCGCCTTGTACTTCTCCACACTCCCGTCAGCTGCCTGCTTCACTTTGTAGATCCATCACGAACCCACCACTGATTTCCCCTCCGGTCTTGGGACAATCTCCCATGCACTGTTTCTGACGATCGAATCATATTCTTCGATCATGGCACCTACCCATGCGGGTTCCTCCACAGCTTCCTCAAAAGAGGATGGCTCCGTCACAACACATTGACTCACAAGAGCCATGTATCCAGTGTACCAATACGGTGACTGCCTCTGTCTGCGCTGTGCTGTAGGTGGTCCTACAACCTTCTCTGCATCTCGAGCCAGTCGCTCAGCTTCTGTAGTGCGCATGCGCCCTCTGATGGTTGGCGCTACATGGGTGGTTTATTCCACCTCCTGAACTTCCTCTTGTGGCTGATCCACATCAGGAAGCTCCTCCTTAGGAACTAACAGCTCCTCATCTGCATGCAAGTGTAGCTCCCTCTCAAGCGAACACTGCATGGCTTTCTCCTCCTGAAATTTTATATCCCGTCGCACAACAGTCTTGCGACTGTCTGGCACATACACCCGATAGTTGTGAGGTGTATCGGTGTACCCCACAAATATTCCAACTTCAGCAGTTGGATCCAGCTTCCTTCTCGCATCCTTCGTCACATGCATGTAGACAGGAGATCCGAAAATCCGCAAATGGGAAATATCGGGCCTCTTGCCAGAATAAGCCTCCTCTGGTGTACTCATGCCAAGAACCTTGTGAGGACAACGGTTCTGCACATACACTGCTGTATTGCATGCCTCAGCCCACAAGTGAAGGGGTAGGCCCTGATCATGCAACATCGCCCGTGCAGCACCCACGATCGTTCTGTTCTTCCACTCAGCCACCCCGTTCTGCTATGGGTTATGGGGTGCGATGAGCTCTCTCCGAATCCCTTCTGCGCTGCAAAACTCCTTGAATTCAGCCGAGATGAATTCACCACCGTTATCACTCCTTAGAGCAATCACCTTCTTCCCCGACTCCTTCTCGACCGGTGCTTTAAACTCACAGAACTTCGCGAATGTATCGCTCTTCTTCTGCATGAAGAAGATCCAGCACTTTCGAGAGAAATCATCAACAAAGATCACATAATACCTGTGCTTTGCTGTCGAAGCAACTGAGAAAGGACCACACACATATGTGTGAACTCTCTCAAGGATCGTCGTGGTGCGACTATCCTTCTCGTGAAAGGTGGCTTTCACATACTTCCCTAAAGTACACCCCTTGCACTGATCTGACTGCGCAAGAGTGCCCTTAGGAAGCCCAGTAGAAATCTGCTACAGGATCTTCAAAGCTCCATGGTTGTAATGCCCCAAGACTTCATGGGCGCGTTCAGTGGAATGGGTGTGCCGGTTGGGCATTTGGGTGAGCTCGGGCACCGTGCGACGTAACGGGCGCGCGTCGCACCGTTGGAGAGTCACGGGCACGCGGGTGTGCGAGGCAAGTCACGGGCGCGTTGGTGGAGAGGTGAGTCAACACGGCATTGGCGATATGAGTTTATACCACGACGGGCGCCCTTGGACGAGCGAATGACAGGCGAGTTGGTGGGTCGGCCGACGCGTTGGGCGCGCGGCCGACGCCACACTTGGTGGGCGAGCGACCGAACGAGGGGGTCGGCTCAGGTCGGGCGAGCGCCCCACACCCCACGGACGCGGCGTTTCGTGGGCGGACGAACAATGAGCAGGTCGACTTGGGTCGGGCGAGCAACCACAACTCCACGACACGTTTGTATATATATGGCGAGCGTGTTGAGAGTGGAGGCAGCAAACAAGCACGAGCAACATCAAGGCGAGTCAAGTCGCACCACAAGTTGCCAACAACTCGTTGGTGGAGAAACGACGAAGTAACGACAGCTGCACGGAGTCGGGTCGAGTCAGGTCATAGGCAGGGCGAGCACACCGCAGACCACCGCAGCCGCACTGCAGGTCGGGTCGGGTCGGGTCAGGGCGGGCGCCTCTGAACGGCGGGTCAAGTCGGGTCGTGTCTGGGCGCCGAGTAACGGCAGCGGCCCAGCACTAAAATTGCAATTCTGGGAGCATCGTTGATCGGATTGAGGTGCCGTAAATTGCAGTAGGTGCGTCTTGGCGAGAGGCATCCAACCACATAGGTTTGGGACGGATTGGACACACGGTTAGCTCAGAAAATGCTCTGCACTAGATTGGAGCAACGGCTGAGTGACCTTCCGAAGGTGAACTTGATGATTGTAAATGGTTGTAAAAGTCTGTTTTAGGCTGGTTTGATGATTGGTAAGCCTTAGAGCTTGGCCAAAAGGAAAATAGCCTTGCCAAGGAGCAGAAGTGGCTTCTGCTGGATTGGAAATTGTAACTTCATTTTTATGAAACATAATATCTTGGGCAGACTCATTTTAGCAGGGAGTTTCCCCTCCCTTGTATGTATGGGTGTACTTGTGGATTGATATTGATGTTTATGTTTATTTCCACACATTGAAAGAACATTTGTAATAATAACTAACGAATGTTGCTTAAGGCGTAGCCTGGGTACTTGAGTATTTAGAAAAAGAAAAAGTACGGCAGTGCCACACCTGCCAACATAGAGCGGTTGGAAGACACCCGTGGTGTAGGGGCGTGACAGATGGTATCGGAGCTACCAGGATGAACGGATGAGAGCTCGATAACACATATGCTATTGTACATCATATGGTATCAAAGCTACCTTCACTGGGAGCTTTTGCTGAAGAAGGGACACAGTTGCAGGGTTGCAGTTGGTGTTGAAGCTGACTTATATATTTGGGGTTTCTCTTGAGACCTTAGCTGAAGCAAGGCTTTTGCCAGGGCTAAAGCTAGAAAAGGATACATGCCGAGTTGGGAAGAATTCGAAGAGAAGACTTGTGAAGCGTTACAATGGATAAAGCAGCTGAACGAAGAAATCCCAAGGATTCGAAACAAACTTGGATTCTTGGAAAGAAAATTGGTGGAAACTTGGAAGAAGGCTAAGAAGATTCATGAAGAGGTTAATGAGGCTAAGATCGCTCTTATGGCCTTGTGCGAGAAGGAGGTCTCTTACTCAAACCAAGATGAGTTTGAAAGACTTCGAGACAAGATGGACCAGTTTGATGGATGGATGGCATTATGCTATGAGCTACAAACTCACCGAGATGAGCTTGTTAGACTTGAAGAGAAGAACCATAAGAAGAGATTAAAACCTTCTATGGGGAAGCCGAAGAAGAATGTTATGGATGTTGTTTTGGTGAAGGAAGAACTTTTACAACAAGTTGAACCTAAACCAAAGACACCACAAACGTTGGAGCTTGAAGCTATAAGGGAAGCAGGTTTGGAGGCTCGTAAGAAGCTTGTGAACATGACAAAGTTCTTGGAGGAAACAAGGCAGGAACACTACAAGGCTCTTGTGCATGTGGAGGAACGCTTGGAACACATTGGAGACAAGATAGTGGAGATGCAAACTTCCTTGAAAGACTTTCATGGGCAAACTGCTGAAATGGGGAAATCAAAGGATGTTGTAGATGTAGCAAGTGTCAAGGATGAACTTGATAACCAAGTTGGACCAAGACCAAGCACGTTGCAAGCATTGAAGATGCATGATTCTTGTGAGGATGATATGATGGAAGAGATGAAGGATGAACTTGTGATACAAGTTGAACCAAGACAAGACACATTGCAAGAATTGGTGGAAAAACCACATGGAGGTGTTGCAAATGTGAGCATGATCGTGGAGGAACTTGGTAAGCAGGTGGTACCAGGATCGAACACATCAAAGGCATTGATGAGGATGGAGGACACTCACTTGAGGAGTCTTCATGGAGATATGACTTGTGTTTCATGGAAGCATAAGGAGGGCGGACCGCATATGGAGATGAGGAAAAAGGTGACTTCTTTGCCAACACCATTGGTGACTACTCCTTGGATGCCTATGATGAGACCTTGCACATTGATGGAACGAGGGACATGGGACGATGCAAACCTTGTTGAGGCGATTTGTGACCCTACACTTGATGGTTCAAATGCCCGGGACAAGGGTGGAACGTGATGACCTTTGTGATGGAAAGGGGTCATGCTTAGCCACATAGAATGGCAAGTGCCCGGCATGACCCATACACTACCTTGGTGGTAGGGCACGTTGTTGGAGTAGAATTCTTCATGGCTTCAACCAAGATGGAACTCTTGGAAGACCTTTAGTGGAGGAGCAGCTTGAAGGAAGTACTCACATATATGATGGAGGTAGGAGTGACCGAGAGCACTTCACTTCGATATGTTGGGACATGATGATGATGAGAGTTGAGTTGAGTTCACTTGGAGGAACACATGGGCAGCCAAAGTCATGGACATGGACTACATGGATATATTCTATAGATGGACTGATGGGATGTTGTTCACCATGAACAACTTGGACATTGGTTGGATGAGCAACCTATGAGAAATTCATATGTTTGCAGAGTGAGAACTTGTGATGGCACTCATGGCCAATACAAGTAGACTTACCAACGCTTTGGATATGATGAGGCATAGGAGTTCATGATGGAGATGCCTTGGTGGTACACACTTTGGCATGGGCTTGAGTCTACTTGACTTAGCCACACTTCTTACTTTGATGATGCTTGGAGGATGAGACTACTTTGCATACAAGTAGCACATGGATTAGCATCATGGACAGCATGTTGTGGATGAGATGGAGACACTTCATGGACCCAAACATGGCACTTGGATGAGATTCAGACTTGATCGAGTTGATGGATGTGACAGGTTGCAGGAGGAATGACTAACGCAGGGTATGAGGATGTGCATTCTCATGATGAGGACGTTATGGTTGGATTAGCTACCCAACTAGTTCGAGTTATGGGGGTCGACAGTGTGCGAAGTTATGCCGGATACATAGCATGTTTTGTTGTGTTGAGTTGGTTGGAGTACTTGATGCAAAGCTTCACATGGATTTGACGATGGTTGAGGATATATCTCATGGACATGAACCTTGCTGGTTTATGCGACGATAGTTGCGACGATATCGTGCACATGGGTGCAATGAAAGTTCGTGCAGCGACACTTGATGGTAGTTGCGACGACATTTCACACATGGAGTTGTGATGGACCGTGCGACGAGGGGATGATGTTGTCAAGGGATGACAACATTTTGAAGTGGAGGAGGAAAAGTGATCCTTTTTGATGTTGTGCTTGAATCTGCAACAGGAGTGTAAGTAACATATTCATATCTCTTCCAATTCAGACTGAGATTTGACAGTCTGGGATCATTAGGATCAATGGGATACTTTTCATCATAGAGTGCCAAATGAGAACATTTGTCACATTTTCTTCCACCAACACATTCTTTTTTATAAAATAATTCATTATTCTCTCGTGGACATAATATCTTTGATAAAAATTCACGAACACTTGAAGGAGGAGGGTCATTTGACCAATATTTTATGCCAAAATTTACAAATGTCTCATACAATAATTTGAATTCTACATGGTATCGACAACAACATGTGTCTCGAACAGTGATAGGCCTGACATACCATGGTTTAAGCTTCACAAATGTGCTAAGGGAAATCTTCACATCAATATTACTCTCCATAAAGCTCTCAAATAATTCTACTTGACTGACCTGTGTTATATGTTTGGAATGAGATTCATAAACTCCCTTAGATATACGGCGTCGCAGTTGATCCTTTTCATTTGGCGACACACGAGAGTTCGAATCCCAAAACTCTTTTACCCTATCCCTCACACCATCAAGAAGTCTATCATGATATGGACGCTTGCAGATATTAGCCCAACATGCTCCTTCATCATTCTCATCTATTTGAGTTCTAAATTTTGAATGCCTCCATAAACTTTTTCTTGATGTTTTAATCAATTTTGAAGTTGTTGACATCAACCGACTTGATGAAGTTCCTTTCGCAACTGCACCTGTTAAAAGTTCTCTACGAGCATTCTTTGCAACATTAGATCGCCCTTTGGCTAGTATGCCAAGCGCCGATGTCACATTATTTGTTACCATTTCATTTGCTAAAACCTCTTTTTCACTTTTAATGCCCAATAATTCCACAGCATTTTTGAGAGATTTGTGCTTTATAAGTCCACGTAATAGTTGAGCTTGTGCTATGATAGATAAACCTTCAAAAGTATGTTTCAATACAGATTTTACTTTATCTCGAACTATCCTTTTAGCCAATGGTGGTCCCAATTCTTCAATTTTAGTTGCATCCATATTTTCTAGAAACTTGTAGTTGTATACAACATTATTGGAACTTCCAATTAATTGCAGTGAAATTGGATGTGTGGTTGCTTCTTCTTGTGGATCTGATGTTTTCCCTACATAAAAAAACAATATTAAAACTTCTAATTTGAAATTGACATGTATACAAAATACAAAATTCAAATTGAAGAAACTAAATTGACTCACCAGTGACATTGATATCAATTATATTCTCGTTGACAAGTTCCTCAACATTTCTCATTTCCTCGTCATTGTCATGTACCTCTACATCTATTTCACGATGCTCTACCTCCACATTTCTTTCATGCCTTAATCTTTCCCTTTCCTCTCGCCATTTTTTTTTGTGATTTCTCATTTTTCTCCTTTAAATCTTTTCTTTTTCGATCGTACTTTGATATGCAATTCCTTTGGTTTCCCATGTTCACACAATTGGAAACCTAAAATCCAATTCTATTTGGACCAAATACCTAACAAAACATAAAGAGTTCAAACTAAGTACTTCATGCTTTCATAGATTGCAAGATTGCAAAAATACTCCATGTCTTCATAGATACATTATGCAAAAATATTTCATGCATGCACCCAAAAACATTTCATAAAAAAAATTTGCACCCACAAAAACTTTCAAAAAATATTTCCCACCCAAAAAACTTGAAATTATTTTTTTTTGCCAAAAAAAATTTTGTGCACAGAAAATAGATTGGAGCACCCTCACTAGATTGACAGTCACCCCTAAAATCCAGGCTCAAGAGGGAGAGCTAATTATAAGAAGGTTGGTAAGATAGATCAACCTTTGGTCATTTCCCCTGGCCAAAAAACCCCATCGGCTAGCACCTATAGCCTAGAAGTAACATAGCCAAAATTTTATATGTGGAAAATTCAATGAAAAATATAAGTAACATAGCCAAAATTTTATATGTGGAAAATTTACAAGCTACATATGTGCAAATTTCCAAACTACAGGAAAAGAATTCGGACCTCCGCAGTTTTCGTCGGAGTTGTGTGCAAACTTTCGCGCGAGAAAACTGTCGACCGAAAAATTGCGTCGATTTTTTATTGAAACATTTCATAAAACTCTTATATATATAACATTCAATAAAACTCTCGGCCGAGAGTTTTTATAACTCTTGTACGAGAGTTTTATTTTAATAATATAACCAAAATTCTTCATTCGCGCGGCATTCTGCACTGGTTGTTTTCGCGAATCCCATTTCCCATCTCTGCTTCCCTCAGATTCTGGGTGTTTGAAGGAGTTCTCAAGGAATGAGGAGGCTCACTGAAGGAAGGAGATTTTGAATTTGGAGAGTGGAGTCGCGGACGTCGTCTTTGTTGAGGAGAGGCAAGACTTGTGGGAGTGGTCGTGCTATTGGTTGGAATCTGGATATTGTTTGATTATGTGGATGTAATAGATTTAGATGGTTAGGAATGAATTATATGGATGGTTTTGAGATTTTTATGATAGTTTTTCTCTTAGTCATTGCCATCTATATTCTTATTGCCATATATAACCAACACAAGTCGAATGATTAGCCAGGAGGTGTATATGTTACACCAACCCTCCTCATCATAGGAGTCATCAGAGGATTCAAACAATCTGGAATCTACGTGGTGTTTTGCAAGATGGAGTACTCTATGGAGAAAGTGGGTAGATACTCTAATCATATCTAGGCCCTGTAAAAATTTTGGTTTCCGATTATGTGAAAGGTGGTGGGCTGTTCCTGGGTGTTATTGTTGCTTTTGTTGTCATTTTTAATGGCATACTATTTCTGCCTGGTTTTTCCCATTGCTCCTTTCCATCTTTGTATTTTCGGTGATACATTTTAGGTTAATTTCAAATTTTTTTCGGGATGACAGTCTGGAGTTATACTTCTAGGGGATGCAATTCGGATGTTGATAATTGAATGCAGCCTGATTGGTTGGTAAGGAGGTGTCAAATATTAATAACTTATGGCCGTTTGAACATGGAAGGGATTAGGCTCTGTACTTGGCATATTTGAGTTTTTCGTAATCACATAGCTTTTCTTTCTCTCGAGGTTGTATGCAGACTACCTCTTTTATGTACACTGACAGTTACTAAATATGGGCTGCCAGACTATATTAGATTGAGTGCTCAGATGATCCGCTGGAATATTTACCCTATGGGACTGTCATGCCTCATTATGTGAACGGTTTTTTCATGAATATTTTATTGTAGTGGCGGCTTTTTGATTTCATCAGTCTATTAAGTCACTGACAAATTTTTTTTAAGTGACTGACAAATCTGTCTCTGGGTGGTCATTGGGATTTTGTCTACTCAGAAGATTAGGGGGAGGGTCCCCTTGGGATTAGACTTTCCTCTTTTGGATTCTTCCTATCCTCTTCATTTAGTCCTCTTTTAAGTACTCACCCATGGCATGAGGTGTGGTGGCACCTGATATCTGACACCTGATTGTGGGGTTATTTCGGTCTGTGTCGCTACCTTCTTTATTCCTCTTTTCCTTTTAGATGTACTTTTCCTATCTTGGATGAGAGCGTGTTTTCTTCGCCCATATTAATCTTTTCCTTATCCTTCCTAAGTCGCGGAAAAATACCATTTGTTTTGGATATTTCTCCATCTTTTTGGCCGAACTCATGAGGAGTGTCCCCTGATGTAGCTGGCTTACAGAATCAATGTAATATTTTTTTACAGTGACGACACTGATATATCACTGTACTTCTGACGGATTAGAACATCAGGCAAGGTTATTAACAGGCTTGGAAGCCTTCACTTGGCAGTGAAGTTATGGATGTATTAAAATCAACACCGACTCAGGAGGAGCAATCAATTGAACATGAGATTGATGATTTAATCATCCAAAGTGCTTTTGGTAACAAGAAGCCGGAAACCACGAGCTCCGAAGAAGAAGACGACACAAGAACAAGAAGAACTATTACAAACACAGGATGGAGATAAATGAAATTTATTTGGACTATGAAGACTTGCATAGGAGGGTGGCAAGCTTGCAGAAACGTGTTGTAATTGGATGGTGGATGTTTCCTGACAATAGCGATTTAGATAATCTTGTTTGAATTTGGCACAATTTATTTTTCTTATGTTGGTTTTTGTACACGAGCTGGCTTTCGTTTTGGTTGGATCCACAGTCATTATCAATACTGTGCACCTTTTGGAGTAGTCATGGGTTCACACTTGGTTTTCACAAGCGAGCCTGATCTGAAGACTGACATCTGAATGTCATAATTGTGCATCAGGAGAGCCGGTTTCTTCTAGATGTTTCTTTCATAACATCATAGTTTTTATTCTCATAAGATGCAATGGCTTATAGCTTTCTATAGGGCCAACATTAGACACATCAAGCGAGCCTGTTTTTGTCTATGATTATTATGTTTTTTCTTCAATCCTTATGAGTTCAGAAACAGATGGCAACATTTCCCCTTATTAAGGGCTGATCTGTTGATTTTTCTTTATCTGGACTCACAATCTGTTTGGGATGTTATGCACCCATATTTGTATGATCCCCACATACTGTTCTCACTTCAAGACTCCTCCTTTCTTAGAAGTTGTCACTTTGGAAATTGTTTCGGATCCGGTTTTCTTATCACCACATGATGGGAATGTAATGTTTTGTTAAATGCACTGTTAAATAAATGAATTTTCATTCCATGCTAAACAAGATACAAACATTATGGAAGGATTGACATTTCTTCCAATGAAGTAGAATAACTTGATAAATTGTGTGATGGTTATCACTGTTGATCAGATGTTAAAGAAGAGAATTTATAGCATATGCTTTATAAGACCACTTGGGTAAATAGTGATTAACCCTCAAACCAACTATTAGATTCGTTTCTTTCCAATTTCTTGCTGCTGTGTTCTTGCTAGTTATGATAGGTGCTGAGTTTATTTAAATTAATTGTGAATCATTGGCCTTGATGACAAGCTAAAAATTTAAATTTCTGTAATTATTCAGTTTTCTTATTATTGAATCTTGCTCACTTCCAAAAACCTTGTTTGTAAACTTATTGGTCCTTTATATTTTAACCAAGACCTTTCTCACAAGTAGGAAGCCATTGTGAAGGGAAATTATTATAATTGTTTCATGTATCCATTCTCTCTGATTATTGTACTCCACTGTCTTTAGATAATAATTCGAAGCAAATTATAAGTGAAAATTTTGTCAACTTACTCACAAGTAGGAAGCCATTGTGAAGGGCAATTATTATAATTGTTTCATGTATCCATTCTCTCTGATTACTGTACTCCACTGTCTTTAGATAATAATTCGAAGAAAATTATAAGTGAAAATTTTGTCAACTTACTGGAGGCTTGTAAATCTACATTTCATTGGTATTTTAGTGATTGTTTGAAGGATCCCTTTTCTTTGATTACTATACTGATTGGCTATGGAATATGAGAAAGCTAGAGAAGTAACACAATCTCAAAACTATGGAATATCACTTTTGGTGTCATCGACACTTTCTTGTATGTCTTATGGAAGAAAATTCCACACAAATCACCCTGTTACACATGCAAAATATTCGGGCATGAAGAATTTGATGATAATACTTGTAAGCTCAGTTAATTTGGTGTCATCAATGATCCAATGTTGGGTGGAATGGTTCAAAACTCTTTTCCATCCTATTTCTGCAAGTAATCTTTGTATGAAAGAAAAGGGAAAGAACACAATGATGCTCTTTTGCAAAATGCACTACAAGCCTGGCTTTACCTCCCTTCACCTTTACATCCCAACCTACAAACTCTAGTTTCCGAAATTGAGATTCTTAACTTTTACAAATCCCCATTGTTATAACTGCTTGTGTTGCAATCTTCAGTTATATCTCAAAGGAAGAAAGAGAAAGCACTGAAGATATATTCAATGAATAATTGTACCAGAAACCTGAAGTAAAGACCAAACATCATGACTCATTTGAACCACATTAGGCCTCCAAAAACCTGAAGTAAAGACCAAACATCATGACTCATTTGAACCACATTTGATGGGACATTCTTGAAGCTAGATTCATAATGTCCTGAAAATCCTTTCCTCTCTTATGCTCATGAAGATCCTTTAACATTATTACAACTTGGTATTGTTTCTACTGCCCCTTATACCACAAAAGTAAATGTTGAGGTAGTATTTTGCTATATTTAATGTCACATAAGGCAAATATTTTCCCTTCCCAGCACAACCATTTGGCCTATAAGATGGATTTTGCCTAATGATTAATAAATCTAATATCAAGAATTGTTTTTTCCATAAAGGTTTCCAGGTTAATTTAGGGCATCCATGTGTCCTATTTTAGTGTTGCTATTATCCTCTAATTCCTCTCTTTCATTTTATAATATAAAAAGGAAATTTTTCTTTTAATATGACGTCATTCAAAAAATAAGTTAAAAAATAATTTATGGTTTAAGGTGGTCTATCTTCTTTAAATTCAAGTAATTTTACAATCCATGTGGTAAAACCAATCCTTTTGTAAAATTCTATTGTTAGAGCACTCATTATTAAAATTTGATCGCTAAAATTCTAATTTACTCATTTATGTAGTAATGGTAGTAATCGACAAATAATAAGTCAAACACTAGTGGTCAAAATCAACTTCTTATCACAAAGATAAAAATCTGATCAATTTGAAGAAAACCAATTAAAATAATTTTAGAAATTAAAATAAATAAAAAATATTATATACATTAATAAGCTATAATTTATCAATGCACACCAGGGAACGTGGCACCCTGTGCACTTCCCGATGGGGTTCACTTGGGCAGCCCATGTGGCTCCCGGTACTCGCATTTATTTGGCTCTTAACTCACCACCCTGCGCGAACGTTGATTCTCTCGGTTGGCTCGCCAAGCGCCTGGTTATGGCGGTTCTATGTGAGACGGATTACATTTGCAATGGCTCGACTGGTGTGGCGGACGTTCATGGATCTCCTCCTCCCCTGCATGTGAATTTCTCTCCAGGCTGCGCTGATGCAAGTGTTAAAACGAACACTGGGAGGCGTTGTTCGTTAGCCGCTTGCTTTGAACCGGTTCCGGATTATCATTTTTCTCATAGTCTGTGGTGCAGTTTCAATCCTCCCTCTGTTCGTGGTCTCAGTGGTCTGGTTCCTGCTCCCTCAGCTCAGCCCAGTGGCATCCCGGATTTTCATTTCTCCCTTGCCAATTCAGTTTGTTTCGTTGAGCCTGGTCCTGCATCTGTCACCATGCCTCGTCTCCGCAAACGCATGAGATGCAGACGCGGACCCAGTCGTGGGCAATCCAACCAGCGGCGCCCTCCTCCTAGCCATGGCTCTGTCCCTACCTTGCCAGAAGAAGATGGAGCCCCTGTACCTGCGTTTTGCGTTGATTCCGTCGTTTCTCCCGTCGCCCCTGCCCCTCCACCCCCTGCTCGTGAGTCTCCCTGCGTCTCTCTCCCTCTGGTCCCTTCTGTCGCTCCTCGGCCCCTTTGACCCTCCATCAGACAAACCTCTAAGCGTGCTGAGCTCCGGTTTGATTGCACCTCCTGCAACGCTACCCTCACTGCTTTTATCACTGTAAAACTTCGTGAAGAAGTCCCCAATTTGGCTCCGCCCTGTTCTGCTACTCCTCTCTCCCATCCTAGCTCCAGCTCCCCATGCGCGGCTCCAGCCACTTCTGTTCCTCCTTCTCAGCACGAGTACAGCATGGCGATGGGGCGCACCGGTAGAGGGAGAGCTCTCAGCGAAGGACAAGAGGACAGAAGCGACGCTTATGCCTGCAGAGTCATCGAGGAACCTCCCTCTCCTACTCATGGATAGCAGCTGCAAAGTCACTCAAGTTTTTTTGTTCTGTTTCTGTCGGAATCATATGCTTCCAAGCTTTACTGCTCTGTTGCATAAGCACCGTACTATTTTTAGTATTTACTTTCATGTTAGCTTGTTTTGTGTAAACTTAAAACCGGTTTCCCTTTCATGGGCGGTTCAGAATTTGTGGTTTAAAGGACTGGTTTCCCATCCTGGGCAGTCCAGACACTCTTTGACTTGCTTGATTATCAAGCCCAGTGCTCAGGCTCACCAAGCTGACGCTGTGGCAGTTTTGTACCAGTAATTTTATACTTAATAGAATTAGTCATACTTAGAAAAAAAAAATAAGCTATAATTTATTAAAATCCAATGTTAAACATTTTTAAACGTTTTGGCCAAATATTTTATTCAATATGCAATAGATTTAATGGATGTTTTCACACATAATTATTTTTTGCATTATATAGGTTATAAAATATCCATTACAAGCCATCTAATATTAAATAATTTGTATTTATACTTCATAGCATCATTTCAAAGCTATATGACTAGCTCTATGCATTCAACACAATATACAATGAAAAAATCTTGAACCCTCCTCTTGAGTTGACATAAAAAAAACTCTACTCCTCCTTTGACATGATTTTGTGATGTATCTATATAACTTCACATTATATCCATTTCAGTTCTCTAATATAAATTAGTTGGATATTAGTTTGAATTTTGATTAGTTTAATTATATAAATTTAATTATTGATAAAATTAGATAACATTAATTTATCAAAACAATTTTTATTATGTTATTTTTAAAGTTGTTGAAATTTTAAAAAATTAAAAAATTATATAATTAAATTATAATTTCATCTTTAATTATTAAATTTTTACTTTGATTTTTTTTGTAAGTTTAGCAGAGCCTTTCTATTTTCCATTAATCAAAAAAGAGAAAAGTAGGTTATAATGAATAATCTCTTGGAAACCAGGTCTGTTGGCCACCTTAAAGAGTTATAGGCCAACCAAAATTCATAAAGTTTGATCCTAATATTGTTTGCTATATCCAATTTATTGTCCATTACATACAAGAACTTCAGAAATTAAATGCTACCTATAATATGCATGTCAAAATGACAAAAAAGAAAAGGATTTCATAAAACTCAATCATCAGATCGATCGATATGTGTCGAGTCCTTAAAATTGGAGCTACATGTATCCACTTGATTCATACTTTTCAGTTGGCACTTCATGCAGCCTAGGAAGAAGTTATGGTGGTGTTGCAGAAGGTGGATTTCTTGGATATCCCTTCTCATTTAAGCTAAAATAGAGGCAGCTTTTGCGTCCCCTCCAATTTCCGGAACATTGACTATGGCATTTGCCAGTCTATATTTCAATGTCCAATAAGTATGGATAGACTATTGAAATAATGACAGTCTACTTCTAGTATTACGTGGATCCCTCAGAAACTCCATTTCCTCCTCTTGTATTTCACCCTCCTCTTGTTGAAAATGCAACAAGATGATGGAGCTTGGTGAAATGAAGTCGCCTTCACCAAGTGGGCCCGCAAGCTATTTTTGGAAAGTGAAAGGTCTGGTAAATGCCCATGCAGTCAAGGGGTATGATGTGGTCTTCAGTGAAGGAAAGGCTTTCCTGCGCAGGAAGACCACTGGAGAGACCCAGAAGATAGGGGTTCGAACCAAGAACCTTTATCAGTTGCAAGTAGATGGCTGCGCAGCAATGGCATGCAAAGTAGGAGAAGTGGTGAGCCGGGATGATGAGGGCGAACTGTGGCACCGGAGATTGGGCCACCTTCACCATGGAGCTTTGAAGATCCTGCAACAGATTTCTACTGGGCTTCCTAAGGGCACCCTTACGCAGTCAGATCAGTGCAAGGGGTGTACTTTAGGAAAGTTTGTGAAAGCCACCTTTCACGAGAAGGATAGTCGCGCCACGACGATCCTTGAGAGAGTTCACACAGACGTGTGTGGTCCTTTCTCAGTAGCTTCGACAACAAAGCACAAGTACTACATGATCTTTGTTGATGATTTATCTCGAAAGTGCTAGATCTTCTACATGCAAAAGAAGAGCGATACATTCGGTAAGTTCTGTGAGTTTAAAGCACTGGTCGATGTGGAATCGGGGAAGAAGCTGAAGGCTCTCAGGAGCGACAATGGTGGTGAATTCATCTTGGTTGAATTCAAGGACTTCTGCAGCGCAGAAGGGATTCGAAGAGAGCTCATCGCACCCCATAACCCACAGCAGAACGGGGTGGCTGAGCGGAAGAACAGAACTATTGTGGGTGCTACACGGGCGATGTTGCATGATCAGGGCCTACCCCTTCACTTCTGGGCTGAGGCATGCAACACAGCAGTATATGTGCAGAACCATTGTCCTCACAAGATTCTTGGCATGAGTACACCAAAGGAGGCTTATTCTGGCAAGAGCCCTGACATTTCTCATTTGCGGATTTTTGGCTCTCCTGTCTACATGCATGTGACGAAGGATGCAAGGAAGAAGCTGGATCCAACCGCCGAGGTTGGAATATTTGTGGGGTACACTGATACACCACACAGCTATCGGGTGTATGTGTCAGACAGTTGCAAGACTGTTGTGTGACGGGATATTAAATTTCAGGAGGAGAAAGCCATGCAGTGTTCGCTTGAGAGGGAGCCACACTTTCATGTAGAGGAGGAGCTGTTAGCTCCCAAGGATGAGTCTCCGGATGTGGATCAGCCAGTATTTCATGATATATCCAAACACATCGACATCAGGTACCATCATATCAGAGACTGTGTTCAGCGGAGGATCATGATGCTTTCATATATTCCCACGGAGGATCAGGATGCAGACATCTTGACGAAGGCGCTCACCAGGAGAAAATTTGAGTTTCACAGAGGCAGGGTAGGGGTTGCAGATAATCCATATCTTGCTGAGAGGGAGTGTTAAAAATGCAGCAAGATGATGGAGCTTGGTGAAATGAAGTTGCCTTCACCAAGTGGGCCCGCAGGGTATTTTTGGCGCAAAGTCTATTTTTAGACTATGTCTACTTTTAGACATATGGATCATGGACCGGGAGCTACAATATGCTATTCTTGGATGATTGGTTGAGTTGGTAAAAATAGATGGACCTCTATTTTTAGCATTTAGGTCGAAGTCTATTTTTAGACCGGCTGGCTAAAAATAGAATAGTTAAATATTATTTACCCTTAATAATATTTGGACTCTAAACTTTAGTTTACTCTCTTGGAGCACTTCAGTTTGACCCCCGGATGTGGGGCATGCAGCTGCCAAAAGGATTTACGCTTTTCCTATGGGTTATTTGAGCTAATGCATGGTTGACTTCAGTTAGAGCTCAAGTGGCGGAGTTCGGTGGAGTTGATGCGACAGTTAATGGAGATGGTGTTCTGGTTAACTAGTTGAACTAGTTGTATTTAGTTTAACTGGCTAATACACTAGAGATGAGTTGGGTGAATTAAATATTATTTAATTCACTAATTATTAACTCATTATTCAACTAAAAAACACATCAGTTTAACTCAGTGCATGGACAGTTCAGTGGCGACAAGTGAAAGAGGTAGATGAAAGGGTTGAGATAGCTATCAGTTGTGACATTAGTTGTGCATGAGATTTGCACCACACTTGGAGGAAATTACCAATGAGAATTGCGCAGTTGGAGCTAGTGAGATTTGAACTTGGATCTCTCATTAGACCAGCCTTGATTGCGCAATAGAGGCAGGCAATTAGTGGATGATTTTTGAACCTTTGACTTGTTCAAAACCAATCTAGTTTGTGTGTAGCTTTGTGAGATAGCACTGAGTACTTGTGAGGAGTATTGTGCTATGTATTTGCTGCATGTTCTCTCCATATAATATACAAAATAGTTGAGGGGTTTTCAGCTATAAGCTTTCCCCATACATACTGTGTTAATGTGTGTGATGAATTGATGTAGAATCGCTTCTATTCTTTCCGCATGTGACGATTAATTGTAGAAGAGATTATGTGTTATGCATGCAATTCGAAATTGATGTGTGATCAGGTTAATCTCCATTGAATAAGTGATTTATTTAGCAAATTTCTACACCTCTTTGGTTTCACAGTCACGCTCCCAACCTGAAATGAGTTATTTTACTTGAGAAGGAGTACCTGACATGTAGATATCAAAAATATTTTCAATAATTTCTTCCCCTCCTGTTCGGGCCCTCTTTGGACTTACTCTTGTTCTTATTTCCTTTTTCCTATGCAAAATTTTACACTGCTTGACCTTTCACCATTCTGTCTTACAGGTGGAGTACCAATCGTTGGATTCACTGACACTGTCGAGGCGAGTACGAAACCATGGCTAGACGAACACCTATATATGATTTAAAAAAACCTGTGAAGTGTAACATAATTTCAATAATTTATTTAGTTAAATAACAGAGGAAAAGATCCTGATTACCGAGAGTAGCATCCTCATTTTTAGCAGTGTAATGCATGTCATCATTCCTTATTCCAATCATCCGTAGAGCTATGAAGGTTGCAATAGGAAGGCTAGGAGAGGCTATAATTTTCCAAAGAAACAGAAATTTCCTTAACTATTGCGAAAAATCATGCATGGATAGAGTGTTTCCATTCTCCTGCATCGTGTGTACTAACACATGGAAGAGACCCCACTTAATAGGACTGAAACCCCACAGAATAGGACAAGAACCCCACCGACCAGACTCAAATCCCATAAAGTTGGACAAGAACCCCTAGAAATTGGACCGAAACCCAACAAAACAAATGGATTGACAACAATCCAACCCTTTCGAGACCAGACTTTAGTAGTTCCACCATTACAATTAGGGCCCAAACCCCTCCTCTTTGTAACATTGTAAAAAAGCTGAATAGGAAAAACCTTGGATGGGGTATCTAACAAAGTGCTACCCGTGAAAATGTCATTGGAGGCCATACACTGAACTTCATAGGATTGGCAAGCCAAGCTGTGAAGGTTACAGACAGGGCAGAAGGCCGGTCTAGTAATGGAGATGGGGAAATGAGTAATAGGATAAGAGATGAGGAAATTCAAGATGGGGAAAAAGCAACCAGAGCCGATAGGAGGCCATGCAGAGCCAATTGAAAGACATTCAGATTTAAATTGGGTAAAATAAGGGTTGAGGAAATGAGCGACCTTCGTAGAAACTGGGACGTTAACACCAAGCTCCTTAACAATAACTAGAATATACTAGAAAATAGAAAAATAAAAACCCTCAGCCCCCATACAGAAGAGGTAAGTAGGTTTAGAATAAAAAACATAGAAGAGGACAACAAGAAAATTTTCATATACTCCCCAATCCTTAATACAACAATAGTTCAAAGGCTTAACGACTGTAAAATTCCGCATTAATTTCAGTAAGTTGTCCCAAAATCCATGTACATCAAACAAAACCCCCATAATTTTTCATATCTTTCATACGTAGAAAATAGAAATGAGGTGAAGACATGAATTATGTTTCCTATCGCAGCAACAGACATGATACAAAGGCTATGAACATACCCGAATTTAAGCACCACATAACCATCTCCCAGCCCTTCAACTGCTCGCCGACTTCCTTTTCTAATCTCAACTTCACGTTTAACTACCAGACCATATTACCACCTTCAACATTACCACCTTTAGCCTTCGTAACATTCCTTACATGCCAGCCCTGTTTCCAACACCCTTCTGACACCGTGAGTTTTCTACCACCCGCATTTAATTCCGTCATTATTTGGCGTGGGTGGTAGTACCCACCATCATCTCCTCATGTCCACATCAACTATCCATGTGGTACGCACGAGCTCGTGCCACCTCGTCATTCGAATTAACCAGTTGGCACCCCGATCGGGGATCCTGAGTATCCTCGTTATCCCTATCAATAATTTCCTATAGAGATTGTAGCTTCTCCACCTATACCATTTTGGCTTGGTTGATGTCCAGTTGTCACACCCCCGTGAGTACAACTCTAGTTCTCCAAGTAGTCAGTTGCTTCATTCCCTGATCTGCGAATATGTGATGAGATAAGGTAACCAATGCTTGGAAGAATATCATTTATTTCCTGAATTAGACGAGTTGTTCACCAGCTTCAACTAATTTTCTCCCAACCTGTCCCCTACTGCAACTTCTACAGAACACTTGTTACCATGGTTGAATCCCCCTCTACTATAGTCCTCTGATATTGTTCTCTTACAACTATCAAAATTCCTTGTTTTACCGCTGTGATTTTGGCTTCGTTATTTGTAGCGAATCCAAAATCAGTCACATAAATTCTACTTACTAAACCCTTTGAATCACGAAATATACCTCTTTCTCCTGCTTGACCCAAATTACCTTTAGAGGCCCCATCATAATTAAGATTAATAACCTCCTATTGTAGAGCATTGAATTAATCGTGTGGATGTCTTCCCAAAGGTTTTTGTTTCCATGAGGCTGGGGCGAGCATTTGGGGTTTCAAGTTAAGCATAGCTAAAATCCTATCCTCATGCCCATTAGTTTTCTAGCCAACTTCATGCCATTTCTTGGTGAGGACAGTTTCTCTGATATTCTCGAGAACCACTTTCCATATCTCTTCAATTTTTCGATACTCATCTCTGAATTTTCTCCAATTTCTTTCTTTCCAGGCAACCCATATGAGAAATCCCATAAAGAGTCCCCACGCTATGTTAAGAACAAGGCTTTTATACCCTCCTTTTCTCCAGACTTCAATTGTATGCCTGAGGCTCTTGTTGTCCCTATTTGTTTATTGAAAGAGGGAGGAAAGGTTTTTCCACAAGGTCTCAACGACAAAGAAGTTATTCAATAGGTGTTCCAATGTTTCTACATTCTTCTTACACATAGTATATGTCAATCGGCCAGGAACTTTTAATTTCCTTACAATAGTTAAGGAAATTTCATTCTTCTGTTCTGAGATTATTTTCCACATATCTCTACCCCATTGTATCCATATTTACCAGAGCTTAGCTCCCATAACTTGATTTAGCAAATATGGATCTCTTAACCCCAAGCCTCCGGTCCTTTTTATTTTCGTAAGCTTATCCCATGAAAGGAGAGCCCATTTACAGGCTTGTTGAGATCCTTGCCATAGGATGTTTTCTTAGCCATATCATTACAACAGATTTTAGGCGTTTCCAATCCAGAGAGTTGATAGATGGGAATGGATTGTAAGACTATTCTTAACATAACAACTCGACTCAGAGCATTAAGCACCTGAAATGCCCAATTTTGAAGTCGAGCTTATATGCGATTAATGAGATATTTCCACCCAGAGACCCGAAGAGAATTTAGATTGAGAGGGATTCCTAAATATTTCATAGGGAAGGATCTGATGTTGAATCCCAAGGTAGGCAATAGGAATCTTTGGCAGAGAATATTCGTATTAAATATAAACAAATTTTATTTTTCATTATTGATAAGAGTTCCAGAGGCTTCCATGAAATCTTTAAGAATGGATAGAATTTCCTTAGATTCTTTTAGAGTGGCTTGACAGAAGAGCATAATGTCATCTACAAACTGTTGGTGCGAAAGTTTTAAACCTGCCCCCCAAAGATTAAGGCCTTTAAGTTGACCTCCCTGGATCTTACTTTTAATATGTCAACCAAGGCCTTCTGCTACAATAATGAAAAGGAAGGGGGAAAGTGGATCCCCTTGTCTTAAACCCCAGGTAGCATTAAAGGGAGTTGAAGGAACTACGTTAAGAAGAATAAAGTAATTAGGAGAAGAAATAAAAGGCATTATCCAATAGATCCATCTTAAATCAAATCCAAACACCTCAAGAATAGCTTTAAGATAATTCCATGACCTCCAGACAGGGCTCCTCTACACGACAAAAACAAATGGATAAGGTTGTGGAGGAGTACGGGGACATCTTCACCTCACCCATAGGGGTTCCTCTGCACTGTCAGGTCAAGCACCCGATTTATCTGACCCCAGGTGCGCCGCTACCCAATGGACCGATCTATCGGTGCTCTGTTCTGGAGAATGATGAAATCAAGAGGCAGATTCAGGAGCTGTTGCAGAAAGGTCACATCAGACCAAGTTCATCACCCTATGACAAAGAAATGTATTCCATTGTGCAAGCCTGTCGACACCTGGTTTCACCTCCATCTCAAGAAAGAACAAAGGGGAGAAAGGCACAAAGCCTCCGAAACCCTCCACCAATACAACCCCCACCAACACTGCCTCAACCCAGTGAAACAAATTTGAAGTTCTGAGCAATCTTGACTCATTGGAGCACCCTATAGTCTCCCAGGCCCCCACTGATCAAGATCCGTCATTATTAAGTCAATCTTTGATTACAACCAACGCCCCAAGCACAACCTCGGATTCAATCCATGCCCAGGCACCGCAACACAAACCATAATCCTCTCCCATTCAGATTAATACTAGCCACACCTCACTGCAAACCCCTCAATGCACAAAAATGCAAACATAGCAGCCATCCTCAACCACTTCAAACAATCCTCTGGAGGAGATCCTAGGCGATCTAGATCTCCAAAAGGTCAATGAGCAATGGTCCAAACTGGGAGTCGATGCCATTCCCCAAGAACACTTGGAGAAGATAGAAATGGCATACCTGCAGCTGGAAGACATCAACCAAAATGCAGCCAAAAGGAAATGGGGAAATAGCAACCAAACGGGCATTCAAGCCAACCTGGATTTGGATCAATACAAGCCACAAGGACCAGGAAGAAAAAGAGGGCGCAAATCCACAAGACACCAAATACAAGAACCAGGCAGACACCTAATCAATGAAGGAAAAATCGGGGCCTTGGTCCTATCTGCTCCAAAGGTAGCTCAATGAAAATCACAACCTGGAACATCAAGGGGCTCAACGGCACCACCAAAATAAGGATCTCGAAAAACCGCTTATTCTCGCTACACCCAGACATCATACTTCTTCAAGAATCAAAATGCTCTCCCAAAGGCACAGAGACACTCAAAAAACTTGTTTCCAATAGTCATCACTGCATAAGCATAGATGATATCGGTCAAGCAGGAGGGTTACTCACGTTCTGGAACAAAAGAAAATTCTTCTTGCAGAATGCTCTGTCCACCAAGCACTCGTTATCGAACATTTTCAACATGCCAGACTCAGGGCAATCGATCTGCATCACCAACATGTATGGACCCCAACGAATCCAGGAAAAGCTGAAGATGTTGCTAGACCTGGACGAAGTCAGACAACACCATGGGGCAAACCACTGGATTTTAGGCGGAGACTACAACATGATCACCAATCTAGCAGGAAAAAAGGGAGGCTTACGAAGATTGGATAAGGACTCGAAAGCATTCAACACCTTTATTGTTGAATCCAAACTCATTGACATCTCCACAGTCAATGGTCTACATACCTGGAATAATAAGCAAGGAGGAAACAGGCAGATAGCATCAAGGCTCGATAGGTTCCTCATGTCGGAATCCATTCTGCTGCAAAATATCGACATGGAGGCTAGCATTCTGCCTATCAGAGGATCTGATCACTGGCCAGTGCAGATTCACTTCACCAATTTGGATAAGCCCCACAACAGACAATTCAGATTTGAAGCCTTCTGGATAGAGCACCCATCATTCATGCAAAACATACAATGCTAGTGGACTAAAGCCACCATAAGGAGCGACAATATCATGTACATATTCCAGCAGAAGCTCAAAACAATAAAAATCAACCTCAAACGCTGGAAAAAAAACACCTTTGGCGACATATTTCAAGCCAAAAAAGAACTCGAGGAAAAAATGGCGAACCTCCATCAATCCTTGATCAAAGAAGGGCCCAATGATGAAAGAATAGCTCAAGAATCAAATCTGCAAAGGCAGTGGGAAGAACGGTTAAAGCAAGAAGAGCTGCTATGGAGGCAGAAGTCGAGGGTGCAATGGTTAAAACAGGGAGAACGCAACACTAGTTTCTTCCATAAGTCAACCATCCAGCATAGAGCACATAATCGCATCCTCTCCCTCAAAAAAGCTGATGGCGATCAAGTTTATAAAAGGGAGCATATAGGATCTGAACTCAACTCTTTTTTCACTTCTCTTCTCAGTGATTCCATTCAAGATAGAACCCAAGCCATCAATGAAATTATCGCTGCCATTCCCAACTTAGTTACAGAGGAGCAAAACTCCCTCCTTCTAAGAGAATTCACTGAGCAGGAGATTGAAGAAACAATCTTCAACATGGCCTCGAACAAGGCTCCCAGACCAGACAGCTTTACAATCGAATTATTTAAAGCTTGCTGGCCCATTATTAAGGCTGACCTTCTCAACCTAGTAAGGAACTTTCACAGAACCAAGAAAGTTTTGCCTGCCATCAATGCCACATTCCTCACCTTAATTCCCAAATCAGACCAGGCTTACTCCCCCGACAAGTTTCGTCCCATAGCCCTTTGTAATGTCCTTTACAAAATCCTTTCCAAACTGATGGCTGGCAGACTTAAATTTGTCCTCCCCTCAATCATTTCTCAGGAACAAGCTGGCTATGTTGAAGGTAGGCAGATCACTGACAGCATAATCCTCATTCAGGAAGTGTTGCATTCTCTCAAAACAAAAAGGACTCTAGGTATGCTTATCTAGCTTGACCTTTCAAAGGCCTTTGATAAAATCAGCTGGCACTATATGAGAGCAATCCTCCAGGCTTTTGGATTTAGTCAGCAATGGACAAATTGGATAATGGAACTGGTCTCAGGTGCTTTCTTTTCAATGCTGCTGAATGGAGGACCCCTTCAACCCTTCATTCCGTCCAGAGGTATAAGGCAAGGAGATCCCCTGTCTCCGTTTCTCTTTGTCATTATGGCAGAAGGGCTAGGAAGATCCTTAGCCAAGGCAAAACAGCAGAATCAACTCAAAGGCATCAAACCGGTACACCAAGGACCCACAGTAACGCATCGGCAATTCGTAGATGATACAATGCTCATGGGCGCCCCCATAGTGCAGGAAATTCGAACCATCATATTTTGTGGAAAACATGAGGTCACCTCTAACGATAGAAGAAGCTTTGGATTTTAAAGATCAAATAGAGGATGATGTCATTAGTAATTTCATTAATAAATCACAAATTGCATCTCACTTGCAATGTCACATGATTGAGGCAGCATTCGACAATAAAGAAGAAGAAGATCCTTTTAAAGACATCCATGATCAAGAAATACCTACTACCTCTGTGAATAATACTAAGGTTGTAGAAATTGAACCAGGAAAAACCTTGAACATTAAAAAGAATCTCACTGTTGAACAAGAAGAGAAATTGGTCCAATTATTACGAAAATACAAAGCAGCCTTTGCATGGGATTACCCCGATATGAAAGGAATTGACCCACAATTATGTACTCACCACATTTACATTGAAAAAGACACAAGACCCATTCGTCAACCTCAAAGGAGACTGAATCCTCACCTTAAGGATGCTATGAAAGATGAATTACAAAAATTATTGGATGTCAATTTTATCTATCCAATATCTGATAGCAAGTGGGTCTCCCCATTAGTGGTGGTACCTAAAAAGAATGGAAAGTGGAGGATATGTGTAGATTACCATGAACTCAATAAAGCAACACAAAAAGACCACTTTCCTCTTCCTTTCATTGACCAGGGATTAGACACATTGGCAGGAAAGAAGTTCTTTTCATTTCTGGATGGCTTCAATGGATACAACCAAATTCAAATTGCCCCTAAAGACCAGGACAAGACTACTTTCACCTGCCCATCGGGTACATTTGCCTACCGAGTCTTACCTTTTGGCCTATGCAACGCTCCTGCTACATTTCAAAGGGCAATTCTCAGCATGTTTGCAGACTTAATAAATGAAGGTCTCAAAGTATATATGGATGATTTCACTCCTTATGGGGATGATTTTGAACCTGCGTTGCAAAATCTAGAAAAAGTATTGCAAAGATGTATAGACACTAGGCTTTGTTTAAGCAATGAAAAATGTCTTATGATGATGATTGAAGGAGTTATCTTAGGCCATTATATTTCAGCAGAAGGAATTCAAGTAGATCCAGCTAAAATTCAAATACTCTTGTTAATTCCTACAACTACTACACAGACAAAGGTACGTAGCTTTCTTGGATTTTTTGGTTATTATAGAAGATTTATAGAGCATTATTCTCGAATAGTTGCACCTTTATATGCGCTGACTGGAAATACTGATTTTGTTTGGACAGAAAAATGTGACAATGCTTTTAATGATTTGAAGAAGCTCGTTGCAACAGCCCCTGTGCTGAGGGGCCCAAATTGGAATTTACCATTCCAAATTTCATCTGACGCCTCAGACACAACAATTGGAGCAGTACTTGGGCAGGAGGAAGACAAAAAGGCATATGCAATTTACTACATTAGCAAAAATCTGACCCCTGCCGAATTAAACTATACTGTGACTGAGAAAGAATTTTTGGCTGTAGTTCACGCTATAAATAAATTTAGGCATTACATAACTGGGTATCCTGTAGTGCTTTACACAGATCACTCTGCCATTAAGTTTTTAGCAAATAAACCTGTTACGAATGGGAGAGTAACTAGATGGCTAATTTTACTGCAGGAATTTGATATCACGATCAAGGATCGACCGGGCAAAGAGAACCCTGTCGCTGACTTTCTGTCCAGGATGCCAAAGCCAACAGATGTAGAACCAGTTGAAGATCACTTCTCGGATGAGCATCTCTTCGCTGTTACCACCAGAACACCATGGTATGCTGATATAGCGAACTATTTGGCAATAGGTATATTACCCAAACATCTATCCCTTAATGAACGAAAGCAAATAATACATCGTAGCACCCGTTTTTCATGGATAGGAGGTTACTTATTTCATACAGGTGCAGATATGCAAATAAGAAGATGTGTTAGGGACGATGAGGTATATGATATTTTGAAAGCGTACCATGACGGACAGTGTGGCGGACACTTTGCAGATCGTAGAACAGCACATAAAGTCCTACGGACTGGCTATTATTGGTCTAATATCTTTAGAGATGCAAAAAAAATTGTGCAGGCCTGTGATAGCTGTCAAAGGGCTGGTCGACCTGGGCAGTCTGATGAAATGCCCTTGAACCCTCAACTAGTGATTGAACCCTTCGAACGTTGGGCCCTTGACTTCGTTGGTCCTATTAGCCCTCCATCGAACCAGAAAACATATATCCTAGTTGCCACTGAATACGTTACTAAATGGGTTGAAGCAGAGCCTCTTTCAAAAGCTACAGAGGATTCCGTGATACATTTTCTTTTCCAAATTTTCGTGCGGTATGGCCTCCCACGAGACATAATCACAGATGGGGGACCATAGTTTATAGGTAACAAATTGGCTGAAACATTACAGAATTACCATATTCAGCGTAAAATTACAACTCCCTACCACCCACAGGCCAACGACCAAGTCGAAAGCACGAATAAGGTAATCAAATCTATACTGACAATAACGGTTGCTTCACATAGGCGAGATTGGGCCTACAGACTACCAGAGGCATTGTGGGCGTACCGAACGACATGGAGACCTACCACAGGACATTCGCCATACCAGTTGGTATTTGGAAAAGAACCCATCTTTCCTATCAAATTTGAAATTCAGACATTACGAACAGCTCAAACGATAGGTTTGAATTTAGATGAAGCACAGGCAAAAAGACTGCAGCAACTGAATGAATTGGATGAAATCAGACTCTCTCCTCTTCAGCGCACCGCATTAATCCAGCAATAGAGAGAAAAATGGCATGACGCCCACATTAAACAAAGGATCTTCCACGAAGGAGATTGGGCACTTCTATACGATTCTCGGTTTCAGGATTTCCCTGGAAAACTCCAGACTAGGTGGCTTGGACCCTACGAAATTTAGAAAGTGCATGATAACGACACTCTCACACTAGTCACCATTGACAGATATGGGCATTCCTTTAAGGTTAATGGCCATCGAGTTCGATTATATCGTAAGCCGCTTACCCATGAATCCTTTTGCCAACAGTGAAGGGAAGACTCCACCATTGAAATTCTTGCTGAAGGGGAGAATCCCTCTCCCGCGCCAGTTTGATAAATTGGTTTTTTAATTTTTGTACATAATGCATTATTTTTTTTTCTGTTTTTGGTTTATGTTTTTGAAATTCGTTTCCTTGTTAATACTTCTTTATTTCATTTGAATTTAGTTTCTTTAAAAACGAAAAATAATAAAAATTCTGTGTTTTTTTTCGCGTTGTTGTTCCTTTCTAACGGAACAGCACTTCTGCTGTTCCTTTTGAAAGGAACAGCAGTTTCGCAGAGTGTTTTTGCTGTTCCTTTTAAAAGGAACAGCACCTTCGTAGGATTTTTTTTTCCGTTCCTTTCGAATGGAACAGCAGTTTCGTGCAGTGTTTTTGCTGTTCCTTTCAAACGGAACAGCATGTCCGCAGAGCATTTCCTTGCTGTTCCTTTTGAAAGGAACAGCAGTTTCGCAGATTATCTTTGCTGTTCCGAAAACTCTTGAACGAGAGTTTTTCCAACTCTTGTCCGAGAGTTTCTCCAACTCCCGTTCGAGAGTTTGTCCGAGAGTTTTGTGACCACAACTCTCGGACAAGAAAATGCGAAACTCTCGTCCGAGAGAATTTTAACTCATGTTAAACCCGACCAAACTCTCGTCCGAAATATTTAAAATTTCTCGGACGAGAATTTTGAAAACTCTCAGCCGAGAAATTTAGTTGACTTTTTTCTCGGCCGAGAAATTAAAAATTTCTCCCGAATTCTAACCATCCGCCAAAAACTGTTTCCCAACTTCGCGATTTGACCCATGATAAGATCCATACGAGAGGAGTCTTACTATCAGAGGTCGTGAGTTTGTTTGCAGAGTCGGAAGGCGCATTCAAATCATGAATATAGAGGAGCAGTACTGATTTGTAGAAGCATAATCATGATACAAATCGTGTGATGATAACAGATACATTCCATAAGCAAATTTGGGTCAGAGCATTGTTTTTGTAACTCCATCAGTCGAAATGAATGAAATCATTTGAGGACATGCGTTTTAACAAATGTCTTTCTATTGAGCGGACTCTTTCATTGAGTGTCTATTAAGACCACTACTTGTTAGTACTTTTATTGACAGAGGTCAGATTTAAAAATGATGAGTTTTTGAAGAGCGGTTTATGAAAAGGTTTGAAGAGCGTAGTAGGAATAGGAAATAAAAATAGGCTAAGGTATGAATGGAAATGATCATTTAGAAATAGGCAGAAGGAATAGGAAATATTACAAAGGTTATGGATATAAGGATTTTTGAAATTGATAACAAGCAATAATAATTATCATTTTTGAACACTAAAATAATTTAAGAATTTTAAATGTTAAAAATGAAAATTTCAACAATACTTTACACTTGTTGCCTGACAGAATGCTGATTTGGCTTGCACATGTGTGACTGATCTGTTTGTACAGGTATGACTGATCTTTATTTTTCAAAACAGGTCCCTTTGAAATGAATATAACAGGTCCCTTTAAAATCTGAAGAACCATGTTTGTGAAGCTTCTTTTATCCTTGGTGTTGATGTAGCCTTCGAATTCTGATAATAAGCAGCGTTTGAAAATTTTGTTGAAGTAGCCTATAACAGGTCCCTCTGAAGTAGCCTTTGTTGATGTATCTTTAATGCAGTCCTTAACAGGTCCCTCTGATATTGGTAATGTTGACATAGTCTTCTGAACAGGTCCCACTGCATATCTTTTTGCTTAAACAGGTCCCTCTTATTAGAACAAAAGTAGCTCTTTATTGAAATACTGAATAACTGAAACAAATTCCTTGAAGATTTAAAAATGAGGAGATGAAAAACCACTGATTCTTCTACCAAAGAGAAAAACCACTGATTCTTCTCCCCCACTAAGTGTTTGACTTGTCCTCAAGTCATTATTGAATTGATGAAAAACAATAAACAAGTAGAACAAAGAATTCTTACCAGCCAAATGATTGGTTTTCCAGTAAGAATTCGGGTTTAGAGTGTGCCAGAGTCTGGTTTTCACATCTAAACCATTATTTATTTTTATTATTTTTTTTGTTTTGTTTTTTTTTATGTTTTTTTTTTATTTTTTTTAAAAGAAATTGAAATGACTAAGGTAGAGATATCACAGCTGAAGGCTATGATATCTCAACCTCCTTTTGCTGAGATACAGTTTGAATAAAATCTTCCTTGTTGATGGGCTTATGATAGAGTTTCAACCTGTGTCCATTGACAATAAAGGTGTTTCCTTCTCCATCAATTGTAGTAAGTTTGACTGATCCATTTTCATATACTTGAACTATTTCATATGGGCCCATCCAATGTGTTGTAAATTTGGCTTTATGATCTCTGAATTTAGAGTCAAAGAGTAAAGCCCAGTCTCCTTCTTTAAACTGCTTCTTTTTAATGTGTGCATCATGCCACTGCTTCCTTTGTTTCTGCATTAGGATTGTTCTCTCTTTTGCTTGCTGCCTCATCTCATCTAACTGGTTCAATTGCATAATTCTCTCCTTTTGTGCTTCATTGAGATCAATTCCTAAATCTGCAGCCATTTTATAAGTATGTATCTGAAATTCGATAGGAAGCATTACCTCTTTTCCATACACCAGCTGATATGGTGTAAATCCTGTAGTGTCTTTCCACGTAATTCTGTAAGCCCACAGTGCATCTTTGAGCTTTTCCTCCCAATTCTTTCTGTTCATTGCTACTGTTTTAGTAATAATTCCCTCCAAGGTTTTATTTGTTGATTCCACTTGGCCATTGGCCTGTGGATGGTAAGGTGTGCTTTTTCTGTGTTTGATTTTATATTTTTCTGTGATATCTTGAACTAACCTTGAAGTGAACTGAGTACCTTGATCTGTGACTATCTCCCTAGGTACTCCATACCTTACAAAAATTTCTTCAAAGAGGAAGTTTACCACTATTTGCTCTGTTGCTCAGACTAATGCTTTTTCTTCAGCCCATTTTGTCACGTAATCAGTACATACTAGGATGTACTTTTTTCCCTTTGATGGTGGATTGATGGGACCTACAAAATCTAGAGCCCATTTTTCAAATGGCTCTAAATGTACTTGGGGCTGAAGTGGCATTTCATCTGAAGCTGTGGGTCTGCCCATTCTTTGACAACTGTCACAACTCTTCACATACTTCTTGGAATCCTTAAAAATAGATGGCCAATAGTAGCCAAGGCTGAGAATCTTGAATGCTGTCCTCTTGGCTGCAAAATGCCCACCACACGGTTCGTCATGACAAGATTTTAAAATATCAATTATTTCATCATTTCTTACACATCTTCTAATAATCATATCATAACCAGTGTAAAATAAATCTCCATTGATCCATGAATATCTAGCACTTTGTTTGATGAGCCTCTTCTTCTCCTTTGTAGTAAAATATGGAGGTGTCTTTCCTGTGGACAAATAATTGGCTAAGTCAGCATACCATGGATCTACTACTGAAATTGCAAATAGATTTTCATCTGGAAAAGAATCTTCAACCGGAACAATCTCACCTGAGTTCTGCAGTCTAGAAAGAAAATCTGCCACCTGATTCTCCTTACCTGGTCTATCTAACACTGTAATATTAAATTCCTGTAGTAATAACAACCATCTGGTAACTCTGCCATTAGTGATTGGTTTGTTCATTAGATATTTAATGGCAGAGTGGTCAGTATGTACAAAAACCTCATAACCAGTTATATAATGTCGGAATTTATTCACAGCGTGTATGATTGCAAGCATTTCTTTTTCAGTGACTGTGTAGTTTAATTCTGCAGGTGTTAGATTTTTACTGATAAAATAGATAGCATAATTGAAAGACTCTTCTTTTTGGCCTAATGAAGCACCTACTGCAGTATCAGATGCATCTGCAAAGATGTGAAAAGGTAGGGTCCAGTTAGGTCCTTTTAAGACTGGTGTGGTTGATAGTTTTTCTTTGAGTGTTTCAAAAGCTTTCTGACAATCTTCATTCCAGTTGAAAGGTGTATCTTTTGCTAGAAGTTTAAACAGAGGTAGAGCTATTTTGCTAAAATGTTCAATAAACCTTCTATAATAGCTTGCATACCCAAGAAAACTTCTTACCTCTTTTTGAGTCTTCGGAATTGGCAAATTGACAATGATCTGGATTTTTGATGGATCAACTTTAATGCCTTGAGAAGAAATATAGTGACCCAATACTATCCCTTCATTTAGCATCATAAAACACTTTTCATTGCTCAGGGACAGATTAGCTTCAATACATCTCTTCAAAACTTTCTCAAGATTTTCTAATGAATGCTCAAATGAATTACCATACACCGAAAAATCATCCATATAAACTTCAACACACTCATGAACTAAATCAGCAAAAATAGCTAAAACAGCTCTCTGAAATGTAGCTGGAGATTTACAAAGTCCAAATGGTAAAACATTATAGGAATAAGTGCCCCAGGGACAAGTAAAAGTGGTTTTATCCTGGTCCTCTAAGGCTATCCTGATTTGGTTAAAGCCACTGAAACCATCAAGAAAAGAGAATGATGATTTCCCAGCTAATGTGTCTAGCACTTGGTCAATAAATGGTAGTGGGAAATAATCTTTGAGGGTTGCTTTGTTCAATTGCCTATAATCAACACAAATCCTCCACTTGCCATTTTTCTTAGGCACTACTACCAATGGGGATACCCACTGACTGTCAGAGATAGGATAAATAAAATTAACTTTCAATAGTTTTTGTAATTCATCTCTAACAATATCTTGAAGAATGGGATTCATTCTTCTCTGTGGTTGCCTCACTAGTTTTATTTTATTATCTGTGTAAATATGGTGAGTGCATGTTTCGGGGTAGATTCCGTGCATATCGGTGTAGTCCCAAGCAAATGCTTTTTGATACTTCCTCAATAATTGAATCAATTTTTCTTCCTAAGATAAGTCTAGGTGAGTGCTAATATTCAATTTTTTTCCCGGACTAATCTCTATAGTCTTACTCTGAGTGTTTGTGATAGATTGAATGGGAAAAATGTTTTCAAATGATGTTTGCAAAGAATGGAGGGTACATATTTCTTGAAAACTCTGTGCTAAAAGTTCATCTGCAGCATGGTATTGATCATTTCTTAATTCTTCAGACATATCAGGTTGAGAAAGGAACAATTCTATCAAATCATCATTATTATATTCATGAAAATCATAGATCTGATTGATGCTAAAAACAGATTGAACTTCTTCCTTATCATTGTATTTATCATCAAGCCATAAGTTGTTTGCTACTGCTGGTGTTTGTGCTGCTGGGTAAAGAGTGATTTGTTTCCTTTCAGTTCCTCGTGAAATGATCATATTACCTGATCGACACCCTATGAATGCATCAGCAGTTGCTAACCATGGTCTACCAAGGATGATAGGGTGACCTCCTAAATTAGATTTTGGTTGAAGAACTAAAAAGTCCACTAGATACTCCCAAGAGTCTAGTGAAACAATTATGTCCTCCAAAATCCCTTCAGGAATCACTTTAGACCTATCAGCTAGTTCTAGAACAATTGGTGTGTATTGCAAGTTTCTCAGTTGGAGTGTTTTCATTGTTTCAAGAGTCATCACATTTATTGTTGCCCCTAGGTCAATTAAAGTATTTGGAATAGGTATGTTGTTAATGATTGTAGTGACTCTGGGAATGCCAGGATCAACATACTTTTCCATTGAAATGGTGTTTGTCATAAGGCCAGCTAGATGTCCAATAACGTGAATTGTTTGTGGATCAAGTCTTTTTCTTGTAGGCTTCTTGAGGCATAGTTATTTAATTGCTTTAGTATATATCGGAATGTCTTTTATGGCTTGGAGTAGTGGAATTTTTATATAGACATTCTTCAGCTCATCTAAAGCATCAAACTGTGGTAAAGACATGGGAAGTTTCGCTTGGATCAATCTTTCTGGAAAAGGTGGTGGCTGCAATGGTTGGATTTGTTTATTTTTGATGTCATCATTTTGTTTCTTTTGATTTGGAGTTTCATTTTCATTGTCTTTGTTTTCTTCTTGTTTCTCAGCTATGGGAAGTTCTTTTTGAAGTACCTTACCAGACCTCAACTCAATATTTTGTAAAGGTAATGTGGGATATGATGGTCCCTCATCTACACTGTAAGCCGGTCTTTCTGCTCTATTATTTGGATTTGGTACAGGTTGAGCAGGAATCTGAGTGGGTCTAGGAGGTTGGTTAGATGGAAGTTGTAATTGGGGTGAATTTATTGGTGGAGGAGCAGGCAATGTTTGTTGAATGTTTTGGGGTTGATGGACAACTTGTTGCTGAGGATATTGCTGATATGTTTGAGGATACTGCTGATATGGCTGATGATACTGTTGATATGGTTGAGAATATTGTTGGTATGGTTGAGGATATGATGAGTATTGCTGAAATGGTTTCCATTGTTGTTGTGGGTAATTTTGGTGTTGCCATGGCATGGGTACATTCCAAGAATTCTGAACATACATCTGATCTTGTGCAGGAAATTGCAAATTTTGGTTTGGAAACATACCTGGAAGTGGAGGTCTCGGTTGCCATGGTCTCTTGGCACCCATGAAATACACATTTTCCATATCTGCATTGGCTTCCAAGTTACAATTCTGCAAAATCTTGATTTTAGAACAATGAAATATATCATGATTTTCAGTACAAAAAGCACACACTTGAATGTTTTCTAAAGGACAATCTTTCAAAGCATGTTTCTTCCGGCATTTTGGACAAAAGACAGCCATTAATTGATCTTCTTCTTCTTGTCTTTTCTTTGCTTTCATAGTGTCAATTTGATTTCCTAAGGTGCTTAATAGGTCTGTTTTGAATTCTTCTAATAAGTTTCCTATTTCAGCCCTTGTGACACTAGCTGAAGCAGATTTTGTGGCTTTGGATGATATAGCTCTTTTTCCATTTCTAGCTTTGCTCCTGGAATACTTTTCACATAAGTCAGCAATTTCATCGAAAGGTAAGGTGGAAATATCACCTTTTCCCATCAAATTAAGATCATCTAAGTATTCCTCTCGAATGCCCTTCAAAAATATTGTTCGGATCAGATCAAGAGACATGGTTCTATGTTTTGATTTTTGTAAATTGTAGACAAATCGTTCCAAATACTCTTCTAAGCTTTCATCCTCTTGTTGATTCATTCTAAAAATATCATCTTTAGAATCTTTTGATCTACAATAAGGTTGATATTTCTTTAAGAATATTTTTCTCATGCCATCCCAATCAGTTATTGCATGTTCACCAAGTCCCATGAACCATCTTAATGCCGATGCTTTTAATGTTGCTGGGAAGAGTCTAAGCCTATGGGAATCATCTGTGTAACCATATGTTCGGCATACTATGTAAAATTCAAACAAGAATGAATCTGGATCTTCTGAAGCCATGCCATAAAAGTTTGGTAGCACAGATGGAGGTATGTTTTTCATTTTTATTTCCTCATCATTATTTTCTCCTGGTTCTTGAATGGGAAATTTAAAGGTTGACTCTTCCTCTTCTCTTTGATCTTGATCTTGCTTTTGTTTCAGTTCAGCCTCTCTCTGTCTTCTTCTTTCCTCCTGCTGTCTCTCATATTCTCTAAGTTGTTCATGAGTAGGACCTCTTGCTGATCCTCCTCCTTCCTCAGCCATTTTGATAGGTTCCTCTGTTGTTTTAAGTTCTTGTTCAGTGTCACTTGTTTCAAAGAGAAGTTGTTGTGTTGGTTTTTCTCCTAATTGAATTTTTTCAAAATCAGTAGGTTCAAGGAGAGATTGTTGAGTTGTTTTGCTGCTTTCTCTTGTTATAGAGGATTCAGGGAGATGTTTCTTCTTTGCTTCGTATGCCAATAAAATTTGTCTCTCTATAAGTGTAAGTCTTTGGCCTGATTTTTGTTTATCCTCTAATTCTTGTACAGTGACTTTCCCAGCTGGAGTTGTGTGTTCAATTCTTTCTAAAGGGTCTGCTCCTAGTGGTGGGTTAGTTCTTGGATGGGGGGTTTTTATGAATCTGCCTTTATCATCTCTAGGTCTAGACATATGTAAACATGACTTCTAAAATGATGAATTAAAATTAAATCTATGTTTTTGTTTGTTTTTTTTTTTTTTTTTTTTTAGAAATCCTCTAGTTACGCCTCCCCGACAACAGCGCCAAAATGTAAAAACCAATCTAGGATTCTAGATTAGACTCAATTTAATGTCGACCAAGGTAGGTAGTCTTAGAATCACGTCTAATATTTATAGACCTAAAAGGATCTGTTCTATTTGTCTAAATAATTGCCTACTATGACAGACTCTAACACTCTCTTACAAGAGCTTGAAATGTAGTTCCTTTCACACTTTAAATGCTTATGTTATCTAATTTAATCTACTGATCCAAAGACAGAGTGTTACTAATCTGAGTTTTTAATCTTCTTACAAAGATATAATTCACAAAAACTCCTTTAAAATAACACTCTAGGCATACTAAAAATCGAATTCATAAAAACAGAGTTCATAGAAATATTTTGAAATTCAATGCTCGATTAAACCTTTTACAAGGACTTATTCAATAATTTTGCAGTTGAATTTTCAAGCTACTACTATGAATCATAAAATAACAATCACAAGAACTTCTAATTAAATTAATGAACTCACAAGCAATGAAATGGAATAAAACGTTGTTCAGATCTGAATACTAAATTCTATGAAACATAAAACATAAAAGAAAGTGTACCAATCCTCACGTAGGGCCCTTCCACGCTCTGATGGCACACTTTGATAAACTTCAAATGATAAAAACCTTTAACTCATAAACACTGTAATTGACGAAATTCTACCTTTCATTAAATTCTGAGAATAGATTACATTAAAAACAGAGTTATGGAATATGCTTTACAGTCTTAAGTCTGCTTTCTTCAACGTTTTCACTAGCATCTATCTCTAATCAAAATCCTCCTATTTATTAAAATTTACAACCAAAAGAATATTTTCGTTCCTTCCTCATCCTAACTGATTCCAAAACAGTTCGAATCAGTTTAGAGTTCCTAATCTTAAGCAAAAGATCAAGTACGTTCATTATGACTTCTGATTTTTCTGCTGAATAGGCTGAGTTTGACCATCATTGACCATATATTCAGGAGCTCCAAATTCGATGCCAAATAGATTTTCCACCATGTATGTACATCCTAGATCACGTCCTTGCCTTCTGTTTTGATTTTCCTGCCATGCCACATGTCACAACATAAACTGATTACAGGAAGTCATTACATCCCGTAATTTTGTTGAAAAATTCCAATTTTTAACATAAAAACCCATAAATTAAATTTAATGTAAAATAACAATTATAATGCTTCATTAATCAATTTCAATGGACTTATGGGGAGTTTATAGAAGAAAATGATAGATAAATGATGGATTTTTAGAAGAAAGGAATAACGATAAAATAGTACGACAATATGTGTGGCTGAAAAATAACTCCTCATAAGCTCTTTGTAGAAACTTCCCCTTCAGCTTGGAGGCTCTAGATAAGAAGATCCTACCATGATAACAGATTACTCCTTCTTGGACTGAATAGCCCTCTTCATGTAGCTAGTCATCAAGTATCATGCATGTGTGAAGATCCTTGGAGTAATCCACCAACAGTTGGGATTTCCAATATGGATCAATCTCCCATAGTGACTGTGTTGATGATCTATAAAAAGAAATGTTTGTCATATGTTTGTCCTCCTCCTTGAAATCTCCCATGCCAAAGGTATATGATGGAAGGTTTTTATTCCCTCCTTGCTGCCCTCTTTGCATATGCACATGCTCAAATAGAGATTGAGGCCTTTGAAATTTAGTCTCCCATGGAAGGCTATCATCTATCCAATACCTCCTTGGTTTAATCAAAGCTTGTGTGTGGGCCCACCATCTTCTATCATGTATGGAATATTTCTCTCTAAGTGAGATCATCTTTTGAGTCTCCATAGCCAAGGAATGGTCTCCTTTCCCCTTGATGGTGTCATCCTCCAATCTTGCAGCATTTCCTCTCAGCGCAATATGAAATTAGAGAGTGGGTAATGGTGATAGTGGGAGAATATCTCCCTCCTCCTTGGGATTACCCATGCCTCTCAACATTGTATTTTGGTCTTCTAATTCTCCCATCCTTCATGGATCTATGAAAGGAGCATCAAGATGTGAGACATCTTTCACCAAATCTGAATCAGGTGGTCTCCCAGGGGTTTTACCACAAGATAATGATGTCTCATGGATCATCCTCATGTGCATAATAGACGGGATCATCATATCCCTACTTCCACTGCTCAAATTCATCTATGTTTCTTATGTGGAAGTTTCATGACAGTTGGGTATCACTCTTAATGATGCAAGAGTGCCTCTAATTGGAGAAATTTCTCCCTCCTCGCCTCTAGGTGGTGGTGGATCATCTCCTGCTACTCCAGCGTTGTGACCATTCCCTTGTTCTTCTTCTTCTACCTCCTCATCATCTAAGAAGACCTCTATGTAATGTGCTTTTCTAGCTGCACATCTATGTCCAGGTTCCCAAGCTTCTTGGCAAGTGAAGCAAAGCTTACTTCTTCTTAGATATCTCTGGACATTGTCATCAAGAGGTTTTTTATATTGACTCTCCTTTGAAGGAGCAACCTTTTCTTCTTATCCCTTTGATGGAAAAGAGGGCTTATGCTGAAATTTTTCCTTTGCTTTTGGTAAGGCAACTTGAAGGTCTCTAGCCCTTTCAATGGCATCATGTAGGGTAGTGGGCTTGGTATATTTAACCAACCCATGAAGAGATTCATCTAACCCATCAATGAACATGTACACCCTTCTTGTTGTAGACAAATCAGGAACCATAACAGAAAGTCTTAAAAATTCAGAGATGTAAGTTTCTGCATTACCTGATTGTTTCAACTTTGCAAGGCTCATGAATGGTGCTTCAGGATCTCTTCTATCAAATCTTTCCACCAGCCTTCTAGTGAACTCTAAATAAGCGGTCACATTTGCATGACCTAATGTAGACAAGCCATGGAACCACCATTCATGTGCTTCACCCTCAAGGTGCATCGTTGCAATCTTAATGGCTTCCATTTCTGGAACCTTGTTCAACTGAAAGAAGATGTCAAGTTTTTCTACCCAAGATTTGGCAGTACACTTGGATGACCCATCAAAATTGGGTAAAAAGAATCTACCCATAATATGGTGTTGATCATGATTCTAAATGAATCCACCACTTCTTTGATGATGCCTTGGTCTTCTATTGTTATTTATTTGAAAAAAATCCTAAAAACTCAAGTGATCTTTGAATATCTGAGTTTGAGATTCATACTCCATAAAATAGTCTTCAAGGGATTCTTGCTCTTGAAACCCTTCATTTACCACAGCCAAAAATGTAGGCATGGTAGAGCGTTGGGAAACTTGTGGTTGATGCGTTGGTTGATAATTCCAGGGATGAGACATGCCAGAGCCTTCTCCATGATGAAAAACTTTAGGGGATTCATTGAATCTATCCATTCTCATCTCCTTGATCTCTCTAGCAATGTCTTGCATGGCTCTAAGAAGGATCTTAGGGAACTCCTTCTCTTCATCTTCACCTCCAGATAAAGGTGTTTTACCCTTGTCTTCTTTCTCATCAGTATAATCAAACTTTTCATGTCTTCTTCTTTGATACCTCTTCTCTCCGTCAGTAAGAGGATCTGCTTCTTCAGATGACATATTGGCTTTTAGAATGCACAAGTTGTGCCAAGATTATGCTCTGATACCACTGTAGTATTCCCAAATGGGAAAAGCGGGAATACAGTGCAAAATGTTGGAACAAAATTGCAGATCATCATTTATAAATCAAGAGGCAAATATGGAGACCTTTCATGTGTTATTAAAGTAGCAAAATTTACATAAGAAATGGGCCATAAGATGCATAATAGGAAACACAAGCCTCCAATGAACAAAATCCCTCAATATGAGGTGTTGCAACCTATATAAAAGTTGGAAAACCCTTACAACATTATTTTATTGGCTCTGCAACAACAGTATATTATACATCAGATCTAGAGCTGATATGTGCCTTAAAAGTTAGATATATATCATATTTGAGCACTATACAAGCTCCTCTAAAGAACCCCTCAAGGGTTTTTAACAAAACACCAAGTATGAGTTGTAGATCTGAGATATAAGAGTGCAAATCTAATGAAAAATATAGATCTAGAAAGTGTGGCTGATCTGATATGATCAATACAATATCCTCCTCCAATAGATATTCAAAGTGAAGGGAAAATCCCCAACACATTGAAAACCAACTCTCCAAATGGTGTGCTAAACCACCCTACAACTCCTCCTACAGAAATAGCAAAAATCTGGAAGTAAAACTGTGATGTAGAGATAAATATGCGGTTGGAATGATGCCAAGACCTGAAAATGAGCTCAAAGCCCTTCAAGACTATCCTCCCAATGAAGTGGAAAACTCCTCCACTGAAAATGAGCACTGAAATGGCCTAGATCTAGATATCTAGTCTCCACTTGCTGCAGCTTGCAAAAACAACCAAACCCTCAACAAGACTTGTGTTGTAGTTGAAAGAAGAAGCTTGGCCCTAAGCCAGATAGTGGACAATGTAGTGCAAGACTCCTCCAAGAGCTCCTCAATGTAAGAGGTGGGATTCCCGATCAGGAACACCCTGTGCTAAACAACACTCTATCTCAGCTAAACAGCAAGAGAAAGATATATGTCTAAATAGACCATATATTCAGAAATATAATATACATCAACATACTTCATATGGCTGCTATCCTCTTCCTTAAATAGGATATGTGATTGCAAACCCTAAGCCCCATACAAAAAGATCCTACATTCACACAAATCATCTCCATCTAAAACTACTCTGTACCTCATTAATGGCCACTCCGCCATGACAATGCTATTGATTTGCTCAAGGTTGACCCATTCAAAGTGATCCAGCCCCTTTCACGCCAAGGGTTCTTCAATTAAGCTGCCAAGATTTGTCCTTTTCACATTTGGCATTGATTTATTCATTAAAAAGGAGAATTTTGGACCTCCTTTTCCCTCTTATTCTTTAAACAAAGAAACAAAAGAAAATTGAATATTACAATTAGCTCATGACTAATTGGGAATATTGCATTCTTGTTGTAGTGGCAAGAGAATCAACTATGCAATTCTGATTCCTTGGAATCACAGCTAAAGTATACTCATAAAAAGTATTAAGAATATCTTACACAACATTGTGATATGCTCACATCCTTGAATTTTTAGTCTAGTATTCCCCTTTCACCTATTTTCTTATTAATTCGGAGTCGCCATAAACTGAAATCCTTTTATCCTCTAGCTTCTAAAGAATCTTAAGCTCAGTTATCAAAGTTTTATATTATAGTTCATTATTATAACAATCAAAATAAATTTTTTATGAACATAACCTAAAATTAGGAGGAATATTGTAGGTATGATTCATAGTACCATGAATCCAAATTCCAATTCCAACTCCATCCTTACCTAAGGCACCATCAAAATCCATGGTCCATAGACCATTTTCTTCGTCCGGAAGCTCAAATTTGGATGACTGATCTTTATTATTTCTTTGGAGATGGTCCATTGTCTCAACATGCTCTGTTTATTTCACTTATTCTATTTTCCTTTTAGCTGAGGTACTTGGATGCAAGCCATTCAATTTATTTTCCCTTTTTTCTGCAATGAAAACTTCTTGAACATTACTTGAAACTTCTGCAATTTATACATTTTCTTCTATCTGACTTTCTATTTCAACTAGAAAATCAGCATCAAACAAAATAAAATATTCTAATTCAGTATGTACAACATGTATTGGGTGATTATTTGGCTTCTCCTTGCTGCTAATCATATATTTCATCATAGTTTCCCAATACAATTTTCTGAGTTTACTAAACAATGGTATAGTATCATTGGAGAAATCAAGTTGTAAAATGCCTTTTATTTTTCCTCCCCCTGATCACGAGAGAAACATCCCATAACTTGCAGGAATATCAGCTACAACCACATCCATCAGAATACTCTTTGCTGGAATTTGATCTAGTCATACTACCAAATATTTGATGATACCGAGACACTTAACCCTTCTCGAGTCAAAGGAGTAAAGGTCATCATATGGGGGAGTAATATCAAATCCTAATTTTTCCATTATGGATTTTGGAATGAGATTGTGAGAGACCCAGAGTCTAGCTTAGCATTGTGAAGATGAAGTCATGGATCCTAATACTGAGCTAGAAATATGGGACTTCACTATTTGGTAAGTTTCCATCTACAGTTGGGCCAAGAAAAATCTTAGGGTGGTCATAGCTAACATTCACCATATCATATTTTTGGTCGACTTTGAGAATTTTACCTACACGAAACTTATATTGATCATTCTTAACCAATTTAGTCAAAGGAATGAAAACTTTCAATTTTAAAATATCATTCTCTAGACTAATAAAAATAGGAATATTTTCTACCTCTTTGGATGTGATATCCTTCCTTTTCGGGTATTCTTTGGTGATAATATACTTTATATATCCTACACTTTTTGTTCCCTTATCGTTCTTTGAATTGTTGGTGGATGCCTCATTGTTCTTTCTCTGATTAGTGGCATCAAGTTCCTTTTCTTTATGTTGATTTGTTTGGTGATTTGTAGAGGTCGGTTATTTAGGTTGAGTATCCTTTTCAGAAGTTGGCCTATTTTGATTTGAAGTGATATGCACGTTTCTATTCATAAAACTATATTACCTTTTCACTGAGCTAAGGTAATTTTGGTAACCTCTTTGATAATATTTTGTCTTTGCTGCTAACATATCGTCATTTGAAAGAACAAATTGTTGATCATCATGTTGATCAACATAAGGTCCTTGAGAATATTATTCATCTTTGGTTAAGAAAATAGGTTGTTGATATTTGTCAAAAGGATGATTTTATTCTAAAATATCCTCTTGTTCAAGTCCCTGTGCATAATTCTATTGCAGTGGAGTATGAATATGTTGTTGTGTCTGTTGGTCCTGACCTCTTTTCTCTCTTTGTTTGATTCTAAATTGAGGTTGTGGTTTTTGTTGACCTCTGAAATTAGGATTCTTGATTTGATTTTATAATTTTATATATGATACTATCATCCTATCCATCATCTTATCCATGGTTCTGATTAAATTTTCCATCTTACCATCTGATGAAGTAGATGGCTCCTCTTTGATTGTGACCTTTTTCCATTTTTATCTTTAATTTCTTAATCAACATGTTTGATTCTACACTTACGACATTACTTTTAATTTCTTCAAGAGTTGTATGAATCCTCTCCCTTAAGTGATAGGCCATGTTAGGATCAAAGGCATCAGGATAATGAAGCAATTCCAAGCCAGGAGGATACTTGACATCATTTGGAATAGAGTTGTATACCTTGTTGAATATGGCAGTGAAGTCTTGCACAATTTCAATTGGATTTATTTTCATAACATTATATTCTACCATAATTTGAAGAGGATTCTTCTTTTCTTCCCACTTGTCTAAGAAACTATTGATCAATTTCTATGGGTTAGCTACTGAATCTGTTGTCAGAGTATGAAACCACTTCTTAGCATCTCCTGAAAAAATTTGGGCTATCGCATGCATCTTGGCATCATGATTATTGGTCTCTTCAAGATCAATAAAATTTGTTACTTTAACTACATGCTGCTGATATGTGACCTCAGTTTTCCCATCAAAAAGAGGGAGTCTTATAACCTTGTGGAAAATCAATAAGTGCATGAGGAAACAATAAAGGGGAAAATCTTGCCATGAATGTTAGATAAGGTTGTGCGGGGATACCAATAAGGGGTGTTCATGAAGGAGATCATTTTGGAGGAAGTAGTGGATGCGAATTGGATGATGATGGAGCAGCTAAGTGAGGAGGTGTAGGTGTAGATATATCAATAGAAAAAAGTTCTTGCTGATATTGAATATAAGATTTTTCAGAGGTAAACCGTAGGTGATTGACCAATTCATGAATGTTATGAAACTAAGACCAAAATTTCCTATCAAATTTAGCACATGAATACTCTAATGATGTCAAGCTTAATTCAAATTTAACAAGATCAAATACTATTTCAGAAAGGGAAGAATTTGATGTAGATTTAAATAAGGAAAACTCAAATTTTATATCAAAGGGTAAGTCTTCAAGTGCAGTCAAATCTATAGGTAGGGATATAGATCTTACAAATGAAGATGTGCTTGTTTCAACTTGCTCAGGCTGATATCTTTTCTTCCTCAATATCATTTCAGGGTCTGCAACTGGTGACAGAGGATTTAGATTAGTATTGGACATCATGAACTTAATTGGAACCAGTGTTGTTTTGAATCTGAACTTTGGCTATGAAAAACTAAATCAACATTGTTTGAATGCTAGGACCTGTCACCCATAGGCCTAGAACTCAACAAAGTTGTAAGAAAAATACCAGGGAAGATTTGAAACTCATTTCCCTTGCAACGATCCGAAAAATGTTATCTTCTAGAGTGTTCCAAGGCTGAGAAAGGACACCGAAGGAGGTAACCTCAAAAAACTTTGGATTTGGTAGCTAGCCCTACCAAATCATAGAGGGATCTCTCTAAAATATCATAGCCAATGAAGTGGCTAGAGAATAAAATATATCTTAGGCTAGATATTCAACTCACTAGGGTTTCATTTTTAGGGTTTTGCTAGATCAGGCTCAAAGGTCTAGGGAACTAGTTCAGGGTTTCAAATGATCAGTTGGAGGGATACATTGGGGCAAGGTAGGTATGTTCACTGACATATTTAAGTTTTCATTGTGGTATAGGGTTAAAATAAAGAGGGATCAAAATGAGCATAAGACTATGAATTCATTTATCAAAAGAAATGAGACATAAAAATGAAGATCTCATTAAAACAGAGCATAAAACTATGAAGTCTGCTTAAAAAATCATGACATAATCACATGAAAGAATTTTGATGGTAATAAGGAGAAAAAAATATTAAATATTATGATTAAATTGAGGAAAAAAATTGTCACTAAATCATACCACAAGAATCCCGACATAATAGCTACAGTTGTCTATTGTATTTCTCCAAAAAGTATGATGTACACTGGCTCTAAGCCTTTGACTAACTGATGTCCAACCTTGAATATGAATTAAAAAAAGCTACATATAGATAAAAAATTACATTCCCCCCTCTTAGGTGTCGAATCCATCATGACAAGAATTGATTACACCAATCTCTCCAACCAAACCTAAAACTAGGGAGGTTAAGAACTAACTCCCTATTTAGCCTTTGACTGACTTTTACAAGCATTAATGACCATGAAATTACATGAAATTAACCTTTAAAAGCACAATTACATTCAATTACATCATTTTTAATCATCAAAGGAAAAATTACATCATGAGAGAATGAATTTGACTGATAAAACTCGCAAATTTGATCTTATGATAGAAGCGCAACGTGAGAGACGGAAGCACAACATGCTCTTTGAGGGACGTTTTGAGGGGTTTTCCTTGATCCTTATACTGAAATAAAAGATGATAAAGATATATTAGGATGTATACTATCCCTATGAATCTTTAAACCCGCAAAAATACTACTCCAAGGCACCTAAAAATTGATTTTCCTAGGACTACTCTAGAGGCACGGTGAGGTGTCCAAAAAGGTGGCATAAACATGTTTTTAGGTAGTTTTTGATCTTTTCATTGCACCCTGTGAAGTGTCATGGAAAACCAAGTGTATACCTAAAATTTACTAACACATATCTATCCATCCATGCAAAAATTTTCTCATTTGGAGGCTCTGAGAAGAAGTGCAGCGTGAGCTCACTACACTTCTATGCATCATAAAATTGTCAAATTGCAAATTTTATCAAAGTTGTCAAAATTTATTTCCTCTACATTATTTAGTAATAGATTATAAAACCAATGATGCATAAACAAGTAAATAAATATTATCTCTCTTTTTTAGCTTGATTAGGGTTTTATTTAGTTTCTTTCTCATATTCCTAACCCTAATTTTTCAAATTTGATTCCTAGTGAAGTAGGATCTTGCCATGTGTTTTTGAAGCTTGGTGCCTCTTTTGGCCTTCTTTAGGAGCATATAAAGGTGTTAATTGACCTTTCCAAGCCAAAACTCATTGTCTTGTTCAATCTCAGATACAATGATGTCATCATCAAAGTCTTATTGACCTAGAGGAGGAGATGACTCACTTCCATATCTTTTATGCCTTGCTAGTCCTCTTGTCTTTGGCCTCCTTGGCTTCATATGAAAATACTTGTCCTCTAACTTTTCCACATATATGAAAATCTTACCTTTATCATCCTCTGACACAAAATATACCCTAGGTTTACTAAGGAAAATTTGATTTACCTTAAGATTCCTATTCTCTTGTTGTAAAAATTCTATCATGAAGTTTTCTTTTGAAATATTGTCCTTGAGCTCTCCTATTTCTGCTTCTTTTTACTTGATTATCTCTTCACCTAACTTGTTTCCCTCATGCTTAGGTAGGTCATCCTAACATCATCAAAAGGTACATGTTCTTCCTCATGCAAGGGTGCATCATGATGGTGTATTGATATTCCTTCTCTAAAAATACTAGGTTGAACTCTTTCCACATTGTCAGGAGAAAACATTACTCTTTTACCTCTACTATAGGTTTTTTTCACTAATGGTTTACATGAAGAACTAAACTCTTGTGGCCTTGGTGGTGCCAATGGAGTACTTTTACTGCTACGTTGACTAGTGGAAGGAAAAATAGAAGATGATTGCATGAATTCCTCCCAAGGTAGGTTGATTTATGAAAGTTGATGAAGAACACTGAGTTTGACCAAGCCATGGTTAAACAGGTTTTCTTGGTTATCTTTCCCTTTGCTTTTTACCTTCTTTGTCATCTTGACAAGGGTTTTGTATAAGTAGCGAGGTAGGTTTATAGGTTTGATTGTTGTGAAATGCATCAATAGCCTTATGTGATACTGATATAGTCTTGAAAACCTCCCTTCACGAGTAAAGTACTTCATGATCATCTTCATTAAAGGATAATACCTATCAATCATTTTTTTGAAGGGAAATATGTGTGTAGGAGCATCTTTGTAGTGTGGCTTTAGGAAATATTTGTAATTTTCAATATCCAAATCCATCGCTTTAAACCAGACTTCTCCATGGTTAGGGATACATGTGGCTGAGGTTATGGAATATTATGAGATGGTGAATTCAACCCATGCTATTTTGGCCTTATCCCTCATAAAATTGGTGGTAAATATGCTTGTCAATTTTGCATGTAAACCTGCCTCTAAATCCTTTCACAAAAACATAGGCAACCCACATCTTCAAAGGATTTCTTGATGAAATACGAGGCCATGATTTCTTGGATATGAGTTGGCTCATATCTGGAAACTTGCCCTCCTTTTTTTACTTTTTCTTCTCACTATCCATGGTTGCAGTCTGCATGATAAAATCCTAGCTAGGTAGGAAGGAAGGGTATGGTATGATTGGGATGAAAAAGGAAAAAGGGACTATTGTATTGAGGGAAGGGAATGAAGGGGTTAGGGATTAAGTAAATTTGTGGGAAAATTATAGCGGTTAGATATAGACATTAGGGAGTGTAGGGGGGTGAAATTTCTTGAAAAGAATGAGGGAAAGGTGTGAAAAGGTCCAAAACACGGTCCTAGAATAGGAATTAGCCAAAAGCAGATCATAGGCTAGGGTTTTTAGGGAAAATGATGGAGATTAAGGGAATGGGCATGGGAAATGTTTAGTTGAGGTATGTGAAGTGTGGATGAGGTTGATAGAGTATAATAGGTGTTTTACCACTATAATGAAGCAAAAACACATAGAAACCAAAAGCGTAGCAAAACCCTAGGAGAGGGGTTTTCACTGAGTTTTCTAAGAATAATGATGCATAAGAAGGGTGAAAAATGTCTACATACTTGCAAAGGAGATGCTAGTTTGTGTGAAATGGTGAAAAGAACCCCTTTGATGCTTTCCTGTCCTCCAAATTTAAAAACGAAGCATAGGAGCCAGAAGCACAACGTAGGAGGCATAAGCGCACTGTGGGAGGTAAGCAAGCGTTTTGAGGAGGAATTTCAATGTCGTGTTGCCTGGGATGAAACTTGATGGTAGAGAGGTGCTAAATGAAGGTGAAATGAAGAATTAGAATGGATGAATGATCTTCTTATATCTTAGAAGTTGATTTTTTCTTTGGTCATGGAGTGACATCACATGTCTTTTCGAAAAATTGAATGATAGGATAGTGTACAACATCTTTATCACTTTATTATGCAAAGTTACATCTTCATAAGGAGTAAAATGTACCTTATAAATCATTTAGAACATGTTTTCCCTAATTAATAACTCCCACTATGGTGAACTAAATGATGACTTGACCCTTTACGACTTTTTGATGACCTGACCTAATGATGACATCAAATGCATTTATAAAAATTATGGTTTGGACCGTTGAACCTGACAGTATGCATAATCATGATGTGATGACCAAAATGATGACCAAGACACTTATTGATGACCTATCACAAGGAGTGATGACATGATCAAGATGGCATTTTTTGACCTTGAATATGGTGGGAGCAGTAATATACCTAGACACACCAAACAATGATGAAAATTTATTTTAAAATTTATTTTAAACTATTAAATTGGACCTACGACCCTATCAACATATATTTAAAGAGTACATTTGACACTGGTGACTCATAGACACTAACAAAGCCTATAGCTCGATCAACACATTTTATTTCTTTATAACATCGCCGCAGTCTGTGCAATCCATTTTGCATGGACCACGGTCTTGAGAACTTGACTAAGGAGTAAAGGAGTTCAACCAAGGATTCGAGAGCTTAACTAGCCACCCAAAAGCTCGACCAAGAAGTTAAATGTATAGATATTTAGGTTGGTTTTCTGTGCCATTATATGCTTCTTCTATTTTTTTTCTTACAAATGAATAAATAATTAATTTTATGAGAAAAACACCACAAAAACATAGGAAAACCACCATTGTAAACCACCAAGAAACCACAGAAAACCATGAATAAAACCACCATATGACCAATGTTTAGTGAAATATGTTTTGAATTTGATATATCTAGTTAGGATGAAAAAATAATTATTCATGTGTTGGATTATTCTTTTTTCCAATGCATTCTAAAATGCTTCAAATTTATTAGTGTTTTATGGATGAGAAATATGAGAATGACAATATAGTATCAACATAATTTGTAAGTTAAAAAACTTGAAATGAATTTGAGGTAATTATCTCTCCATCTCTTATGTCCTTTAGAAACCAATGAATTAAAATTTTAAGTATTTCATGTTCAAAACAATAACTATTTATTATATGAGAAAATTTTGAATTATGAAGACATGTATCTTGGAAAACACCTTGACAACTATTCCAATAATTTATTGTCACAATGTTTAATAATTTGTATCATGTTCAATAAGGTAGAAAAATATAAACTAATACCCTTTTCATTTCATTTTGATACAATACCCTCAATGTTAGCGTTGAACTCTTTTAAATAGCACACACACATGCATCTTTAGGAGCTAAGGATATAGTTGACTCAAACTACTCTAACAAATGTTTGTTGATTCTACTACAATACTTTTATCCATTTGAAGTGTAAACAAAAATTCATGTAGAAAATCCTTCTCCGTCTATATATTCTCATAATCAAACTTGCATTCTCCTTTGCCAAGTCATGCAATTGAAAAAATACATTTATCTACAAAGATGTTAACATCGCTCAAAGTTCATGAATTTTGTTTCATAGAGGACTTGACATAGTCATGAAATATCACTTTGGAAGTTACTTGTGAAATAGATAGTGCTTCTTTGCAACCAAGAGATAAATGATTTCATCTATTTAATAAGGATACATAAGATAAATGTATTTGAAGTAATTCTAACCATTATGAGAACTTTTTACTTTCATTTCAAATGAGCAATGCGATTATTCATAAAGCTTCAATCCAAAAAAAATAACTTTTTCAACACCTAAGAAGATCCAAAAAAATAATATCAAGTTAATATTCATTGATCTCTTTTAAAGAATATATTTAGATGTAAGTTTAAGATCACAATGTCCTAGGTGTCATCCTTTTCATGTTTTGCAAGCTTGGTTTAATGATAAATTTCAATTATCTCTTATAATTTTATTTATCACTTTTATGGAAATCATAATGTGTACATGTGTTTTGCATATAAATTGATGTTACCATAAATGACCTTTATATGTCCTTCATTTAAATACTAACAATAGTTATGAAATATACTTTGAGGAACATGATGTATTTTGTACCATGATTTGTTATAACTAACCTTCCCATCACATATTATTTTCATTACATTCTTACTAGTTAGAAGTAATTTGTGTCCATCGTTCTCCAACATGACAATATTTAAAAGGAGTAAATTAAATAAAAACCTCATGATATCATTTTGGTTTATACTTTCCATGCCACGTATAGAATATTTATTGACATTATTATCCACATGTTGAAGAAAATATTTGTTAAACATTTTTCCACTACTAAAATTTGAATATATTTCTCCTCTTTTTAAAATATTTTCTAACTTATTTCCTAGCCATACCACATTTAACCTTTTCATGCATGTCACTTGATTTCGGGTCGTTTTCATTATAAAAATTGTAATTTTATTTCTTTAAGGGGTTTTTTATTTCTATAATATCCTATATCATCATTTAATTTCTCGACTCCCTAAACATTTCCTTAAAACTTAACATTTCACATTTATTGTCCACTAATTTACTTATTAATGGTGTAATCAAAATATTTATAAGTCCATATCCCCAATCTTGGATCTCTCACAATTTATATGAATTTCGTCCTTGCAAACACATAGAAAGTAGACTAACAATGATTTTATTAAATATGGAATTTAGTTTGAGATCAATAGGAGTTGTGTGTAGGTTATGGTGTTTAATGTTAGAAAGAAAAGTACAATGTAGTACACACAATATTTTCTGAACTTCAAATAATTATTTGTAAGGTTAGTAGTGGTTCTTTTAAGTTTATTCTTCCATCAAAAAATAATTATACATCATAAATCAACCCACAATGTTAAGGAGAAAGCATAGATCACAATGAAAAATAGAGACACCATAAATAAGGTCCAAGACCAGGGAAAAACCCCACAAGGGGAAAACCTTATCTGAAATTAAAAATTGAAGGTTCCTTCAAAAAATTTGGAAGAAAGTTTATGTCTTGTGGGAAGTGCATTTAAATTGCAAAAGAACATAAAATTGATGATGGAGTTCACCCATCCTGGGCTATGTCTCCAAGTCTAGCTTCAAATGTTGGCCATTTATATTATAGTCTCAAAATTTCAATTATATCAACATACAATGATCAAATCACAAAAAATTATGTTGCCATTGTGCCCAGAAGAACAAAGACCCCTATGTAGGCTTTTCTTGGGCTCAAAAAGGCAAATATATTAAATCAAGAAATAAATATTTGTACTCCTTAAGAAAATAAAAAACATGTTTGGTAGTTTGATCATCCCAGATGTCACCGATAGAAGAAAATTTTGGTTTCTCTTCAGTTCCAATATTTAATTTTTTCATCTTGAGTGGATGCAAGTGTAGTGCATCAATAACAGGGTATTGTTTTATCTCCCTCTCCCCTTCATATTCTTTAAATGACATATGCCTCAATTCTTCTAAATCATCATCAAGTTCTCTATTAATTTTCTTGCAAGCTACAACTTCATGAAACTATGACTCAAATTGATGTGAAAAATATCTATATTTGTTGCATTCTTCCAAGGATTTCCTGGGTGGAAATAACACCCTCTTTGTAGCCTTGAGAGCTTCACTATATTCTCATCAGTGTCATGAAATAAAATTTTTTTACAGAACTGAGTAGTGATTGCATCTCAATATATTATTTTTCTTTTCAATTCCTCCTTCAAATACCAGTCTTGCAGAATAGTACCCAATGTACGAATGAAATGATGTGTCCACATTGCAACTGACACACCATCATCCTTCTAGGTGGAACAAAAAGTATGGATATGCTTCTGTGGGCTAGTACATCCATCATATATAGGAATATTACTGGATTTTTTCTGAAGGTGAGAATCTATGGATCATTTAAGTTTTAATAGTATTTCAATCATGAAATTGGTCACGATGGACTTCCCAAAATATTACAGGGGTTGCTTGTAAAGAAACATTAATTAAAGACATATTTTGACCTTCTTCTATTTCGGAGTCAAATTCTTGAGTAAAATTTACAAAAGATTCAGTGCCATTGAAAACAAGACAATATGTACCTCAGTATGGATCAAACAGAGACACCAATAGTTGCATAATGTCACAAATGAAGCTCATGATCCCCCTACTTCCATTCCTCCATCACAACACTAGACCCTGCTTATGTATTGATCTAGGTGAGTATCTGGTGGCCATCCTCCTATTCCAATTAGACCCCCGCCATTGTTTCTTTTAGTTTTTCAGTTTCCTTAATTTTAGCACAATTTACTATTTTTCGCAGTATTTCGGGTCTTGAACTTTTGGAGACATTTTGAGGCCCTAAACGACGTTTTTTTGGAAAATTGGAAAACATGAGTCATTAAATAATGTTTACAATAAAATGTTTTATTCCTTAGATAGATATTTTTAATGAGGTATTGTGCATGTCAAACAGAGATTGTATGCCAAAGTTATGACCACGGGAAGTTGATGTACCAATTTACCCCAAAGGGGCCCATAGATTTGGAAATTCATCTCCTAGGGTTAGGTATTTTGATGTTTATGGTTTTCCATTGTTTATCAATAATAAATAGGCCCTTGAGCCTCATTTTAACATATTTAAGAGGCATGTAGCCTCCACATATATTCTCAAAGATAAGCTACCATCGCCCGAGGTATTTTATTTCAATTATGTATGTAAGCATATTTAAGTTATTTGATAATGAAAATAAGTTTTCTTTCTGTTGCATATCTCTCTTTATGTTTATATTTGTATTCTATTGTGTTCCTGAATAAGTCGAGATTAGTGGTATTAGAGCGGTTTTGTCTTTCTCTTTTTTTTTTTGCATGTCTCCAACGAGGTCAGGGTACATGGATTTAGGGATCGAACTGGTTGAACCTTTTCAACATCAACCCCGCAAACCCCAATGACCTCCCATGGAAGAAGAAATAAATACAAGGGAGCAAGTCTAGATCCTTTAAAAATATTTCTCGAGGAGTTCCACGAGAAAAATAGGAATGCGATGATGGATAAATTTTCCCAAATCCTTCGATGGCTACCCACAAGAGACACATATTCATCTGGAATCTACTTTGGAGGCGCCACTCCTTTTAAGGTAGAAGTTAATTTTGACATTCCCATATTTGAATGCGATATAGATGAAGATGTCATAGAAATATTGCTATATCTATTGGAATGATATTTTTCGGTTCATGACTTTTCCAATCATGAAAATATTACTTTTCCACTCCTCAAAGTCACCCCCCATGTCAAGGACTGGTGGGAAAATTACTGTGAGGAAAAGGACAAGAGGGAATCCTCAATTTTTTCAGCCGCATCCACTTGGAATTCTTTCTGAGACACCATCAAGGAACAATATTACCCTATCAGATATATTAAGATAAATACATAAAGTGTACCAGGTTGCGGCAAGGTACCAAGATGTGTCGGAGTTCAAAAATGGTTTTCATGCCCTTCACACGAAGCTGGGTATCAATTATTCAGAGTGCCATTTCGTACTCAAGTACCACGACTATTTTCATAAGTAAATCTAAGATGAAATGGAGTTCCTGGACATTTTCTTGCTTGGTGATGCATATCGATATGTTGTCATGATCGAGTAGAATTTTAAACAAAAAAAGAGAGATTTTAGCTCTTTGAATCCAAAGAAAGGGAAACGTGCCCCCAAACCACAAAACAAAGGGAAAGGCCAAAGAGGGGCGACCTAGGACAACCCATCAAAGCCAAAAGAAAATAACAACACCATGAATACAAATAAGTACATGGGAGAGTGGTGAGAGTTCCATTGGAGCCCCACTCACAACACGAGTGATTGTCAAGCCAGGTAGTCACTGGTGGCTTATCTCAAGGCTTCCGAATCAGATGCATGCTTCGACTCTAAGTTAGAACCCAAAAGGGGGAATAAAAAATGGAAGCATATTATTAATGCGAGCCTAGTGCCACCATTGCCACCACCAAGATCCAGAAGGATGTGCCCGAAGATCTAGAGGAGGGGGAGAGACTCTTCCACTCATAAATGTTGGTAAAGGGTTCTCCGTTACAGTTCATTATAGATAGTGGGAGCAAACAGAACCTCATTTTAGCATAGGTCATGAAGCGGGTGGGCCTATCAACCAAAATAGACCCACAACCGTACACCATCTGGTGGCTTCACCAAGGACGAGATATTCCCATCAGCGAGTAGTGTCGCCTCCCCTAAAACATCAATCCCTTCACATATGAGGTATTATGTGATTTTTCTCCTCTTGAATTTTGTGATGTATTATTAGGCCAACCATACTTGTGGAAGATACATGTTGTTTATGATTCTAGGAATCACAAAATTATTATTACTTTTGGAAATAAGTTGTACACGATACCAGAGGTAGCACCGCATACCACCATCTCTTTGATTACTACAAAGAAATGCAATGAGATCATTTCCCAGACTGGGAATTTTTTTTTCCTTATGATTCGCCCTCAAGGAAAGAAGAATATTGTGGCCATGACCTCCAAACAGGGCTCCTCTAGGTGGCAACAACAGATGGAAAAGGTAATGGAGGATTATAGGGACATATTCACCTCACCCATAGGCATACTTCTACAATGTTAGGTCAAGCACCCCATTGATCTGACTTTGGGCGCACCACTACCTAATGGACTTGTATATCAATGATCTATTTTGGAGAATGATTAAATTAAGAGCCATATTCAGGAGCTGTTATAGAAAGGGAACATCAGGCCAAGTTCATCACCCTATGGGAGCCTGATCATGTTGCTACAGAAGAAGTATGGGACCTTGAGGCTTTGCATTGACTATCGAGCACTGAACAAGATCACTATCAAGAATAGGTATCCAATCCTACGGACTGATTACCTTTTGGACCAGCTCAACGGGGCCAAATATTTTAGCAATATTGACTTGAAGTATGGTTATCACCAAGTACCAATTGAACCCTCTGATATGTGTAATAATGCCTTAAAATCCAAGGAGGGCCTTTTCGAATGGTTGGTCATGACTTTTGGGTTGACAAATTCCCTCAAAGCCTTCATGAGGTTGATGGATGACATCTTGCGACCCTTCACCAACTCATTTTTGGTGGTATATTTGGATGACATCATGATCTTCAACCAGAGTTAAGAAGAGCACCTGCACCACATTCAACAGGTCTTCCATACACTACGGTAGCACAAGTTGTGCACCAATTTGGAGAAATGAATTTTTGGTATGGCCTAGGTTCAATATCTAGGGTAAATCATTGATGAGCAGGGTGTGCATGTGGACCCAATTAGGATACAATTCATCTGGTATTGGCCAGGCCCAACCACTCTAACAGATATCCACAGCTTTCTAGGTATTTCCAACTTCTACCGTAGGTTCATGTTTGGGTTCTCTCATATCACTTGGGCCTTTGAGTCAATTCCACAAGGGAGGAGTGAAAGTAAATTTATTTTTGTTTGAATCCCAACATAAGGTGTTCACTGAGTTGAATAATTTTCTCTGCACTGCACCAGTGCTCATAGTACCAGACCTGCATCAACCATTTTAGATTGAGACAGAAGCCTCCGACTATGCTATTGGTGCAATTATTACACAACTTGGGCATCTAGTGGCATATCATAGTGAGACACTTTTAGACACCATCCAAAAGTATCCCACCTGTGAAAAATATATGTGTTCCATTGTGCAGGTCTATCAGCAATGGAAGCATTACATTCTGGGGATGGAAACAATCATCCACAAAGACCACCGGCCCGTGTATTTTATCCAGACACAGGGGAAGTTGTAGAATGGTCGCCATCATAAATGGTCCACATACCTAAAACATTTCCATTTGAACATTAAGTACTGAAGAAGGAAAACACCAACAATGTTGCAGACTTCCTCAGCCGACCGTCAGTCATGGCACTAACCACTATGCTCAACTCTTGTGGGTATGATACTTTGGAATGGCCACATCTCTACAAGAGTGATCCTGAATTTGGAAACACATACCAGACACTCTTGGAAGGAAAGAATGTTCCAAATTTTCACCTCCAGGATGCAGTTTTATGCCACCTCGGACACCTCTGTATTCCTTGAAGCAAGTGTGGCAAGATGATTTGGGAAGAACACTACAGTCGAGTCACTGTACATTTCGAGGTAGAGAAAATAGTGGTGGTTTTGCAGAATTATTTTTATTGGTCGAACTTTCGACAAGATGTTGGGAAGTACATCAGATCCTGCACTTCTTATACCATTTTCAAACCAGCCATCAAGAAGCAAGGCCTATATAATCATATGCCTACTCCTAGTCGACCTTGGGAATCCATTTCCATGGATTACATGTTGGGCCTTCCTTCTACTAAGCATGGAAATGAGTGTGTTTTAGTGGTCCTCGATAGATTCTCTAAGATGACCATTCTGGCGGCCTGAAAGAAGAGCATCACCACATAAGCCACTATGAAGTTGTTCTTTGAATGAGTGTGGGTACACTTTGGGATCCCACAATCCATTATCTTAGACCAGACCAGCAGGTTCCTAAGTACATTATGTTCGAGTCTCTAGTCAATGCTAGATACCAAGGTCACTAATTCCACAACTTTCCACCCCCAAACTAATGGCAAAGCAGAGATCATCAACAAGATGATCGTACACATTATTCACATTTACAACTCGAAGCATCCCCACACATCAGATTAGAGCCTCCCCTATTTCCATCAAATATACAACAAATATATCCATAGCTCAATCGGACATAGCCCCTTTCAGGTGTGGTTGGGATTCTAGCCATTATATCCCATTGATATGGCCATACCATTTTCAGCTACTCAGGTGGATTCGTCTCATGTGCATTCTGAAGGTGACAAGTGCAACATCTTCATTGTGTACATTCAACAAATATGCCATCAGGTCCATGACATATTGGACAAAGCTAATGCTAATTACAAGTAGAGACATGATCAACATCAGGTTCCACACAAGTTCGAGGTGGGCAACAAGGTTTTGCTACATTTGTAGAAGTAGCACCTCGTTGGGCCATACCGCAAGATTTCCCATTCCGATATGGGTCATACACCATTACCAAGGTTGTAGGGGACAATTCCTTTGAGCTAATAATTCCACCATTCCTTGGTCTACACCCAATGTTCAATGTGGGCTGCCTTCTTCCATACTTTCCACCACTACTAGACACCTCCGACATTGCGGAACAACTCACTCCAACGGAGTTAAACCGAGAATGCATGGAATAGGCCACAATTGATCGGATAATGGAAATGCATATCAAGGACACTTGTTAGCAGAATTTCCAACTATATCGAGTTCTCAAATCTGCCCAACGCTTACACCAAGGAAAGTGGCTCACCAAGGACGAAGTTTAGCATAATTTTCCCCATACCATGGAGGCACTCGACACAATGTGGACCATTTCTTCCCAAGGGGGAGTGTTGATATGGGTGGATATATTGTGGCCACCCGCCTATTCTACATGGACCCCAAACATTATTTCTTTTAGTTTTTCCCAACGGAAGTGGCTCACTAAGGACCAAGTTCAACAGAAGTTTCCCCATCTCATGGAGGCACTCAACGCAATGGGGAACATTTCTTCCTAAGGGGGGAGGACTGATCCAGGTGGATATTTGGTGGCCACCTGCATATTCCACTTAGACCCCCACCATTTTTTCTTTCAGTTTTTCAATTTCCTTAATTGTAGCATAGTTTACTATTTTTGGCATTTTTTCGGGTCTTGAACTTCTTGAGCCGTTTTGAGGCCCTAAACAATGTTTTTTTGGAAAACAGAAAAAACAAATTTTTTGAGTCAAAATTCTTAGTCCTCGGATAGACCTTTCTAATGAGGTATTTTGCACGTCAAACATAGATTTTATTCCAAAGTTATGACCCTTAGAAGTTGATGCACCAATTTACCCCAACAAGGGCCCACAAATTTGGCAATTCATCTTCTAGGGTTAGGTTTTTGGATGTTTAGAGTTTTGCATTGTTTCTCAATAATAAATATGCCCTTGAGCATCATTGTAACATAATTTAGAGGCATGTAGCCACAACATCTCTTCTCATAGATAAGGTACCATCGCCCGAGCTAATTTATTTCCATTCTGTATGTAAGCCTATTTTAGTTCTTTGAGAAATGAATTGTTTTTTATGTTGCATATCTCTATTTATGTTTATATATGTATTCTATTGCATTCCAGCACATGTCTGGATAATTTACTTTGGAGACTTCTCCAACTGATGGATCTAGCCATCGTGAGGTTACTATAATGATCCCTCTTCCTCGTAATGAGTTCATACACATGATCTAACAAATTGAGTTATTCAATAGCATTTATGATCTCAATAAATATTTGGCCTTGATATGGATCCACCGGTTATATGACCCAAATTCCATCCACCTCGAAGGTCATAGTTTCTCATTTTAGGCCGGTCACTGCGTAATTTTCAAATGCCCAGTTGATACCCAATAAAGTTGGATATGGATCCTTATCACCCATAATATCAATTACTTCAAAATTTTCATAAATATTTACTCCTGCAATATCATTCTCAACATATTCTAATATCCTGATGGGGAGGATATAATACTAATTTATCATGCATAATTGAATCGGTGAAAAGACCAATTTGGGTTTCTAGAGAGCTCCCAACTTTTCTTGGATAAAATATTAACATCTAAGCAAAGATCTAACATAGATTCATTGACATGATAACTAAAAATCTGAGCATCAACACAAAATTCTCTTCACATTCACTTCTTATTTCATCAGACCCACCTAGAATGCCTTTCAGGAAGATTAACAGAAATAGATTCTTCTAAAAATGGATCATCCTTCACAAAAACTTCCAAATTTTTTTGCAACTGACCAATAATTTTCTCATCATTCATAATATATAAAAATAGATAAATCCATCCCAAAATTGGTTTAGATATCTCTCATAAGGGTCTAGGAATTTTAGTCTACACTTGTTCTTGCTCCTTAGTTTGGGGACCTTGAGAAGAAATTAATTTCCAGAATAATTCAGCTACATCTCTATAGTATTATTTATATTTGTTGGAATCATAAGATTTATTTTGTGGCATTGGCCTTATGACAGTTGTTTTTTCAAAGATTCCAACATCATCTTCGGTTCCCTTTCCTCCTCTATTCACAATATTAAATTTTTTTGTGCCACTGGCTCTAGTTCTCGTGGTTCATCATTAATAGAATTAGCTCCCTTCATCCGGTTACACTCTTCCCGGTGGAAAATCATCTCTGGACAATCTTTTGTAGCATGTGTATTCACCTGAAAATATGAACACCAAGGTCTTATCGGCATTGGACATTCCCTAGCAACATGACCTTCTTGGTCATAGTTATAACATCATATTGGGCCTCTACCTCCTGTCCTTCCTCTCCTTAGGGCTCCTCCTCTACGTCCTTGAGAAGATTCATTGACTTGTAAAGTTGTATGATCTAGGTGATCAACCAAAGCATATAAGGACCAACATTGATCCATATGATGTGTGGGCGAACCACATAATTCGCAAAACAGATTGTTGGGCACATTAAAATACTTTTTTGAACTAGTACATATTCGAGGTGAGTGGATAAAGGACCTACAAATTTCACAAAAACTTTTCATATCAATACCTTGATGCCGAGGGAATTACTGTTGTAACAACCCTGGTAAAAATTCCATGTAATAAAGTTAATAAAGGAAAAATAATAACCAAGGTCATGGGACATGCATTCCAAGCTTGATGTTGGGTAAAACACCCTAGTGTGGGTGTTCATTTGGTTTATTATGGCTAAAGGAAATTGGAAAAGGCAATGGAAAAGTATTTGGAAAGGAATGAGGCATTAATTGGAACTTTATTTAGGAAAATAATGGAAATTAGGAGAGAAGGACGATGAAAGGTAACAAGTTTCTTGTGAGGAGAAAAATGAAAGAAAATAATGGAAAGTGAACAAAATAGAGGCCTCATTAATAAAAAGGATTATGAGGATTAGTTGGTAGCCTTTTGTCAATTCATTTTTAGAATTCTCTCTCTCAAAATCTTAGGCACTTAGAGTTTTCTCGGAGAATTCTAGCATTGGATCAAGAAAATTAAAGGAATAGAAAATAAGGAAAACAAGAGCAAAGATCAAGCAAGGAAAATCGGGATCAAGAGACTACAGTTGGATTAATTGTAGGGTTCGATTAGCATGTGTGATTTACTTTCTAGTTTTGGAATGCATGGTACATGCATGTGTGTATTTGGTTTTATTGTTTTCATTAGCATGGGTTTTTCGAGGTGTGACAATGGTTTTCAGCCTTGCCTTTCCATTTCTGGAAAGCCATGGTGTGATGCATTCCCTTTTACTTAGTTAAGTTGAATTATCGAATGGTCTTGAAACTGAGTGGGGTTTGTCTATAAAGAAGAACACAACGCCTAGGAATCCCCGACCTAATGAAAGTGGGATTGTGATAAAGAAAAATTTTGTGTACCTCAGTGAGCCTACGAATCCTTGACTAGTGAATGACAGGATATACAGTAAATCCTAGAGGTTTGTTCCTTCAATGATGCCTAGGAATCCTCGACCAGTGAATGGTAGGATATATGGTAAAGCCTGGAGGGTGGAGTCTCGATCACACATATGAATCCTCGATTGGTGAATGTCAGGATATACAGTAAGGCCTAAATACTAGGAGACAAGAAAATTCCTCACAGTCTAGGTCGAGAGATCGGGAGGCATCCATGCTTGTATAGGCCTAGTGATCCCTATACCATTATATAGTGGGATTTTGGTAAATCTTGTTATTGTATGTTTATTGTTTTGGCCTAGGAATCCCTTGGTGGAGTGCGGTAAAGCCTGAGGAAACCTAGTTGGTTTTTTTGTGATTGCCACAATCATTCTTGGAATATGGAACAATGGTGATTGGTTGAAAGAAATATTTGTTTTAGCCATATATATGGTTGGGTGGTTCAAGGAAGTACCTGACTTGGTTGGATTATGCATTCATAAATAAGTTCTCCTTCTCCTTGGTATTTCATGTGGAATGATACTTGTTCATATGTGTATTTTATGGTTGTTATATCCTTATTATTTTTTTTGGTTATATGTTCAGTATGAGTATGTTTGATCACAAAATTGATGTATGAATCTCATCATGTTTTGGTTAGAAAATGAATTAAAAATGAGTATATGACCTAATAGATGTGTTGGAGTAGGGTCCCCTAAGGTGAATTTGTTTAAGTTTTTGTATATATTTTTGGTTATGCGAACTGCGCAAAAAGGTTAAAGGGGCTTTGGGCCAGTCAAAGTCACTATCTTATGTAAATGGGTTCTAAGGGAAAATTGTGGGCCTCAAACCATGGTTTGAGACCATAGTCTCTCCATGCCGAATGGATATAAATATAGATAGATCGAGTCTAGTAAGTTAAGTAATATATAAGTAAGTGATTTATGCTTATGCAATATTAATTTTGTAAGGGTTGTCAGTCCGAGTTGGGTAGAAAGGCTCTTGTTGGCTATGTGCGCGGAGACCTAGTCCTGGTTGTGTGCAGACTCCGCTGGCGGTGTATGTAGAAGGGTAATTGTAAGGAAAAGTATGAATGTATTGAACTGCTTGGATCATAATACAAAGACTATTTTGGTGAACGAAATGTGTTATGTGTATGATATCTAAGTTATATTATGTTATTTATTTGAGATCACTTTACTTCTGTTATGATAGAATACATCCGCATGAGTAAACCTATACTTTATGCATGAATATTTGTTGATGGTTAAGTATACGAATATATCTGCTTAATTTATTGCGCACAAATATATACTCTGTGAATTGCGAAGATCTGATTATGTTATATGTATATGTGACAAAGTTGATCTACAATTTTGTTATCTTTTATGCACATTATCTATGTTTGCGATAGAGCTAATCTGATAAGTGTTGATATTGTTGGACATTGGGTTCAACGCTCCCCGTGTGTTTCACGACATGGACTAAAAGCCTCTCGTGGATCCTAACTTTGGAAATTGTAGCAGAGACTAACACCTACGGGTTTTTTTCTAACGATCAAAAGAAGTCTCACAAGATCAGAACAATTATTGAGCATTGACCATAGTTCAGATCCCATCCCCTCCACTTCCACACTCATCCCACAAGTCATCTGCTCCACCTCCACCTCCACCTCCCCCAGGCATAGATATGACCGCATCTATGAAGTTGCCTATGTTCAGAGGTATTGGAAATGATGATACTAAGAAATTTTGGTTTCTCACTGATGCTTTATGGAGAGCACAACATCTTAACAATGATGATGTTAAGAAAGCACAATTAGCCACTAATTTTCAAGATCGTGCATTGGACTGGTATATAAAATATGTATCACCGAACCCTAATGCAACTATGGATGAGTTGAAGGATGCTCTGAAAGAAAAACTCAAAAATCCTAAGTCATATGCATAATGTTTTACAAAGTTGAAAGAGATTCACAAGGAGATAAATGAATCTGTGTGGGAGGCAAATCAGAGATTGAAGCACACTATTAGAGATGGTGGATTCACTATCGATGATACCCAACACAAGGAGTGGTTTAAGTCAACGAAATATTGACACGTAGGCTAAGGGTGTAGAAACTGCGATGAAATTAGAGGCTATGTCGGTGCCTGCTGCTACTAGAACTCAGCAAAATCATAGTCAGTTAGAAGCAATCCATTTGGAGATTCAGAATCTATGCAAAGATAAGGGAAAGGAGGTATGCGTAGAGGTATGGTGCACATGATGTAAAGTTGTGGGGAATCATAAATATCAATGTCCATTATTCAATGATTATCTTCACGTTGGAGGAACAAGCCTGCTGAAGAGTGCAGAGGGACCAAGTGGGACACCTCCAGTATAGTGCGTGATTTTCTAGACTATGGGTCTGCATGCGATAGATTTCTATCCAAGGATCGGAAAATATGTGCATGAGATGAGGAAAATGTTTTTTAGATTATTTTCATCGTTGGGACATGATTAACATTACTCTTAGAGTTTGATTTGATGATAAACAAATCTGAACTATATAGAATGTAGGCCAAACCTACCTCACCAGCATCCCCATCTGGATGTGGTGGATTCTAGACTGGAGGAAGAGGAAGAGGAGGAGGACGAGATGCTCGAGGAAGGGGATAGGTAATTTTCTATAATTTTGGAGGTTCTAGTCACTATGTGCATGACTGTCCGAACCCTGCGCAAAAATCATGTAGGTATTGTTGGCAGATTGATCATGTAATAGAATATTTTCCTGTTTTAATTGATAAGATGCAGGAGAAAAAGACACAAACTCTAACCCAGAATATTCAGATGGCCATGGCATAGCTGCACGAAGGAGATCCTAGCCGCTAAATGTTGTCACTAGGAGCGACGCAGCCACTCATGAGGATAAAGGAAAGAAGACAAATTTTGGTCTATGGATTTGAAATTCACTTGAGAAAAAGGATGGATTTGATTTACTTACAGCGCGGAAATAAAAATTTTTTCAAAGCAAGGAAGGGGTTTTTGCAGACTCAAGCACATCGAAATCAGGTAGACCTATGAATGAGGCAGGAGTAGACGAAGAAATAAAAACATTCTTACAAGATTGTATTAAGTTATTTTGCAACAAGAAGGCAGTATAAAATCTTCAAGCATTGATAGATAATTGTGCATAAAAGAAACAACCTCAAATAGAATAGAAATTTGTCAACAATATATATAAGAAAAATAACAATAAGAGAATTGGACGAGAGATGTGCTTGATTGCTCAGATCGATGCTTATGTGATGGACTAGGTCATTTTGGATAGGGGATCTGATGCTAATGTCTTAACTAAGCAAACTTGGAAACACATGGGAGAGCCTAAGCTAGAGTGGTCTACCATTTATCTGCGCATGGAAAACCTAAAGAAAATCATTCTATTAGGAAGATTGTCCCATGTGGTAGTTAATATTGAAGGAGTTAAGGTGCTGGAAGATTTCAAAGCCATATAGATCGTAGATGATACTGACCCTTATCCTGTGCTTTTGGGGTTGGAATGGGCTATTGATATGGATGGTATCATAAATCTGAAGAGAAGAAGAATGGAATTTAAAAACAATGGAACCAGAGTCATAGTTCCCTTAGATCCTACAGAAGGTGTAAGATACACAGAAGCCATGCGCGCTGAGGATGACATTTACCATATATACAAGCTGACTACACGAGATGATGATTGGATCAATCCAATAGATAATGGAAGGCTTAATTTGGAAAAGGACAACTCCTACTTCTCAGATTTAGATGAAGAGTTGGAGAAATGACAGAACCGATTACATGAAGTATTTGCGTTGCGCTGCAATTGAGTGACCAAATCTCTTCACTGCATATCATCAAAGGTATGAGAATTAACGTATTATGATGGTTTAACTAATGTGAAAATGTTTTTAGAAGAACTTGAAAGAACTATTCCAGAAGGGAAAAGGTTCCATGCATTGGGCATAGCACTACACGCTACTCCAAAACGATGGTGGGGGACTCACAAAGGAAACATGGGAACTTGGGAAGAATGTGATCGAATAATGAGATTGCAATTTGAATGTCCAACTACCAAAATGTAAGAATTTTATTTCGGAAAGAGAGATCCACGCATACACTTGACGAAATGGACTGAATTATGGGGAGCAGAGCCAAGACTGGAATGGGTACACATTTTCATTCACACATTGGGGAAGGTTTCTTCTGATTGGTACCTCAAGATGGAGTTGTGCCAAGGAACAAGTGAATGGTCTTCAATGAATAAAAGTTTCATTTTGACATTTAAATTTTAAAGTGGATTTGAATATTTGGGAAAAGAACTATAAGGGATCTAAGAATTCATATTTGATACTTAAAAGCCAACGGTAGAGCAGTCTTTGCTAGGATGGGATGCGCAGATGAGGGATATTGTCAATTTCAGAAATTTGATAGTAGAAGAAGCTGAAGAAGATCCAAGGAATCTCACAATTCCTGAGTCTGAGGGATAACACACAGTTTTTGGGCCTTCAATTACCTCATTGGATGCTATGAAGCCTTTGAATATTCGACAGGTAAACATTGGGTCTGAATAACAACCAAAGTTGGCAAATATTGGATATTATTGGGATAATGACACAGTGGGAAATGTTGTTGAGTTGTTGATGGAGTATCAGGACCTGTTTCCTAAAAATTTCTTGGAGTTGAAAGGGATAATTGGAGACCTTCGAGTCATGAATATCACTTTGAAACTTGATGTGTGATCTATGAAGAAACACCCATACAGATGGAATCCAAATTATAAGTAGAAAGTGGAGGGAGACTTGGATAAAATGGTCTCTCCAGGCATTATAGAACCAGTGGAAGATTATGATTGGGTGATTCCTATGGTAGTGCAAGTTAAGAAGAAAACATGAGAGATAAGGATTTTTGTGGACCTGCAAAAATTTAATGATGATTGTGTACATGATCCGTTCCCAACCCTATTTTCTGGTGAAATCCTTGGAAATGTAGGAGGACAAGAAGCTTATTCATTCATAGATGGTTTATTAAGTTATCATTAGATCAGAATTATGCTAGGGGATCGAAGTAATACAACCTTTGCAATAGAATGGGGATCTTTCCAATATACATTTATTCCATTTTGATTGAAGAATTCACCTACTATCTTCTCGCGCGTGGTAGTAGTGGCATTCAACGAGTATATATAGAAGTTCCTCAAAGTATAATTTTATGATCAGACTATTTTTGGGTTTGAGGGGTTTCCGCAGTGCACTATATTAGATATCATTTTTGGGATTCAACTGCGTTAATTTAGTCATTCATATATAACCATTTCCATGAGAGGTAGTCGTAACTGACTAATTTCTCATGATTTTTGAATAGTCCACTTAGCACTAATTGAATTGGGTGATGCTCACAGGGGTGAAGAAGTGGGATTGAAGCTAGTGAAATGAATCACATTGCATCAATCATCACTTCTGGGGCTTGGACCCAGTAACCAGGACTTCCCGAGAGGTCACTCATCCTAGAACTCCTCTGGCTCAAGTGCACTTAACAGTGGATTTTTTCCCCACAATCAAGCCCAATTAGCTTGCTACTCCATTTGCAAAACCTTAGCAACTATTGTGCCTCATGAACCATTCAAGAAGAGATCCCTTTAAAAAAGCATGTCTCAAGTCTACGCTTAATGTTGGATACTTGTAGAAAGTACCAGATCTCACTGAACTTGAAGAAATGCACGTTCTATGTGCCATTCAGGATATTTTTGGGTCACATTATCTACCCGCAAGGGTTGATGGTAGATCCCATGAATATCACAGTAATTGTTAACCTAGAGGTGCCTATGAATGTCAAACAAATGTGCTCAATATTGGGGCATATTGGATATTATCAGAAGTTTATTCAGGGTTACCCGATGATAACTGGGCCCATCCAGAAATTACTCAATAAGGATGCGACATTCTACTAGGATGAGGAATGTCAGAAGTGATTTGAACTGTTGAAAGAAAAGATGGTCATTGTGCCCATATTGATATTTCTTGATTGGTCAAAGGTGTTTCATGTGCATGTGGATGCATTCTGCATTACACTTGGAGCTATCTTAGTGAAACCAGGAGCGAGAGAGATCGATCATGCTATTGTCTATGCAAGTCGAAAGCTATCAAGTGCAGAAAGGAATTATTGAACCACTGAAAGAGAAGGATTGGCGATGGTGTATGTGTTGCAGAAATTATGACACTATCTATTAGGAGGAAATTTCAAGATGTTTATTGACCACTCTGCTTTGAAATACTTGGTCAATAAGCCTGTGTTGGGGGGGGGAGATCTGCAGGTGGTTGTTGTTTCTTTAGGAATATAATTTTTAATTTATTGTGAATCCTGGGAGACTGAATATTGGGTCAGACCATATGTTTCACATTGAAAATGGAGAAGAGCGACCAATTTGGAGGATGGGTTACCCGCTGCACAATGTTTTGCGATCAAAATAATTGATGATTATTTCCCTCATATCATTCACTTTTTTAATACTAGATGTGCGCCTAAAGAGTACACTTTGTAGCAGAAGAAGGAACTGGTGGCACACGCAGCTGAATTTACTATCATTGCTGGTCAATTGTATGAAATGGGTGCAAATGAAGTGTCGCGAAGATATTTGTTGGTATTTGGGAGACAATACATCTTAGCTGAATCTCATGGAGGGGTTATCGGATGTCACTATGTAGGGAAGGCAACTGCGCAGAATATTTTGCGAGTAGGATTATGGTGGCCCACGTTTCACAATCATGCCTATGTGCACTGACGCACATGCAATGTATGCCAGAGGATAGGAAAGCCATCACACAGAGATGAGATGACATTGCAAGTGTTTGATTAATGGACCATATATTTTGTTGGACCTATTGGTCCTCTAGGAAGGAAGACATGTTCATTGTACATCATCACTGAGACAAAATATGTAACCTGATGGGTTGAAGCTAAAATAGTGAAGGATTGTAGTGCAGACACTGCTATGCACTTCATTTTTGAAAATATAATGACTCAATTTGGATGCCCTAATATTTTGATGAGTGATCATGGTAAACACTTTGTGAATGAAACCATCAAATCACTGATAGAAGAGTTTTGGATTCACCATCAAAAGAGCACCCCATATCACTCACATGTGAATGGAGCGGTAGAGGCTTTCAATAAGATCTTGGAGACTGTACTCACTAAAATTTACAATGCTAACCAGAATGATTGAGATGTGTGCATACCTTCAGTTGTGTGGGCATATCGCACTACATGCAAAAATATGACAGGAAAGGCACCATTCAGGATGGTATATGGGCAGGAAGCCATGATGCCTATGGAATACATTGTTCCCAGTCTGTGCATTGAAGAATTCATAAACATGGAAGAAGAGGATATAATTATGGAAGAAAATTTTTTGCAGTTGGTTTCACTTGAAGAAGATCGCTTTATTGCAATTTTCCATTAGCAAGTGCAGAAGGCACGTGAAAAGGAATGCCATGATAGGCATATCAGAAAAAAGGTTCTTAAGAAAGATGATTTGGTCTTGTTGTATGACAACAAGTTTTCACACCACCCAAGGAAGTTCAAGATGAATTGGCTAGGACCATATATTGTTAAGGAGATCATTGATGGAGGTGTTGTGTGCTTGCCCGCATTGAGTGGAGAATACCTTCCCGGGTATGTCACCAGAAGCCGCTTAAAGCTGTACAAGGATGATCCTCTCCCTACGCACACCAAATGACTATATGGATGGAGTATTGGATATGCACATAATGGTTGGTGGATGCCCAGATAGGTGCAACGTGGGTGAGGTAGCTACGCATGGAGGTTGAATGGGTCGCAAAAGTACCAAAATCTAGCCATTGGAACATTAAATCTAGAAAAGATAGTTTTATTACCTTTTAGGGGAGTGTCTAGGTTGCATTTAATGAGAATATTTTACATATTTTGGGACCATTTTCTATTTATGGAAACACATTAATGCACAAGGGACCGTTGAAGGAGCACCTAAGTTATAAATATGACCGAAGGGGTTGCATTAGTTCCCTTTGCATTCTGTGTAAATTTTCTGCCTTAAGCTCTGTGATTGTTGAAGTTTCTTTGCTATTTATGTCTGGTTTGGATCTTGTGTTTGAGGAGGAGTTGCGTTGTCGAGGTCTCATATACGTTATCACTCTGAGTGTGACAGCCACATGCCTTGGAGAATATCTCGTCGCATAGTCCACTGAGGCACCTGCGCTGGCCAAGACAAGGAACAAACATGCCTCAGGGTCCCGCAAATGACCCAAAGAAAATACCCTGAATTCGCGCTCCACTACGGTTGAGCGACATAAGAGGTCGACGTCTGAGATGCCTGAAAAGATCATGGAAGAGGAACATGTGGTGTATATGACCCTCGTCTCGCATTTTATGGCCTATGTCACACCATGCAAAGCATCAATAAAGGTCCCCAAGGACCTTGACAAAGTAAGGGCATACATTAACATGCCTCTGATCCAAAAGAATGTCCCAATGGAGAGAGACATCTTCGCCAAATTGTCGTTATTGAAGATGAAGGACTGAGATCTCACGAACATCGATAAATTCCCTAAGCTTTCCCCAGAGAAATACCTTGATAAAGTAACTTATTAGGGGGTAATTGTGTGCATAGAGTCGAAGCGCTGCATACACAAGGCCGGTCTCTTGAATTTGTTGCAAATCCCACACTTCAGGCACAACCTGTTCAATGATATCTGCATTCGGCAATTGCTCACATTGGTCCATGAGGAGTCGTTGTGGTTGGGAGAGCATATCCCTATTGACGTCGCACTGATCCATCGGATCACTAGTTTTCATAATTAAGGCGCAGACCCCATGGTAAATTTTGGAGGCAACAGGCAAGAGAAAATTGTGGCAGACAGGATTAAGGCTACCTTCCAGGTCTCATGCCACATTCGAGGGTTCATGGTGAGTGAAATTAAATATATATCTGTCCAATTTCAGACCCTCATCTTGGCATGTAAAATGATGCGGAAGTGTAGGGAAAAAGAAGTTCTTGAAAAAGTGATTGCGCTCACAGGGAAATGAAAGAAGGGTGTCATATAAATTTGGGAAGGGGACTTTGACTTGGGTCAAAATCCCTTGATTATTGAAGAATAAATAAATAAATGATTTATTTATCCTTTTAAGGAAGTGGTTGAGATATAATCAAATAAATAATGATTTATTTAATTAATAGTGGTTGATTTGGTCATATTTAACAAGAAATATTATTTAAATAATTATTCCTAGAAAATAATAAGATAACTATGGGTGTATCTCATTAATTTCTTTGTTTTTGGGTTAAACATGACTGGGAATAATAATTAAATTATGGTTTAATTAATTATTCCTTTTGGGGTTTCCTAATTAACATAGTGAAAGCAGTTTTACTTGGGGTAAAACTGGTCTTACATGGTGTACTTGGGTCCATCTAATGATGAAAGGTTAGATGACCAAAAAATGGTGTAACAACCTTCACCATGGAGCTTTGAAAATTTTGCAGAAGATTTCTACAGGGCTTCCCAAAGGTACACTTGCGCAATCAGATCAGTGCAAGGGATGTACTTTGGGAAAATTTGTGAAATCCACCTTTCATGAGAAGGATAGTCATGCCATGACGATCCTTGAGAGAATTCACACAGACGTGTGTGGACCTTTCTCAGTAGCTTCGTTAGCAAAGCACAGGTACTATGTGATATTTGTTGATGATTTTTCTCGGAAGTGTTGGATCTTATTCATGCAAAGACATACTCAAAGTTCTGTGAGTTCAAGGCACTGGTTGAGAAAGAATCGGGGAAGCAGGTGAAGGCTCTTAGGAGCGACAATGGTGGTGAATTCATCTCTAGCGAATTCAAGGACTTTTGCAGCGCAGAAGGAATTCGAAGAGAGCTCATAGCACCTCATAACCCACAGCAGAATGGGGTTGCTGAGCGGAAGAACAGAACGATCGTGGGTGCTGCACGGGCGATGTTGCATGATCAGGGCCTACCCATACACTTGTGGGTGGAGGCATGCAATACTGCAGTATATGTGCAGAACCGTTGTCCTCACAGGATACTTGGCATGAGTACACCCGAGGAGGCATTTTCTGGTAAGAGGCCTGATATTTCCCATTTGAGGATTTTTGGTTCACTTGTTTACATTCATGTGACGAAGGATGCCAGGAAGAAGCTGGAGCCGACTGCAAAGGTTGGGATATTTGTGGGGTACACTGATACACCCCACAACTATCGTGTGTATTTTCCAGACAGTCGCAAGACTATTGTGCGACGGGATATCAAATTTCATGAGGAGAAAGCCATGAAGTGTTCGCTTGAGAGGGAGCCACACTTGCATGCAGATGAGGAGCTATTAGTTCCTAAGGATGAGCCTCAGGATGTGGATCAGCCACAAGAGGAGGTTCATGGGTGAAAAAGATACCACTCATGCAGTGCCGACCATGAGAGGGCGGAAGCACCTCACAGTGAAGCGGCGGCTCAAGATACGAGAAGAATGTGGGAGCACCACCATCACAACGTGAAACTGACGATCACGACCGTTATGCGGATACATGGCTCTTAGGAGCAAGTGTATTGTGACAGAGCCATCCTCTTTCGACGAAGTTGTGGAGGATCCCGCATGGGTAGATGCCATGGTGGAAGAGTATGATTCGATTGTTAGAAATAGTGCATGGGAGATTGTCCCAAGGCTAGAAGGGAAATCAGTGGTGGGTTCGAGATGGATCTACAAAGTGAAGCAGGCAGCTGACGGGAGTGTGGAGAAGTACAAGGCAAGATTTGTTGCTCGAGGCTTCTCACAGATAGAGGGGATCGATTATGAGGAGACCTTTGCACCTGTCGCAAGGTATTCTTCCATACGGACGATCCTAGCTCTCTCAGCGCAGATGGGGTGGCACATTCATCAGATGGATGTGAATACTACGTTCCTCAACGGATTCATTGAGGAGGAGGTGTACATAGATCAGCCCAAAGGTTTCGAGATCTTCAGCAGCGAGTCGCATGTGTGCAGGCTCAAGAGAGCGATGTATGGGTTGAAACAAGCACCTCGTGCTTGGTACACACGGATAGACAGTTATTTCACCGGACTTGGATTCTCCAAGAGTGAGGTGGATCCGAACCTATACTAGATTGTGGTGGAGGGTAAGTTGCTGATCATTGTACTTTATGTATATGATTTGATTTTGACAGGGGATGAGCTGTTGATACACTCATGCAAGGCTGATCTTGAAAAAGAGTTTTAGATGAAGGACTTGGGCCTCCTTCATTATTTCCTAGGATTGGAAATTTGGCAGCGCAGTGGTGGACTGTTTGTTTCTCAGGGTAAGTATGCCCGGGAGATACTGGAGAAGTTCAACATGCATGACTGCAAGCCTGTTGATACTCCTCTTCCTGGTGGTTGGAGGAAGGAGGATGCTACTTCGGCGGAGGTAGTGGATGCCACTGTTTATCGACAGTTGGTGGGGTCGCTTATGTATCTGGTCAATACATGACCCGACATATGCTATGATGTTAACCAGCTTTCACAAGCTATGGTTAAGCCAACCAAGCTCTACTGGAAGGCAGGCAAGCATGTATTGAGATATCTCAGAGGCACATCGGGATATGGATTGTGGTACAGACAGTCGGATGAGGTGAGGCTATGTGGCTTCATGGATGCAGATTGGGCAGGGAGCCCAACGGACAGAAAGAGCACATCTGGAGGGATTTTCAGTATCGGGTCGACAGCAGTTTCTTGGTACAGCAGGAAGCAGAGATCCGTGGCACTCAGTTCAGCAGAGGCCGAGTATATGGCAGTGAGTTTGGCTGCATGCGAGGCTATATGGATGAGGAAGATCCTGGTTGGGTTGTTCGGTTCACACTTAGATCCTACTGTGATATATTGTGATAATCAGAGTTGCATCAAACTCTCGGTTAATCCAGTATTTCATGATAGATCTAAACACATTGACATATGGTATCATCATATCAGAGATTGTGTGCAGCGGAAGATCATGTTACTTTCATACATTCCCACGAAGGATCAGGATGTTGATATCTTGACGAAGGCGCTCACCAGGAGAAAATTCGAATACCACAGAGGCAGGATAGGGGTGGCAGATAATCCTTATATTGTTGAGAGGGAGTGTTGAGATTGCAACAAGATGATGAGCTTAGTGGAAAGAAGTCGCCTTCACTAAGTGGGCCCGCAGGCTATTTTTGGCGCAAAGTCTATTTTTAGACTATGTCTATTTTTAGACATGTCGATCATATTCTATGAGTTGCAGGGTGCTATTTGTGGATGGTTGGTCAAGTTGGAAAAATAGATGGACTTCTATTTTTAGACATATTGGGCGGAATCTATTTTTAGATTGCCAGTCTAAAAATAGATATATCGAATATTATTAGCTCTTAATAATATTTGGACTATAAACATTATCTTATTCTCTTGGAGCACTTCAGTTAAGTGCACAGATGTGGCACAGGAGCTGACAGAAGGAATTACGCTATTCCTAAGGGTTAAGTGGAGCTATTGCATGGATAATTCAGTTAGAACTCATGTGAGAGAGTTTGGTGGAGTTGATTGAGGAAGTTAATGGAGTTGTGTTCAGTTTAACTGAGCTAAACATAGTTGAGCTAGTTGTATCTAGTCTAACTGATTGATACACTAGTGAGAGTGGTGTGAATTAATTATTAATTAATTCACTAATTATAAACTCATTAATCAACTAAAGAATACATCAGTTAAATTGAGTGCATGGACAATTTTAGTGGAGACCAGTGAAGAGATAGGTGAAAGAGCAGTGTGACTATCAGTTGTGACTATACTGTTGCATGATTTGCAACAACCAGTGATTGGAGATGCCAATGAGGATTGCGCAGTACAAGCTAGGTGGTTCAATGTTATTTATGAACCATTCTTGAGCATTTATTATGCAGTAGAGGCAGGCTATCAGGTGGCAGAGATTGGAGGATGTGTTTTGCTAGATCTAGCTTGATTTGTGTGTAAGGAATTGGAGATTGTACTAAGAGCTTGTGAGGAGCTTTGTATAATGATTGTTACATGATCTCTATGACATATAATATACAGATAGTTGGGGGTTTTCAGCTTTAAGCTTTCCCATGAAATACTATGTTCATATGTGTGATTGTTTATGGTTTTAATGTGCGCATGCGATTGTTTTTATTTCCGCAATTAATGATCAATGGTAGAAGAGATTTTGTATTGTGCATGAAGTTAAAATAGTGTGTGATCAGGATAATCTCGGTGGATAAAATATCAGTTATTCAAATTTCTACATGGTATCAGAGGGATATTGATCATTGGAGCAATTTCAAAACATTGAAGCGGTTGAGTTTTGAGCTAGTGGAATTCGAATTTACAGCAGTGTTTTCTTGGTGTCGAAGTTGATATGTCTTTCAACGGATTGAGATTGGATTATGCCCTTGAGGGTAGCTCGAATTATATTGCATGGAAGGATAGGATGGAGGCGGTGCGTGATGACAATGGGTTGAAGGAGTTCATAGATGCAGAAATTCCAAAACCTACTTCTAGCGATGCTGCCATACTTGATGCATGGCAAAAGAAGATAGCAAAGTGTCAAAGGATTCTATTGGAAGGTGTGAAGGATCACATAGTGTCCAGCCTTCATGGTAAAGCTTCTCCATTCTTGATGTGGAAAGCTTTGACAGATTTATTTCAAAGCAAGAGTGACCAGAGGATGTTGGCACTCAAGGATAAACTCAGAAACATAAAAATGGAGAAAGGCGACAGTATGCCCAAGTACCTCACGAAGTTCATCCAATACAGGGATGAGATGGGAAGTGTGGGGGTTACTGTTGATGATGAGGAATTGCTGAGCTTGGCTCTCCTTGGGCTTCCGAAGAGTTGGTATTCCTATCAGGACTCTGTCAGTTGTCGGGAGAAGTTGCCAGGATGGGGCGACTTTGGTCGGATCTTGTGCAAGAGGAGATAAGGCGAACTACCAGGGACAGATCTTCATCAAAGAACTCAGATGAATAAAATTGTGCTTTGGCTGCCAAATCAAGGAAGGGGAAGAGCAAGAAGAATTCTTCTCCATCCGGTGCGAAAGGCAAGAAGTAGGACATGTCCAAGGTGAAGTGCTTTCACTGTCACCAACACGGACATTACTCCACTAATTGTCCACAGAAGAAGAAAAATAAGCAAGCTGCTGGATTTGTAGCTGGAGAGGCCTTAGCCTCGCAATTTGAGCTGGATTCTTCGTTGATCGCATGCTTGGTCTCAAGTGTGATGGGTTCAGTGTGGTTTCTTGAAAGTGGTGCGTCTTTTCATATGACCGCAGACAAAGATTTGTTTACTGATCTGGATGAGAAAGATATTGGAGTGCACATCGAGATGGGCGATGATGGTAGATACAATGCGAACGGTATCGGTACCATTTCCTTTGAGTGGGAGTCTGGTAAACCCTTCATATTGAAGGAAGTGATGCATGTTCCAGGATTGAAGAAGAATCTTATCTCTGCGGCGATGTTAGAAGACAAGGGATATGATGTTTTCTTTAGCGAGGGAAAGGCTTTCCTGCGCAGTAAGGCAACTGGTGAGACCTGGAGGATAGGGGTTTGAGTTAATAACCTTTATCAATTGCAGGTAGATGGCTACACAGAAATGGTAGGCAAGGCAAAAGGAGTGGTGAGCCGGGATGATGGCGAGCTGTGGCACAGGAGATTGGGCCACCTTCACCATGGAGCTTTGAAAATTTTGCAGCAGATTTCTACCGGGCTTCCCAAAGGTACACTTGCGCAGTTAGATCAGTGCAAGGGATGTACTTTGGGAAAATTTGTGAAAGCCACCTTTCACGAGAAGGATAGTCGCGCCACAACGATCCTTGAGAGAATTCACATAGACGTGTGTGGACATTTCTCAGTAGCTTCGACAGCAAAGCACAGGTACTATGTGATATTTGTTGATGATTTTTCTCGTAAGTGTTGGATCTTCTTCATGCAGAAGAAGAGTGAGACATACTCAAAGTTTTGTGAGTTCAAGGCACTAGTTGAGAAAGAATCGGGGAAGCAGGTGAAGGCTCTTAGGAGCGACAATGGTGGTGAATTCATCTCTAGCGAATTCAAGGACTTTTGCAGCACAGAAGGAATTTGAAGCGAGCTCATAGCACCTCATAACCCATAGCAGAATGGGGTTGTGGAGCGAAATAACAGAACAATTGTGGGTGTTGCACGGGCGATGTTGCATGATCAGGGCCTTCCCATACACTTGTGGGCTGAGGCATGCAATACTGCGGTTTATGTGCAAAACCATTGTCCTCACAGGATACTTGGCATGAGTACACCAGAGGAGGTGTTTTCTGGTAAGAAGCTTGATATTTCCCATTTGAGGATTTTTGGTTCACCTGTTTACATTCATGTGACGAAGGATGCTAGGAAGAAGCTGGAGCCGACTGTAGAGGTTGGGATATTTGTGGGGTACACTGATATGCCCCACAACTATCGTGTGCATTTTCCAAACAGTCGCAAGACTGTTGTGCGACGGGATATCAAATTTCATGAGGAGAAAGCCATGAAGTGTTCGCTTGAGAGGGAGCCACACTTGCATGAAGATGAGGAGTTATTAGTTCCTAAGGATGAGCCTCAGGATGTGGATGAGCCACAAGAGGAGGTTCATGGAGTGGAAGAGACCACTCATGCAGCGCCAACCATCAGAGGGCAGAAGCGCACTACAGAAGCTAAGCGACTGGATCAAGATGCAGAGAAGGTTGTAGGAGCACCTACATCATAGCGTAGATAGAGACAGTCACCTGACCAGTATACTGGATACATAGCTCTTGTGAACAAGTGTATCGTGACGGAGCCATCCTCTTTCGAGGAAGCTGTGGAGGATCTCGCATGGGTAGATGCCATGGTGGAAGAGTATGATTCGATTGTCAGAAACAGTGCATGGGATATTTTCCCAAGGCCGGAAGGGAAATCAGTGGTGGGTTCGAGATGGATCTACAAAGTAAAGCAAGCAGCTGACGGGAGTGTGGAGAAGTACAAGGCAAGATTTTTTTCCTGAGGCTTCTCACAGATTGAGGGGATCAATTATGAGGAATCCTTTGCACCTGTCGCAAGGTATTCTTCCATACATACGATTCTTGCTCTCTCAACGCAGATGGGGTGGCACACTCATCAAATGGATGTGAAGACTGCATTCCTCAATGGGGTGATTGAGGAGGAGGTGTACATAGAGCAGCCTGAAGGTTTCAAGATCTTCAACAGTGAGTCACATGTGTGCAGGCTCAAAAGAGCGTTGTATGGGTTGAAACAAGCACCTCGTGCTTGGTACACACGGATAGATAGTTATTTCACCAAACTTGGATTCTCCAAGAGTGAGGTGGATCCGAACCTATACCAGATTGTGGTGGAGGGTAAGTTGCTGATCATTGTACTTTATGTAGATGATTTGATTTTGATAGGTGATGAACTATTGATACACTCATGCAAGGCTGATCTTGCAAAGGAGTTTGAGATGAAGGACTTGTGCCTCCTTCATTATTTCTTGGGATTGGAAATTTGGCAACGCAGTGATGGACTGTTTGTTTCTCAAGGCAAGTATGCCCGAGAGATACTGGAGAAGTTAAACATGCATGGCTGTAGGCCTGTTAATACTCCTCTTCCTGGTGGTTGGAGGAAGGAGGATTCTACTTCGGCAGAGGTAGTGGAAGCCACTATTTATCGACAGTTGGTGGCGTCGCTTATGTATCTGGTCAATACACAACCCGACATATGCTATGTTGTTAACCAGCTTTCACAAGCTATGGTTAAGCCTACCAAGATCTTTTGGAAGGCAGGCAAGCATGTATTGAGATATATCAGAGGCACATCAGGATATGGATTATGGTATAGACAGTCGGATGAGGTGAGGCTATGTGGCTTCACGGATGCAGATTGGGCAGGGAGCCCAATAGACAAAAAGAGCACATCTGGAGGGATTTTCAGTATCGGGTCGACAACAGTTTCTCGGTATAGCAGGAATCAGATATCCATGGCACTCAGTTCATCAGAGGCCGAGTATATGGCAGTGAGTTTGGCTGCATGCTAGGCTATATGGATGAGGAAGATCCTGGTCGTGTTGTTCAATTCACACTTAGATCTTACTGTGATTTATTGTGATAATCAGAGTTGCATCAAACTCTTGGGTAATCCAATATTTCATGATAGATCTAAACACATTGACATCTAGTATCACCATATCAGAGATTGTGTGCTGCAGAATATCATGTTACTTTCATACATTCCCACAGAGGATCAGGATGCTGATATCTTGACAAAGGTGCTCACCAAGAGCAAATTCGAATACCACAGAGGCACGATAGGGGTGGAAGATAATCCTTATCTTGTTGAGATTGAGTGTTGAGATTGCAACAAGATGATGAGCTTAGTGGAAATAAGTCGCCTTCACTAAGTGGGCCCGCAGGCTATTTTTGGCGCAAAGTCTATTTTTAGACTATGTCTATTTTTAGACATGTCGATCATATTCTATAAGTTGCAGGATGCTATTTTTGGATGGTTGGTAAAGTTGGAAAAATAGATGGACTTATATTTTTAGACATATTGGGTGGAGTCTATTTTTAGACTGCCAGTCTAAAAATAGATATGTCGAATATTATTAGCTCTTAATAATATTTGGACTCTAAATAGTATTTTATTCTCTTAGAGCACTTCAGTTAAGTGCATAGATGTGGCACAAGAGCTTAGAAAATGAATTACGCTATTCCTAAGGGTCAAGTGGAGCTATTGCATGGATACTTCAGTTAGAACTCATGTGAGAGAGTTTGGTGGAGTTGATTGAGGAAGTTAATGGAGTTGTGTTAAGTTTAACTGAGCTAAACATAGTTGAGCTAGTTGTATCTAGTCTAACTGATTGATACACTAGTGAGAGTGGTTTGAATTAATTATTAATTAATTCACTAATTATAAACTCATTAATCAACTAAAGAATACATTAGTTAACTTCAGTGCATGGACATTTTCAGTGGAGACCAGTTAAGAGATAGGTGAAAGAGCAGTGTGACTATCAGTTGTGACTATATTGTTGCATGATTTGCAACAACCAGTGATTGGAGATGCCAATGAGGATTGCGCAGTACAATCTAGGTGGTTTGATGTTATTTATGAACCATTCTTGAGCATTTATTATGCAGTAGAGGTAGACTATCAGGTGGCAGAGATTGGAGCATGTGTTTTGCTAGATGTAGCTTGATTAGTGTGTAAGCAATTGGAGATTGTACTAAGAGCTTGTGAGGAGCTTTTTATAATGACTGTTACATAATCTCTATGACATATAATATACAGATAGTTGGGGGTTTTCATCTTTAAGCTTTCCCATGAAATATTGTGTTCATATGTGTGATTGTTTATGGTTTTAATGTACGCATGCGATTATTTTTATTTCCGCAATTAATGATCAATGGTAGAAGAGATTCTGTATTGTGCATGAAGTTAAAATAGTGTGTGATTAGGAGAATCTCGGTGGATAACATATCAGTTATTAAAATTTCTACATGGTATCAGAGGGATATTGATCATTGGAGAAATTGCAAAACATTGAAGCAGTTGAGTTTTGAGCTGGTGGAATTCGAATTTGCAGTAGTGTTTTCTTGGTGTCAAATTTGAGATGTCTTTCAACGGATTGCGATTGGAGTATGCCCTTGAGGGCAGCTCGAATTATATTGCATGGAAGGACAGGATGGAGGTGGTGCTGGATGACAAGAAGGAGTTCACAGATGCAAAAATTCCAAGACCTACTTCTAGCGATGCTGCCATACTTGACGCATGGCAAAAGAAGACAAAAAAGTGTCGAAGGATTCTATTGGAAGGTGTGAAGGATCACATAGTTTCCAGCCTTCATGGTAAATCTTCTCCATTCTTGATGTGGAAAGATTTTACAGATTTATTTCAAAGCAACAGTGACCAGAGGAAGTTGGCACTCAAGGATAAACTCAGAAACATAAAAATGGAGAAAGGCGACAATATGCCCAAGTACCTCACGAATTTCATCCAATGCAGGGATGAGCTGGGAAGTGTGGGGGTTACTTTTGATGATGAGGACTTGGTGAGCTTGGCTCTCCTTGGGCTTCCGAAGAGTTGGAATTCCTATCATGACTCTGTCAATGGTCGGGAGAAGTTGCCATGATGGGAGAGACTTTGGTTGGATCTTGTGCAAGAGGAGATAAGGCGAAGTACCAGGGACGGATCTTCATCAAAGAACTCAGATGAAGAAAATTTTGCTTTGGCTGCCAAAGCAAGGAAGGGAAAGAGCAAGAAGAATGCTTCTCAATCCAGTGCAAAAGGCTATAAGCAAGACATGTCCAAGGTGAAGTTCTTTAAATGTCACCAACATGGACATTACGCCACTAATTGTCCATAGAAGAAGAAAAATATGCAGGCTGCTGGATCTGCAGCTGGAGAGGCCTTAGCCTTGCAGTTTGAGTTGGATTTTTTTCTGATCGCATGCTTGGTCTCAAGTGTGATGGGTTCAGTGTGGTTTCTTGAAAGTGGTGCGTCTTTTCATATGACCGGAGACAAATATTTGTTTACTGATATGGATGAGAAAGATCTTGGAGTGCACATCGAGATGGGTGATGATGGTAGATACAGTGTGACTAGTATCAGTACCATTTCCTTTGAGAGGGAGTCTGGTAAACCCTTCATATTGAAGGAAGTGATGCATGTTCCAGGATTGAAGAAGAATCTTGTCTCTGTGGCGATGTTAGAAGACAAGGGATATGATGTTTTCTTTAGCGAGGGAAAGGCTTTCCTGCGCAGTAACGCAAATGGTGAGACCCAGAGGATATGGGTTCGAGTTAAGAACCTTTATCAATTCTAGGTAGATGGCTGCACAGCAATGGTAGCCAAGGCAGAAGGAGTGGTGAGCCGGGATGATGGCGAGCTGTGGCACAGGAGATTGGGCCACCTTCACCATGGAGCTTTGAAAATTTTGCAGAAGATTTCTACCGGGCTTCCCAAAGGTACACTTGCGCAGTCAGATCAGTGCAATGGATGTACTTTGGGAAAATTTGTGAAAGCCACCTTTCACGAGAAGGATAGTCGCGCCACGACGATCCTTGAGAGAATTCACATAGACGTGTGTGGACCTTTCTCAGTGGCTTCGACAGCAAAGCACAGGTTCTATGTGATATTTGTTGATGATTTTTCTCCTAAGTGTTGGATCTTCTTCATGCAGAAGAAGAGCGATACATACTCAAAGTTCTGTGAGTTCAAGGCACTGTTTGAGAAAGAATCGGGGAAGTAGGTGAAGGCTCTTAGGAGCAACAATGGTGGTGAAGGCTCTTAGGAGCGACAATGGTGCTGTGCCCTCAGCAACTGGCATTGTGCCCTCAGTTTAGGTGCTGCGCCCTTGGCCAGGAAGGGTTTCTAAGCCCTCTAACAACTCAAATCACCTCAAACTACTTCCAAGCTCTTGTGAAAGGTCCCCCAAGAAAACCTTAAGGGTAAGTACATGATATACACCTATCTTCAAGCAATTTTGGTCATTTCCTAATGAATGAAATCAAACCCTAAGAGAACCCATAAATTTCAAAAGACTGAAATCATTGTTTGAACCTCATTTCATCTTCTTAGACAAAGTGTCAGTGATAGAAAGGGTATTTACATAGCTGGAGGGTTTTCATTGAGTTTTTTAGCCTCTGAATCGTTCTCATACACCTAGACCCTCACTCACTCATCCCATTCACTAGAAAAACTACCTCTTCATTACGATCTCTCCATATCATTTCCATTTACACTCCAGGGTTTTATAAAGGTAGAGTTTACAATGTCAAAAGACAGTGGCAGTGGAGGAGAGCCCCAAATGCCAACGAGGCATGATCACAAAGGAGGAAAGATAAATAGATTTTAACCCCTCAACACAAGGGAGCTAATGGCATCTCACCTTACTGTTTCTTGTTTCAAGCATGTAGGATGCTATGAATTTTGTGAAAAGGTGAAGCAGGTCGAAAACCACCCTAAGCTAACTATAATATTTATCATTAACTTGCATGACAAACAAGTTAACCTTGCAGGGGTCACCTTTGAATTGTCTACAGATGCCATTTCCAATGCCACAAGCTTACCTAGTGTGGGTGAGAAATGGTTCAAGCAGGAAAACCTAGACATGAGTTACTTTGAGCCATATCTAAAATGTAGGTATAAGGATCACCACAAATATATCTTCCCTTTTTCACATATGCTTGATATATATGCACCCATGTTGAGGATCACAATGAAATATTTCACATGTGAGGGAAGATTCTCCCACCTTTACTCATACCACATCATGCTACTTATGTATTTTACTAGAGTAAGGATGTTGCACATACCCTATTACCTCTACAGAAGCATTAACAAAATGGCCTATGTAGTGCAAAAGAGAGATTTTCCTCAGCAGATGCAAATCCTTTTCCATCACTCACTTATCAAAATGGTTGTTATGCACCAACTACAATAGAAACGCACTCCATGGGAGACCTTCATTGCCAATGAGGTTTTCATCACTCCACAAAGCCATCAGCAGCAAGATGTCCCTTCATCTTCTCATCCTCCCATTCCTCCTTCACCATCACACCCCACTACTCATGCATCACCATCCACTCATATTCCCTCACCTCATGATGACCCTTCCACCTCACCATCCACTCACCTTCCTTCACATCATGATGATCCTCCTTCATCACCTTTTCACAATCCCTCGCCATCATCTCATGGTACTAGTGAATAAAATAGTGAAGAAAGCAGTGAGGCAAAAGGCAGTGAGGCAGAAATCAATGAGGCAGATGGTAGTGATATAGATGACACTAAGATGGTTGATATAGAGCCTTTTCCTTTGACCTATCAAATAGGTCACATGAAGGTGTTTTCTCCACAGAATGTGGAAGGGACCCTTCCTTCTACATCAACAAAACAACTTGAAAAAGGTAAGGAAAAGGTCATTGTTGAAAACGAGGATGAACATGAGACTCAAAAATAGCTTCAACTAATTCACCTTGACAATGAGAATGAGGATGAGGAGAGGATCACAAAAATGCTGCTCAAAACCAAGGATTCCTAGATTAAGGAGCTGCAAGCAAATCTTGGTAGGGCTAATAATGTCATAAACTTCCTTGATGCAGAAAACAAGCAGTTGGAGACAGAGAAGGCCATCAATGAGGTCAGAGCTATCAGAGCTCGAAAAGAGACAGGAAAATCCAAGGCTAAGCAAGATGAGACCTTGGGCACTCTTGATGACACTGAGGATGAGGAAGAACAACTTCCTAGGAAGAGGCCAAGGACAAATGGATTGAAGAAAGCCTTAGCCAAATAAAGAGAGCAAGAGACAACATTGGCAGAGCAGCTCACTCCAAGTGAGTTGCTTTCCATGGAAATCAGTTATCATAGGGAATATTAGCTAGATAGAGCCAATGTACACCTAGAGGATCAACTTGAAAAGTCCAGGAGATACCTTGACATGCAAAGGAATATGGAAAAGAATTATGCCATGAGAAACAGAATTGGAAGGGCCAAGCTCAAAAGAGCCCTTGCAAAGATTCAAGTCCTAAAAGAGGCAAATGAGAAGGACAACCTGGATATCCTTTTTTATGTATAGCTTAAAGCTTCCCAAACATGATCAGCAAGTTAAGATCCAATTTTGACACATTTTGTAATTTTTGAAATTTCGAAAGTTAGCTAGCAGAAAAAGGGCCAAGCGCACAGTGCCACTGGCGCTGTTGGAACAGGGTCCCTTGCAAGCTGTGAAACTGGTCCATTTTGTACATTTTTTATTATAGTTAGTCTAACGCAGGGGTTTTGGGGTGGATCAAAGCCCCTAAAGCATTATAAATGGGTCAACAGTAGACAAAGAGTCCGCAAACCATGGTTTGCGGACCATTGGATGCATAGGCTAAAATAGTATAAATAGTTTAACCTTTTTTAGTCAATGGGTAGATTGGAAAAAGAGATTGATGCTAGGTGTGAATTGAGAGATCTGGTTAGGGTTGTTGGGGAAGGACGCCTATTGTTGTGTTCGTGGAGCTTCTCTGTCCTGCTGTGTGAGGACCCTGCTGCTGTGTGCGCTGGTTGGGTTTTGGGTATTGTAAGTAGACCGGAAGGATTAATGAATGCAAAAGTATTGTTGGATGTTGAATCTGTTGGAATTAATGTGATATGAATATTTGATGCTTGGTTGATTAATATATGCTGATGTGTTATTAATTTAAGCTGTGAACGTACTTACGTTACTTATTTATGCTACAATTTGGGTCTGTTCTGTTACATTTCCTGCAAGAAGATTTGGAGTAGTTGCGTTATCTTTGTATGAGTTCATGATCTATTGATTACTATGAATATCATCGCTCTTGCACACATGGATGTGAAGGGAATCTATAGATATAGGCTCTGTGATATCAGATCTGGTCACTATAAGACTGAACGCAACTCTGCTTGACTTACCTACCCTCTCCCAGGGTGCGGAAACCTAGTTCCAGCACCCACCCATACTACTTCGGGTGAGAATTTGTCCTGCGCAAGTAGGTCACTGCCGAAAGGGCCAGTAGTATAGGGGTTTTTTGGAAAACCTTGAGCCTCTGAACCTAGGTCAAGGCCCCTCGAGCCAACAAATGGTTCCGTTTCTGAGACCTGGAGCATTTTGAGAGAGGGATCGAGTAATGCCAAGGCCGTACTAGAAGCCTTAGAGAAATGAAATTGATGAATGGTTTGAACAGTAGGTTCAGGAATTTTCCATAAAAGAAAACCAAAATGAGAGTTTGACCACCGAAGAGTGGAAAAATAAGTATATTGTCACAGAGATCTACGAGATATTCTTTGGGACAATTTCAATCGAGCTCCAGGAGTGGCTCGCAAGGTTGGTCGAATTTCAAAAGTGTTGGAAGGATGAACGGTCACGCAGTGGACCCCTGAATTGATCCAGTAGTTAGAGAAGACTGATAACACCATCACTCGCACGGTGGACCACTAGATGGACAGTGTGCTAGGAGGTTTCATGAAGGAATTCACCATCGATTAGTTCGTATCCTACTCTGAAGCAGAGAAGATTCTTCCAGGGTTTCCAGGGTAATTTTCTGAAGACCTTACCATTGTTGACCAACATATTACTATGCGAAAAGAGTATTTTGTGTAGCCATACCGAGTGAATGACCTCTGATCTGGATAGGAGCACAATGCGAAGTGGAAAATACTACAGGATCAACCTAGAAGGAGATAGATTGGTCTATAGTCCGGTAAGAGAAGCAACTGCGCAGAATCCTCCTAGTACACCACTTTCGAACCATCATAGGGGTAATAATTCGCCTACGCCTCCACTGCCACCAGAAGACGACATGGCTGTGCACATGAAATTTCTGAATTTTAAAGATGTGGGGGATGAAGACATGGATCAGTTCTGGTTTGTCACAGAATCAGCATGGACTGTGCAGAACGTAGCTAGTGATGCGGTGAAGTGGGCATAGCTATCCCTTGCCTTTGAAGGAATAGTGTTGGAATGGTACATGGGATACATCGGCCAGCATGCGAACGCAACCATTGAGGAGGTTAAGAATGCTTTGAGGCAACAATTCAAGAAGCCTAAGTCCTACTCGCAAATAGTGGTTGATCCCAAAGATTTCAAGCAAGGGCCCTCTGAGTCTATGTGGGAGGCTGATCAACAACTGAAGAAGGTGATTAGAGAAGGAGGATTCCAATATTATGACAAACAACACATGGAATGGTTTATTGCTATGTTTCTACCTCACCTGCGCGTACCTATGGGGCACCAAACTTTCGAATCACAGGAGAAGGCCTTGGAAGGTGCCATGAATTTCGAATCTGCACCTCGAGACAAGACTCAGCTGGGCGTTCAACAGATCCAAGGACAACTGTAAGCGATACACATAGAGATCTAGAACCTGTGAAAGGAATGAGGGTCAGAGGCTAGCCTCAAGAGATGGTGCATACGATGTCGGGTGAATGGCCATACTAAGGATAATTGTCCTCTGTTAACAAACTATATGTAAGCTGGGGGACCTAGCCCATTGCGCCCTAGGGAAGCTGCGGGACCCAGTGGGCCAGCGCTATGGTGCGATGATTATCACATCGCAGGGTTGCACAATACCAACCACTGTCCCCACCTTGCTGCATACGTTCTAGAGGTAAAGCAGTAGTGGTGTAGGTTCTACAGTTCAGTGGGACATGATGAACATAACTGTTGGACGTTTGATTTGATGATTGATCGAGGAAACTTGTACAGAGTACAATTAGACCCTGTGTCACCAATAACCCCCACAAGTATAGTGGCTCCCCATCAAGGGGCAGGGGTGGAGGCTGAGGTGGAAGCGTAGGTCGGGGCCAAGGACAACTGATCTATTATAACTATGGAGAAGTAGGGAACTTTGAAAGAGATTGTCTGAATCCTATGAGGCAGTCTTGCCAGTACTGTAGACAGCTAGATCATGCAATTGAATATTTTCCAATCTTGATAGCAAAAATTCAGGAGAAGCAGCCAACACCTACGCAGAATGTGCAGAGGGTAAAGGTTGAGCTACGAGACAAAGATCCAAACATAAATTTCATAACATGCAGTGGAATGGCCACAAGAGGACCTGGGGAGAAGGCTATGACTAGATCTCTGATCCGGCAAGCTATTATCAAACAAGAGGGTTTAAACCTAAGCAAGGAAAAAGAAACATTTATCGTAGCTTGAAAATAATTTGCGAAGGTAGAGGAATCTACTTCTTAGACACCTGCAAACCTTAAGGCGAATCAGGAGGTCAAGCCCTTTTTACAAGCATTTATGAAGTTGATACACAACCCAACGGCTATAGAGAATCTTCAGGCATTAATAGATAGCTGTGCAGCACAACCTAGCCTACCCCCAGAAATCAGGGATGTGCACAAACTATACAGGTATAAGAAATGCACTGGTAGGGAGATGTGGTTGACTGCACAGATTGGTGATTATGAGATGGATCAGGTTATTTTGGACCTAGGGTCAGATGCGAATGTATTACCTAAACAGACTTGGCAACGAATGGGAGAACCTAATTTGGAATGGTCCACTATCCATCTATGCATGGCTAATCAGCAAAATATTATACCCTTGGGGAGACTATAAAAAATCATGGTGAATATCACAGGAGTAAAGGCCCAGGATGATTTTGAAGTAATTGAGATCGTAGAAGATGCAGACCCCTACCCTGCGCTCCTGGGCTTGGATTGGGTCATCGATATGGAAGGTATCATCAACCTAAAAAAGAGAAGCACGGTGTTTGAGAATAACAGTACAAGGGTGATAGTACCATTAGATCCTGTGGAAGGTGAATGATACACAGAGCTAGTGTGCGATGAAGAGGAGGTCGATCACATTTATAAGTTGACTGTGTGGGATGAAGATTGGATCAACCCCATAGCGGAAGGAGTACTCTGTTGGGAAAAGGACAGTGAATTCTTCTCTGACTATGAGGGGGAGATGGAGAATTGGAAAAACCGGTTGCAAGATGTCTTGGCGTTGCGATATCTCCAAGTCACAAGGAACTTCTACTACATTTCCTTAGAGGTAAGAGACCTACCCTACTTTGATGTCTCTGGTAGCATTAAGGAATTTTTGCGAGCATTCGAAGTAGAGGTTCCCAAGGAATGAAGGCTATGGGCCCTTAAGCTAGCCACGTGTGGGACACCTGCGTGCTGGTGGGAGACGCATGAGGAGGCATTCCAAGATTGGGAGGAATGTCGGGATATGATTATCCTACGATTTGAAGGCCCAACTGGTGTGCGGGTCAAAACTTTCCTTTGATCGGAAGATCCACGTGAATATTTGTTTGCATGGGAAGAACAGTGGTGTGACAAGACGACTAAGGAGTGGGTTCACCTGCTAATTCATGACCTAGGGCCACTTCCATCTGCATGGTACTTAGATGTGAAGCTACATCGGCACACCTGCCACTAGGGGATGTTGAAGGAAGAGTTCCTAGGAACATTTGGGTTAGTAAGCAGGACCAGGGCGCTTGACATAGTCCTGAAAGACATTGACGCTAGGGAATGGGGTAGATCACACCTATTTATCACACCAGAAATACCCACATGGGAAACACAGATACCAAGCATGGTTAGCTACCATAGCCTAGCCCCAACAGAGGGTAAGGATGATCCGCGAGCTACGTCTGACTCAAAATTGGAAGGGGTGCACACGACTATCGAGCCGCTCATGCTGCAAATGGATAGCAATGGGATGCACCCTACGTTGGCTAAGAATAGGGATACAAGAGGCAAAGTTATCATATATTAGGCAACTCTCACAACAAGGAAATAACTGCAATCACTCCTCGGCCATGCAGGATATTACAAAAATTTTGTTTGGGAACATGCACTACTTACAGTGCCTATGAGAGACTTTTTTACGTAGGGGATCAGGTCTAGTTGGGATGACACCTGTCGAAAAAACAGGTCTTTGGTTAAGAAGTACCTTAGGAACAAGCCTGTGTTGGGGGAGGATGCGCACGAGGCGTGGGTGTTTAGTCCAAGCTCAACAAGTACGCAAAATGCACAGAGGGAGTGAAAAGTGACAGTTGGAGCAGTAAAATCGGGTAGAAAGGAGGAGTTACCGTTGAATGGAGCAGGCGGCTAGAAATTAATGGGGAAATTCCTTGAGATTTTTTACCATTTACTGGGGGGTAAGCTCTGAGTGACATTTACCCTACCGTTGGACAACCATAGGCACTATAAAGTAGGATGCTAGCTCAGACAACAATTCTGTATTACTCCCGTATCCTGTATGTATTTTTTCTATGTTGCACAATTTTCTGGGCATGTAGCATCCTGTTCATGGAAAATCAACCCACTCCCACTGTCGATAGGCCCCTAGAATCAAGCATCCTTATTCCCACTAAAATACCAGCTCCTAGTCATGTGGAAGCTTTGGTACCTACAGAACCTGAACAGGAGGAAGTCATGATTGGGTCGGGGGACGAGGAAATCTATGGGATAACTGCACTTTGGCTCCCTGGGGGGAGGAGTGTCTTCATCCCTGGTGAACAGAGCATCGAAGGGACCTACGTAACTATCGACCCCAAGGAAAACACAGGATCAAGCGAGAGGGGTTTGGATGTAGTCGCGGAAAGGGACTCATAGCTACCCCAGATCGTCGAGAAGGACGTCGGGGCCGGTCTGAAGCTAGCACTGAGTGTGAAAAGGATGAGTAACTAAGCTACCACCTCCCTCTAGACTATAAAGTGGCCAAGCGAGACTGAAAAAGGGCCCTAAAAAAAGCAGCGTTCCCAACGCTAGGAATATGATGTGACGATCACGCTCACTGAGGGTGACCTCGAACAAATCACGGACGCACTTACACTAGCCATAGAGGATAGATGGGAAGCCATAGCATAACAACAGAAGGCTGCAATTGACACCTTTCAGGCCGAGCTCCGCACCCTCCAGTGGAAGGCAGATACGCTGCAGACCAGCGTAATTCAGAGATGAGATCCCTTGGCAATCAGCAGTACCGTGCTAGCACATAAAAAAAGCCATCTTAGTTTCTTTCCTAGCACTACCCTGGTCGGAACCCAACTCCAAATAGATACATGGGTACACTTGGATCTGGCTAAGTTACTCAACGAGGCATTACAGGGTCTCCACACCACCGTGATCTGAGAAACCCACCAATGAGACCTGGAGGTGCATCAACATCTCGGTATGGCCAAGCAGGCCCTCACACGGAAAGACGCAGAAAATTCCATCGCTATATCGCAGCAGGTGGAGCTTTAAATAGTAATCCACCAGCTCTGCACGAAGGTTCTGGATAGAATCCCAATCGCAGCTACACCTCGGGCCAAGGTAGAAAGTATGGTCACAGTCGTAAAAGCATCTCATACGAAAATGCAGACCATCGAGGCACAATTAGAGAAGCAAATCTTTGACTTACAAGCCACATTGTAGCCTACCATACTGCCAGAGGTTCAGGCCCAACGCACTGTGCTGGTGGCCGACGCTATGAAAAAAATCACAGAGCAGATTTCTCAGGGCACCCGGTTGCTAGAATCAGATATGCAGCTCTGTACCATGGTCCAGTTCAACTCGGTCCTCTGAAAGGTCAATCAGGACTTACGACAGCAGGAAGAAGCTTTCACACAGGTCGAGGCTACATTTCCCACCTTAGTGCATACACTACAATTAGCACATTTGCAGACTAGCGACACTCTCCAGGATGCGATTGAGAAACTCCGGCGCCAGAATCACATCATCGAGGAGCAATTAAATCCATTGGCTGCCATAGCCCTCCAGCTCTCACAAGATGCAGATGGTACGATCACGCAACTAAACCAGACATTGGAAAACGTCACTACGGAAACTGAAGGGCCAACATCCCAAAATCTTGTGGACCTCATGCAGAGCGCCGCGGCCCAGAGTCAAAAGGTGCTAGCTCCACTAATCGCCACCCTCACTGCACTACACACACAGGTGGAGAGCCTACCGTCGTAGTGACTCGGGACAAGCCACAATATTGTGTTCGGGGACTGTTGGAATAGGGTCCCTTGCAAGCTGTGAAACTGGTCCATCTTGTACATTTTTTATTATAGTTAGTCTAATGCAGGGGTTTTGGGGTGGGTCAAAGCCCCTAAATCATTGTAAATGGGTCAAGGGTAGACCAAGAGTCCGCAAACCACGGTTTGCAGACCATTGGATGCATAGGCTAAAACAGTATAATATTTGAACATTTTTTAGTCTATGGGTAGATTGGAAAAAGAGATTGATGCTAAGCGTGAATTGATAGATCTGGTTAGGGTTGTTGGGGAAAGACTCCTACTGCTGTGTGCACGGAGCTTCTCTGTCCTATTGTGTGCGGACCCTGTTGTTGTGTGCACAGGTTGGGTTTTGGGTATTGTAAGTAGATCGGAAGGATTAATGAATGCGGAAGTATTGTTGGATGTTGAATCTGTTGGAATCACTGTGATATGAATCTATGATGCTTGGTTGATTAATATATGTTGATGTGTTATTAATTTAATCTGCGAACATACTTATGTTACTTGTTTATGCTATGACCTGGGTCTGTTCTATTACATTTCCTGCAAGAAGATCTGGAATAGCTGCGTTATCTTTGTATGATTTCATGATCTGTTGATTACTGTGAATATCATTACTGTTGCGCACATGGATGCGAAGGGAATTTGTAGATCTAGGCTCTATGATATCAGGTCTGGTCACTATAAGACTGAACGTAGCTCTACTTCACTTACCTACTGTTGAGCCGTTAATATGCCATTATTATTATCACTTGTGAACGCTTATTCCACCCATTTCTACCATTCTTCATCACGTCATTTATTATAATTTATTATTTAAATCCATTTTATGATGATTTATGCTTCTATGAATGAATATTATTTATTCTCCTTTATTTCTAATAAATTGATGATTATGCATGATTTTATCAATGATAGTTTTAATAAATCAGTTGTAACATTATTCACCATTTTTAGCCTCCAAGATAATTTCCGGATTGAAGATTTGATCATTAAAAGTGCCAACTCAGAAATTCGCTGGAATAAGAAGTGACGGTTTTGCGGTTGAGATTTCGAGCAAATGAAGCAGAATCTGGAAAATCCGGAACATGGGTTTTGTCCAGAACGGACCCAATTAACTTTAGCAAAGAATGGTTTGCCCAAATTCGGCTTGTACTGAGAGAAACGCAGGGTTCTTTGAGCACGATTTTCTGAGATTTGTTGTTGCGGCCGTCCTCCAAATCTCAGCTGCAAAGCCAAATTCGCCTTGTTCTTGTTGATCAAATGGTTAGAAGCAAACTAATTTTGTAATAGAAATCATGTTATACTTATCTTTATTGTAACTTCTCTCTGATCTCTCTCTATTTAAATGAAAACAGAGATCAGAGATGGGGATGATTGGGGATGGATTCGAATGATGGAATTGAGGATTTAGAATTAGAGATTTAGAATTAAGAATTCATGATAGGATAGGAGGAAGAAAGGATTGTTGCATGATGTAATTCTCAAGCATTTGCTGTTGTAATGATTTCACACTTTAATGATTAATACCTGATTTGGGAGTTGTTGTTCATTCTTTTCATCTGAAGTAGCCCAGCAGCATCCGCTGGTGGCTAAGGGCCCAGCCTCTGGTGGAGTACGCTGCTGCTGTATTTTATCTTTCCGATTTCTGCCATGTGATGGTTTGGTTTCCTTCTCATTTCTTCAAATTGTGTTATTCAGCAATCTTTTGTTTATGAACATTTTGCAGAATTGTGAAATCATAATTGGATTGCGTAGTGACAAAATTATTAATCATAACTGGAATTGTCCTGCTCTTAATTCTAATATAATACTGCGCTCTCTGATTAAGATTGTGGTTCATTTAATTGCTGTTTATTTGTAATTGCAATTGTTGTCAATTATGTTACTATTCAATTATAACTGCAATTGTTGTTGCTTCAATAACTGCGATTAATGTTCATGCTGCTGGGTTAAGGTTGCTGATTCAATTACATCTGTAGTTGCTGCGCATTTTTATTTCATTAGCTTTGTTGTTCAGTTTTCCAATAGATTTAGTTGTTGTTCCTTTTCCGCAAGGATTTGCTTTTGCCTTTTAAATGTTATTACAGCAAGTATGTTTATTCCATTTCTGTTAGCAGCATTATTGATTTATCATTTTCAATTTATTGCTTTAGTATGGTGTGAGAGATCAACAACTGGAAAGGACATTGGCTATCGCTGCCTAAGTTCTCAGATTGTGGATCTTATTTATGCTTGATTTAATTTATATCAGTTAAACAAGGATAGAGTTTTGTTGTTCAATCCTATTTATAGAAATAGACGATGTTCCATTTCTTGTTATTTGCATTATCTTTGCTTTGGTGTGCATGTTCAGACTGGGAGTAGAATATCTACATATGCCGTCTAGCTCCTGGGCCTTGATGATCTTTCTTTTGGAGTGCCTTTTCAATTGCATCAATCTCTAGAGGAATGAGTTATTGCTATCAGATCCACCGATGTTTGTTGAGGTGAATAGTTGGATTTCGTAGCATTTGAGCTCTAGGTTATTGTTTGGATTTCTTCGTTTTCTCATTTACTTTTGGATTTTAAGCACTATATCGCAAAACATTACCTTTATAAATAGCCGCCCTGTGACCAGGCACACCTGAAATAAAAAGTCGTCCCTGGGTTGATAATTAATGTGAAGGTAATTAGGAGTTAAAAAGACCCTTTTTATCGCTCCACACCTACCCTCTCCCAGGATGTGGAAACCTAGTTCCAACACCCACCCATACTACTTTGGATGATACTTTGGCCTGCACATGCAGGTCACTGCTGAAAGGGCCATTAGTATAGGGGTTTGTTAGCAAACCTTGAGCCTCCGAACCTGGGTCAGGACCCCTCGATCCAACAGGTGCTACGCTCTATTTTGGGGCACGCAATTAAGGAAAAAATTACATTTTCATAATCCTTAGGCCAAGGACATCACCCTCAAAAAGTTTCAATTCATTTGGAGCAGAGCTGGTCCCTCAAAAGGGCCAAAAACAAGAAACAAATAACCTTTCTGCCCTCTTTTCAGCATTGGCACTGCGCCCTGCGAAGTCTTGGGAGAATGGATTTTTTAGCATGAAAATGGACACCATTCTGGAAACTAGAGGTATATTTGGAAACTATACAGGACAGGCTTTCCAATGAGCTATCATGGAGCTCATTTGGACACCGCATTAGGGGAATTTTGAGGTCTAAAATGGGCCTCCTAAGGAAATGTGCAATCAAAATCTACTTTATGAGAAACAATCACATTTTAGGGGATGACATTACCCCTAATGGTTGAGGTGGCATTGCTTGAGTTAAAGTTACTTACTTGTCACATTCTTAATGGTGGATAAAAAAACATGGTTAACCATGGTAGTGCTCTAAGTACTTTTAAATTGAAAGTAAAGTACTCATAATAAATGTCATTTCACACTTTTTGAATAAAATAATATTATTGTCATTTATATTTCGTGAAAGAAACAATGCATATCCCTATACATTTATTATATTATATTATTTTTATATAGTATATTAATTACATGTTATTATACAATTTAAATAATATAAATTTTAATTAATAACATATAATATAATTAAGAATTTATAAATTTATATTTATATTTTATTTTAATATTTAAGTACAAAGGACAAACGCATTAGTTGTTCAATGATAATGAATTTTTCTTGAAAAACTCATTCTTATTTATAGTCACATCAATACAATTTTTTTATTAATTTTATTTTGGTACAAATTTTGAATTGAATTTAACTATGGTTACATGGATTTTGGTGCAAAAAGTGAATTGCAATTTCATAAATATTATTTTATTGGTTTAGCTATTATTTTATTATTTCCTTAGGAGGCCCATTTTAGACCTAAAAATTCCCCTAATGGGGAAGGCCTCCAAATCTTAGCTGCAAAACAGGAAATTTTTCCAGATTTGGCGTTGCGCCCTTGGCCTGGCACTGCACCCTTGGCCTGGCACTGCGCCCTTGAAACTTGGTACTACATCCTTGCTAGAAAGTCAACAAAATACACTTGGAGATATTTTGAAAGTTATTGAGAATCCTTAAAAGTCAAATGATTCCCAAATTAACTCAGAAGTTAGCTTAGAAGTTATTTTTTCATTTATGAGTTTGGGATATTTGTGCCTTGGGCCTTGCATGGTCTCATAAGACAAAAATCACTTAAATGTGTAATTAATGACATTTTGGAACCCTAGATAGGGTTTTCTTCCTCATTTGGCAGTTAAATACTGCATTTAAGCCTCATTATTTTTGTTGGTTGTTGGTTGTTTTATGGAGATGAATACATAGACTTGGACTTTTGAAGAAATTGGCTTTGGATTTTTGTGATTGTTTTGGATTGAATGCCATGGAGCAAGCACTTTCATAGGATTCCTGAAGCTTGTTGAATGGTGATCTATTTATAATATTGTATTTGTTTCGTTATGTTTTACATATTTCCCATCTTTTCTCTTGCATTAGAACAGAAAGTTTAGGTTAAGACATGTTGTTTAGAGGCACCTTAACTATGTCTGCTTTCTATTTTTTGAATGTTTTCCTCTACTAGGTTTTCTTGGAGAAATTAGGAGTTCCATATTTATTCATGTCCATCTAGTTTGTTTCCTTGAGATTAAATCAGTAGAGTATGGCTAAAGAAGTTTATGGTTTTCCTTATCCTTTGGTTTTTCTTGAAATGTTGTTCTCAAGGCTTTCTTTGAAGTTTTCTAATTAGGGTTTAGGCTAAATTTTTTTATGTTTTTCCCTTTCCTTTAGTCTACCTTGAAATGGATACTTTGAAGGTCTTTATAGTTTGATTAAGGAATTTAGGAGTTCCCTGCTCTTTGATCATTACTTATGTGTTATCTTGCTTGTTTTCTTTCTCTGAAGGTAGATAGCTAGAGAAGTTAGGAGTTGCCTGCTCTCTAGGGTTTTTGGATTGTTTTTTTTAAGTTTACTTGATAAATCTAGGTCAAATAAGTTTATGTTGCACCCTATCCTTTGATTCTTTCTTATGCATAGTGCTCTTAAAGAGTTTTCTTGTTATAGTATATGTTAAAGTATTATTAACTTACCTTTAAACCTACTAAATTCACCATTTAATGTTAATTTCACTCACCTAAGCTATTAAGATCCATTTGGATTTGTTAAACTTGCCTTGTGAAACACCCTTGACCTATTGTATTAATTTTCAATACCTTTTGCAAACTCCATAGCCCATTGGTCTGAATCTCTCTCACTCTACATTTTCTACTTGACAAACAGCCCAACCAAACAAAACAAACAAATAAACCCTATCATTATAACTAGCATAAAATCAAAACCCTAAAATCAATCAAGTTGCATATTTTACACAAATATAGAGAGAGCCCTCTCTGAGTCTAAGAAGGCTAGGTCCTAGGGCTCCAAATTTGGTTTGATGTTACCCTTGTTCAATTTGGTCTTGCCAATCTGAAAAATTATAGGGACCTCACATAATGGCGACTCTGAGTAAGTAACAAGCTTAGACATTCCTTAAGAACTCATAAATCCCCTGTCAAACTTAGATAAGTCAAGTATTAGCCAACAAAGATATCTGGTTGATTTTCCTTACAAGCGTAATGGCAAACACACTAGGGAGAACTCATTAAAAATATTAGTGTTACATAAAGAACTCAGAAAACCAAAAAATATCTCTAGATTGGTATCCAATTATTGATGGTGGACAACAAAAAAATCTTCAAAACATTTAGCATCATCCACCTGGTGACTCCACTATCTTTCCAGTAGATCTAGTGACTCCACTATTTCTCACAGACTCCCCTGGGAATGCATTAATCGATCCTGATAGTATAAGGCACAGTCAGGGTTCTTACATGTTTTTAAATTCATCATTGGATGTTTCAGATACTGCTTTTTCTTTGCTAGAAACTAGCTCAGATATAATAGAATGTCAAAACATGGTTATTCAAGAAGGACCTAAAATATTTCCAAAGAAGACTATCCCTTTAGTTCAGAGTCTACACATGAGGAAAATGGAAAAACTTTGGCACTTCTATAGGAGTGTTGAAAGTTCTATCAGCAAAAAGTACTGATAAGGTAGGTGGTTTGCTCCTGAATGAAAACAACTTGCAACAAAGGAGAGAATAAACACTTGGTCTTGTAGAGAACTAGGGTTTTGTGCTTGATGGCCCAGTTGAGTGCCAAAACAGTGACCACTTGTAGAAATGACCTGGAGGAGGCACACAAAGCCAAACATGGAGAAAGTCTAGCAGAAAATATTGATGAGATAGGGAAAAAGGTGCGGTGAACTAGATAGAAATGAATGAACTTGAAAGGGATATAGATAACTTAGAAGACAACACTGATGATTGTTGTAAAGCACTCCAGACACCTAGGGCTTTGAAGAAAGTGGCCAGAGAAGGTAAAATGGTAAGTTGAACTCCATGGTGGAAGAAAAAGAGGATTTTGAAGATACTAGTGTGTGTATTCTCCCAAAGATGTCAAAATGAGCATATCATGCCTCAAGGAGCAAAAGGAAGGTCTAATTCATCACTTCAGTCACCTGTAGAGCAAAAGTGTAAAAAAATGTTAGTGAGAAAAGGTAAAGGACTTTAAACCTAAGAAAGTGGGATTGTAAAAATTAAATTCAAAACACAAGTCTATAAAAACTCATTTTACACTTAAAAGAATCATTTTTATCCTGCAAAAGATAAAAAGCACTAAGGAGAGAAGAAATTTTGAGTTTTCAAGCAAATTCGGGCAAAATATTTGTAGCATTGCGCCCCTAGAAGTCGGTGCTGCACGCTTGGCATTTTTCCCCATACAAATTCTGAAGGCGATGCGCGCTTGGAAGGTGGTGCTGCACGCTGGGGAAGGTGCTGCACTCTTTCCCAATATACTCAGTTAAGTTTTCCTTCAACGCTACGTGCTCATCAATTGGTGATGCACGCTCAGCCTGGCGCTACACCCTCAGCTTAGGCGTTGCACCCTTGGCCAGGAAGGGTTTATAAGCCCTCTAACAACTCAAATCACCTCAAACTACTTCCAAGCTCTTGTCAAAGGTCCCCTAAGAAAACCTTAAGGCTAAGTACATGCTATGCACCTATCTTCAAGAAAATTTGGTGTTTTCCTAATGAATGAAATCAAACCCTAAGATAAACCCTAAATTTCAAAAGCTTGAAATCATTGTTTGAATCTCATTTCATCTTCCTAGACAGAGTGTCAATGATAGAATGGGTATTTACACAGCTGGAGGGTTTTCATTGAGTTTTTTAGCCTCTCACTCATTCTCATACACCTAGACCCTCACTCACTCATCCCATTCACTTGCAAAGCTACCTCTTCATTACCATCTCTCCATCTCATTTTCATTTACACTCTAAGGTTTTATAAAGGAAAAGTTTACAATGTGAGAATACAGTGGAAATGGAGGAGAGGCCCAAATGCCGAGGCATGATCACAAAGGAGGAAATATAAATAGATTTGAACCCCTCAACACAAGGGAGCTAATGGCATCTCCCCTTACTGTTTCCTGTTTCAAGCATGTAGGATTCTATGAATTTTGTGAAAAGGTGCAGTAGGTGCAAAACCACCCTGAGCTAACTAGACTATTTATCATTAAATTTCATGACAAACAAGTTAAACTTGCAGGGGCCACCTTTGAATTGTCTACAGATGCCATTTCCAATGCCACATGCATACCTAGTGTGGGTGAGAAATGGTTCAAGCAGAAAAACCTAGACATGAGTTACTTTGAGCCATATCTAAAACCTAGGTATAAGGATCACCACAAACCTATCTTCCCTTTTTCACATCTTCTTGATAGATATGCACCCATGATGAGGATCATAATGAAATATTTCACATGTTAGGGAATATTTTCCTGCCTTTACTCATACCACATCAGGTTTCTTATACATTTTACTAGAGTAAGGATGTTGCACATACCCTATTACCTCTACAGAAGCATTGACAAAAGGGCCTATATAGTGCAAAAGAGAGATTTTCCTCAACAGATGCAAAGCCTTTTCCATCACTCACTTATCAAAATGGTTGTTATGCACCAACTATAGGAGAAAGGCATTCCATGGGAGACCTTCATTACCAATGAGGTTTTCATCACTCCACAAAGCCATCAGAAGCAAGATGTCCCTTCAACTTCTCATCCTCCCACTCCTCCTTCACCATCACACCCCACTACTAATGCATCACCATCCACTCACATTCCCTCACCTAATGATGACCCTTCCACCTCACCATCCACTCACATTCCTTCACATCATGATGATCCTCCTTCATCACCTTTTCACAATCCCTCACCATGATCTCATGGTACTATCCGTCACCATCCTCTCATGGTACTAGTGCATCAAACAGTGAAGAAAGCAGTGAGTCAAAGGGCAGTGAGGAAGAAAGCAGTGAGGTAGACGACAGTGATACAGATGAAACTGAGATGGTTGAAATAGATAATTTTCCTTTGACCTATCAAAGTGATCATAGGCAGGTGTTTTCTCCAGAGATTGTGGAAGGGACCATGCCTTCTACATCAACAAAATAGCTAGACAAAGGTAAGGAAAATGTCAATGTTGAAAAAGAGGATGAACATGATATTGAACAAGAGTTTCAGCTAATTCACCTTGAAAGTGTGAATGAGGAAGAGGAGAGGATCAAAAGCATGCTGCTCAAAAGCAAGGATGCCCAGATTAAAGAGCTGAAAGAAAATCTTGGTAGGGCTAAGAATATCATAAACTTCCTTGAGGCATAAAACAAGCAGTTGGAGACAGAGAAGGCCATCAATGAGGTCAGAGATATCAAAGCTTAGAAAGAGGCTAGAAAAGCCAAGGCTAAGCTAGATGAGACCTTGGGCACTCTTGATGACACCGAGGATGAGGAAGAACAACTTCCTAGGAAGAAGCCAAGGACAATTGGATTGAAGAAAGCCTTAGCCAAAGAAAGAGAGCAAGAGACAGCATTGGCAGAGCAACTCACTCCAAGTGAGCTGCTTTCCATGGAAATTAGTTATGATAGGGAATCTTGGCTAGAGAGATCAAATTTACACCTAGAGGATCATCTTGATAAGGCCAAGATAGACCTTGACATGCAAAGGAAGATGGAAAATCATTATGCCATGAGGAAGATAATTGCAAGGGCCAAACTCAAAAGAGCCCTTGCAAATATTCAATTCCTAAAAGAGGAAAAGGAGAATGAAAATCTTGATATCCTTGGTTATGTATCCCTTCAAGCTTCCCAAACATGATCAGCAAGTTAAGATCCAATTTTGACACATTTTTTTTATTTTTTGAAATTTTGACAGTTAGCTAGCAGAAAAAGGGCCAAGTGCACAACACCACTGGTCATGCCCTCCTTTTTAGGGCACCCAAATGAAGAAAAATTTACATTTTCATGATCCTTAGGTCAAGGAAATCACCCTCAAAAATTTTCAAGTCATTTGAATCAGAACTAGTCCCTCAAAAGGGCCAAAAACAAGCAAAAAATCACCTTTTTGCCCTCTTTTTAGCACTGGTGCTGTGCCCTGAGCAGTCTTGGGAGAATTTATTTTTGAGAAATAAAATGGAAACCATTATGGAAACCAAATGTAGCTTTGGAAACTAGACAGGATATGCTTTCCAATGAGCTATCATGGAGCTCATTTGTACACCGATAAGGCCTCCAAATCTTAGCTGCAAAACAGGAAATATTTCAAGATTTGGCGCTACGCCCTTGGCCTGGCACTGCGCCCTTGAACCTTGGCATTGAGCCCTTGCCATAAAGTCAAAAAAAGACACTTGAAGATATTTTCAAAGTTATTTAGAGGCCTTAAATTTCAAATGTTTCCCAAATTAACTCAGAAGTTAGCTTATAAGTTATTTTTTCATTTATGAGTTTGGAATATTTGTGCCTTGGGCCTTGGATGGTCTCATAGGACAAAAATCACTTAAATGTGTAATTAATGACATTTTGGAACCCTAGATAGGATTTTATTCCTCCTTTTGTAGTTAAATATTGCATGTAAGCCTCATTATTTTTGTTGGTTTTGGTTGTTTTATGGATATAAACACATAGACTCGGAGTTTTGAAGAAATTGGATTTGGAGCTTTGTGACTATTTTGGATTGAATGCAGTGGAGCGAGCACTTTCATAGGATTTCTAAACTTTTTTTAATGGTGATGTGTTTCTAATATTTTATTTATTTCCTTATTTTTTACATATTTTCCATCTTTTCTCTTGCAGTAGAACAAAAACTTTAGGTTAAGAAATTTTGATTAGAGGCACCTTAACTTTGTCTGCTTTCTATTGTTTGAATGCTTTCCTCTACTAGGTTTTCTTGGAGAAATTAGGAGTTCCCTATTTCTCCATGTCTATCTATTTTGTTTCCTTGAGATTAAATTAGTAGAGTATGGCTAAAGAATTTTATGGTTTGCCCTGTCCTTTGGTTTTGCTTGAAATGTTGTTCTCAAGGATTTATTTGAAGTTTTCTAATTAGGGTTTAGGCTAAAGAAGTTTATGGTTTTCCCTGTCCTATAGTCTATCTTGAAATGGATACTTTGAAGGTTTTTATAGTTTTATTAAGGAATTTAGGAGTTTTTCTGCTCTTTGATCATTACTTATGTGTTATCTTGCTTGTTTTATTTCTTTGAAGGTAGATAGATAGAGAAGTTAGGAGCTCCCTGCTCTAGGGTTTGCTGGATTGTTGTTTTTAAGTTTACTTGATAAAGCTAGGTCAAAGAAGTTTATGGTGCACCTTGTCCTTTGATTCTTTCTTATGCATACAGCTCTTAAAGACTTTTCTTGTTATAGTATATGTTAAAGTATTCTTAACTACCCTTTAAACCTACTAAATTCACCATTTAATGTTCATTTAACTCACCTAAGCTATTAAGATCCATTTGGCTTTGTTAAACTTGCCCTATGAAACACCCTTGACCTATTGTAGTACTTTTCATGACCTTTTGCAGACTCCATAGCCCTATGGTACGAATCTCTCTCACTCTATCTTTTCTACTTTACAAACAACCCAACCAAAAAAAACAAACAAACAAACCATATCATTATAACTAGCATAAAATCAAAACCCTAAAATCAATCAAGTTACATATTTTACACAAATATAGAGATAGCCCTCTCTGATTCCAAGAAGGCTAGGTCCTAGGGCTACAAAGTTGGTTTGATGTTACCCTTGTTCAATTTGGTCTTGCCAATATGACAAATTACAGGGACCTAATACCACCTTCCCTACCACATCACTTCCCCCTCCCCGCACTTCGAACTTCGCAGGTGTAAAGTGATAGTGTTGAAGAAAATGTTAAATTTTGTGATCTGCGGGCTGTGGGCTGTCCCAACTTCCCTACCACGTCACTTCCCCCACCATCCATCGCAAAATCACAACCTTACCTGTTTAACCACTATTTTTCATCCCAAATATTTCAACTTATCGTTTGAAGCACCCACAATGTACTGTAATATTCCGAAATTAGCATGCAGCTAATTGGAATATTAAAATCTAATTTTTCTTCCTCGTTAGAAGAATAAGAGGGTAGGGAGACCCATAAATCTCCTTATTAGGAATAAAACCACTCCAAATGTGAATGGAGGGCATCAAAAGAGTTGGATAAAGCTCCCCTATGTGTGAACAAGGGAAGAAGCATGTGGACTGGTTCAACTTTGACCAAATCAACAGCGTTGGTATGGAAGTACTGAACATTCAATGAGGGATAGCGCAATTTTGGAGGGAGATCCTTTTCATGTAAGTAGTGCCTTTAATGAATTGGGCCAAGGGTGAGGAAGCTCACCAAGAATATAAGAAAAAGGATGGCAGCCATTGTGATCATTTTTTAGATTATTTGATTGTGGTTTGTTAAGACTTTGAGCTCTCTTTATCTATTTAGCTAAGATTGCAGTGTTGTTTAGCACAAGGGTGTTCCCGAGCAGGGATCCCACCTCTATCCTTGAGAAGCCTCAAAGGAAGAGAATTTGCACTACATTTCCACATTTCAGAATTTGTCCAAGCTATAGCTTTCTTCTACAGTGCAGATTCTATTTAGATATGTGCTGAGTTGCAGGGTGCAACAGTGGAGGATTTCTTCGGGCTATTTCTGAGTTTGTCTTCAGTGGAGGGAGCTTCCTTTCCATTGGTAGATCAGTAAATAAGGTCCCTGTGATTCATTTCAGATTTTGGCATCAGGCCAAGGCAACATCATCTCCTACAATGCAGTATTACTCCCTAATTGTGTTATTTCAGTGAGCAGATCCAAAGGAGGGTTTAGTGCCATCTTTGGGAGGTCATATCTCCATTGAAGGGATCAACCCTTCATTGAGAGAGTCTATTGGAGGAGTTAATTCAGATCTACATCAGATTCAGCCACCTCCTTTTAGGTGCCCAGTTGTAGAGTTTATTCAGCCCTAGGGCTGCATTCCAACATTCTGATATTTTGTGTATTCCCAGAAACCCTTCCTGGGTTATCTAGAAAAAGTGTATGAGAGCATAGATCTCCAATTTTGAGCCTTGTTTGAGCATGTAATATCAGATCCATTTATTTATATTTCCTAGCTGCAGTATTAGTGATTAAAATTGTGTTATACTTGCTTCAGTGTTTTGTGTAGCAGTATATTACATGATTTGGGTGCTTTTGGGCATTGGAGGCTTCTTTTGCCTATCTTGAGGGACTTGATCCCCAAATTCTTGTAATTATTTATTGTTGTTATACATAATACCATGAATCTATTGTTTGGCTCATATGTAATGTGTTAATACTTGCTGTTATTTCCATTATTATGAGCTATATTCCTACTTTTCCCATTTGGGAATATTACAGTGATATCATAGCATAATCTTGGCGCAGCCTATGGATCTCAGCCATTATGCTATCAAGAGAATAAGAAGAAGCTTCTCACAGAAAGGAGAAGACTCACAATAGAGACAAAGGAAAGTCTCCATTATTTGGAGAAATGGAGGTAAATAATTTTTCGGAACTTCTTCTCGAAGCTATGCATGAGCTTAACAAAGAAATCAAGGGAATGAGGAGGGAAATACATGAAGATCCCTCAAGAAGGTTTGCACATGGAGAAAGCTCCAGATATTTATATTATGGGTGTGAGAATTCAACCACACAATCAGATCTACAATTCTCTACCATGCCAATGTTCATAGAAAGAGAGATTGAGGAAGGAGATGTACCAAAGGAGGAGACTCTTGGTGACTATCTTCAAGAGTGTGAATCCCAATGTCAAAGATTCAGAGATCATATAAAATTCCCAAGGTTTTGCAAGATCAAGGAGAATAGAAGACCTAGCAACCATGATATAAGCACAAGGTGAAAGCGGCATGATTTGGGTAGATTCTTTCTATCTACTTTTGATGGGTCACCTAGATGTACAGCTAGGGCTTGGGTGAAGCAGCTATACACCTATTTGCAGCAACACCAAGTTTCAAAAGATGAAGCCATTAGAGTAGCAGCGCTGCATCTTGAAGGTAAGGCTTATGCCTAGTGGTTTTATGAATCTTCTTCATTAAATAATGAAAATATATCTACTTATGCAAGGTTCACTAGGATATTAGTGAAAAGGTTTGATGAAAACCATTCTAAAGCATCCTTGCTTGAGCTAGCCAAGCCTAAAAAAACAAAACCTTTGCATGGGTTGGAAGGATCTATAAACCCAACTCCATTTCAGAATACTATTGAGGGGGTTAAAAACTTGTAGAACACCTTGCTAGAGGCAAAATCCCCAATTCAGAAAGAGCTCTCTTCTCAAAAGGAAGACATGGAGATCTCTTTTTCAAAAGAGGAGAAAAACAAAGAGCCTCTTAATTTTGATTAGGTAGCCTCCATTCATGATGAAGGGGAAGAGAAGGCAAGAGGTAACAGTGTCGTCACATCAAGAGCATATCTAGTACCTCATGGAGAGGGAGATGGGGAAATTTCTCCAATGAGAGGAATTCTTGTACCCTTGCAAGAAATTCCAAAGAGTCTCACATGTGGAGATCAAGGCACAGTCCATAAGCAACAAGTGACATCATTGATAGATTGTGAGACCTTGAAGATGAAAGAAGAGGATAGGGAGAAGGATCAGCATCATATGACTAGGAGCACACACCCCTATCTATTTCAGAAGGTTGATTCACAAAAGAGGTAGACTGATTTGCACAGTGAGAGAAAGGAAAAAGTAGTCCACTCATATATATACAATCTACTCTTGGTATCGATGTCTCATTGCATGGAGGCATTCCACCTCGGAGACCACCAGATCAAGAGATGATGAGATATGCTTCACATTGGGTTGCACCATTCATAGATTCCGCAGGGGTGAGAACCATGGGAGGACTTGACACAACACAGAGATTCTTGGGTAGACTCAAGGAGGAGGGAGAGATTCTCCCAACATCATTATTACCCACTTTCACCAAACATCTTGCTCTGAGAGAAGATGTTTCAGGGATGGATGGCACCATCATGGTGCAAGGATACCACTCCATGGATTTGGAGAATCAGAGGCTACTTCCACATTAGGAGGAATATTCCACATATGGTAGAGGTTGGTGGCCACTCATGCTTACATTGGCCAAACTTAGAAATTTTTTGATGGGTGATAGCTTCCCATGGAAGGCTAGCCTCCAAAAACTTCCACCTTCACTAGAGCATGAGCAGCTGCAGGAGGAGCAGCAGAGGCAAGATTGCAGCATCCTGGTGTATGACTTTGGCATAGGATATGTCAAAGAAAATAGCAGCAACATGACAAGTGCTTCACATGATAGATCGACAGTGCTTTCATTATTCAGTATTGACCCATATTGGAGATCCCAACTATTAGTGTAATACTCCAAGGATCTCTTTTCATGTAGAGTACTTGATGGCCATTTATCATATGGGAGAGATGCAGTGAGAGATGAGGTCATCTATTTTTAGAGTTGGATATTCTTGACTAGAGCCTCTAAGCTCACCTTCTGAGCTTGTCTTCAGTGGAGGGAGCTCCCTTTCCATTGGTAGATCAATAAAGAAGGTCCTTGTGATTCATTTCAGATTTTGGCATTAGACCAAGGCAACAGCATTTCCTACAGCGCAATATTACTTCCTAACTGTGTTATTTTAGTAAGAATATCCAAAGGAGTGTTTAGTTCCTTCTTTGGGAGGTCATATCTCCATTGAAGGGATCAACCCTTCATTGAGAGAGTCTATTGGAGGAGTTATTTCATATCTACATCAGATTCAGCCACCTCCTTTCAGCTGCCTAGTTGCAGAGTTATTCAGCTCTAAGGATGCATTTTGGCATTATGATATTTTGTGTATTCCCATAAACCCTTCCTGTGTTATCTAGGAAAAGTGTATGGGAGCATAGATCTCCAATTTTGAGCCTTGTTTCAGCATGTAATATCAAATCCATTTATTTATATTTCCCAGCTGTAGTATTAGTGATTAAAATTTCATTGTACTTGCTTCAGTGTTTTTTGTAGCAATGTATTACATGATTTGGGTGCTTTTGGGCATTAGAGGCTTCTTTTTCCTATCTTGAGGGACTTGATCCCCAAGATATTGTACTTATTTATTGTTGTTATACATAATACCATGGATCTATTGTTTGGCTCATATGTAATATGTTAATACTTGCTGCTATTTCCATTATTATGAGCTATATTCCTACTTTTCCCATTTGGGAATATTACATGTATTCTTTTTAACTTGCGATGCGATTGGCCCCACCACAATGGCTCCACCCCCCACTTTTGGCTGCTTGCAATACATATCATATAATTTGAAACCCCATACACTTACCACCGAACCATTCACCACTTTGTAACTTCACCGATGCAGTGGGCTCCATCTTGCCACATCATCCTCCAATCAGCGCACATCACACTTCACGGACTTTAGCACTTACCTTATTTTCCCAAATTCTAAACTTTGGGATGTGCGATGTCGGTGGGTCCCTCTCCCTGCACTTCACACTTCTCATCTTTTGGATTATACCTTCACTAATTGATGTTAATATATGTGATTTGTGATGGCCAGCGGGTTCCACCTTCCCTGCCACATCACCCACTCTCCCCGCACTTCGCACTTCGCAGGATTTAAGGTTTACCTCTATGGCTCATAGCTAAACCTTTTGATTTTCGATTGCGATACGGTTGGGTCCCACCTGTGTACCACATCACACTTTTCCCCACGACACTCATTCTCAGACTCAGGCCCATAGTCCCATCACCCTGTCGCATCAGCGCTAAACATCCCCCACCTTATCCTCACCTCACCATCAACAACCCTCAATTCATTTCAGCACCCCTTCAGCTGCCGGAAGTTAATAAAGTGGGGGTCCAAAATGGGCGGTATCCATTACCACCTACCCCTCCACATGTCACACTCCCATTGTTTCACACCTCCCCTCTATTACCACTTACCACCTGAGCCCCCCTTTGAAAATATGTTTCCGCTGTCCTCCATCACCTGTCCACTCCACCCTACCACATCCCCTCCCACCAATATCATCATTGCACCATGAATGGTTAGGTCATTATCCAACGGACCTGCACCAACTAGACGATTACCCTCTAGCCAAATGTTGAAACTCGAACTCACCATAGCACCGAAGTTTACATTTTTGTTACTATTGAATTGCTATAGGTTTTTATATTCACAAACAACTACAGAGGAGATCACGACCAACATTGGCCGAATGGTAAATTGCACATCAAAGAAGGAACAACTAGTGCTTGGTAAGCCTGGTTATAGTCTCATTTCAACTTTTTCATTTCTGATCCCAATCCCCTTCGGTCTTACCCCTTCCCCAGTGTCAATTCATACCGTTTCTCCCTTCTCTATTCTCCTTCCCTTGCAGTCCATTCTCCATTGTAGGTGAAACAGAGAGTGAAAAATAAAAGCATGCTTCCCAAGGCAGATCAATAGCCTTTCAATCCCATGGTCTACCCCCAGGTAGACTTGGACCATATTCCATTAGTTTATAATGATTACAAGATCCATGAGACAGAGTCATACCTCGACATGTTTGATGTGTATTGTTGGCTTGAGGATAAGCTCCTTGATGAAGCAGATGGTATCAGCCTGTGGAGGACCAAGCTCCCACATTACATCTTCCCTAGAACCCATAGCTGTTCTCAGCTAATTAGGAAATGTCAGTATTGCTATGAAATTAAGAAAATAGCCATAGTGAACTCTACAGGAGATATTTTGTTTCATGTAAATGCCCCATCCAATCAAGAGATGTTACAGGCCCCCATTTTTGAGAACATTGTCCCTTTTTCATATGAAGCCCTTATAGGACTATACCAGGGATTAGATTTTTCCTTCAGGGCCAGAACCTTGGAGCTCTTCATGGCCCCCAATGCACCAATGCCTACAAAAAATCCCCCATATCCATCCACCACCTTCCCAAAAAAGACCCAGCACATTGTCACTACCTTGTATAATTTGTTAGGTTATCATAATGATCAGTGGATAGATGAAGCCATAATCGGTTTCTTGTATATCCTCTCTATAGATGCCAAGACCATTGTTATGTTCAACTATACTTAGTTCCTTGCTGATTAAATCCACAATCATTTCTTGAAATTTCAAATAGAAGGGGTATTCAAATACACCTTTGTGTTGGTGTACATGTTTACCTTTTTTCAATCAAGCAAGTTCAAGTTCGACATGATAAAGCAAGGTGAAGACTCTCAATCCCAATCTGTCATTTTTTGGAAAACTCTACTAATAAAAGAGTAGGAAGACTATTCATACAAGAGCATTGTATACCCTTTTATTCATCCAGAAATTAGTGCACTCAGCAACTCCATAGAGCCCAGTGTTGAAGTGTGGTTGGTGCACATATGTAAGAAATCACACCAACTTAAGGGGTGTGGTCTACCCACTTAAGTCATTAGTAACAGGAAGAAAAAGAAGTGGAGTCAAGCACGTTAGTGGAACAAGATAGAATCATAAGCATAATAGATAGAGAAAAAGCATGCATATATAAACTAAAACTAAAAAAAATAAAGAGGAGCTCTAAAAAGAGTTAAACATCTACAATAATATGAATGGTGGCTCTTTGACCCCTCTTATTGAGTGTTGGTAGGAAACAAGGATGAAAATTTACTCTCTTGCCAAAGAGCCCCTAGAACATGGGTTCTAAGTCCCGATGCAAGGATGCTTTTACCCCAAGCTTGCCTCGGTGCTTGGGACGAACTTGGTCATCCGTCCTGAGACGGATGTGTATTTTGTGACCGAGTTACTGCCTCATGGTGAGGCACTGAGGTATCCACTCCCTTCCGGGGGAGTGGATCTGGAGAGGTTTTGGAGACATCACTATGGTGGGGCGCCTCTTATAGAGAGATGCATCATTATTGCATCAGTGATAGATTTAGCATAGTGATGTGCTCTGGCAGTGATTGTGCAACTTGCAGGGTCATCGGCTCAGCATCGGGCATTAGGCCCACAGGTTGGAGTATTGCGCCGATTGATATCTAGGCATTTCTGTGATTTTGCTTGTTTTTGCTATGATGGGATGGTGGCGCAACTCAACAAGTTCCATAGTGGATTGAAGTTGTTTGCGTACGCTAGCATTTTGTGCAACATTATGTACAAGAGGGTAGTGTTGCTCAGCCCAGTGGTGGTGGTGCCTCCTGGGGGCCATGGGAGAATCGTATGAGGAGGTGGGCTCCAGTGATGCCACGAGGCAGTGGTGGCATGGTGGGGCATTACTGGAATGCCGCGACATAGGCCTGGTTCGAGGTGAACCCATATATGTTCTCACCATTCCCATATGCAGGGATGGACTTCCAGGGGGATCCAAACATGGGTCTCCCTCATGGTTATGCTTGGGGGCCAACAGGTACGTTTTCTACGTTTTCTACATTTATTTGAGTATATATGTGCTTATGTGTTTTTCTAGTGACACTGATATAGTTTCGGTTACTTTTTGCAGATGTTGGCGAGGTGGGTCATCCCGTTGCTCGGTTAGTTGACCACGGTCCTCTTTAGAGGCCTAGGGGCGATCTCGGAGGAAAGGGAGGAGATGCTATTGGATGATATGGTGGCAGACCTGGTGGTGGTGATAGCCCTTCAGAGGACGGCAGCAGCTCAGACGTTGCAAAGGCTGCGGCTAAGCGGCCTTGTGCCAACGCAGCAGTAGCACATGCAAATATGGCGGAGGCTCATATTGCAGAAATGACTGCTTGGGTGTCAGTTCTCGAGGATGCCTAGGTTCGAGTGGACCGCTTGAATTAGGGGATGCCTGCATGGGGTTTTATGGATGACCTTGAGGAGGTCCAACTGGATACTGTGATGGCCCACGAGAGGGACTATCAACTTGTTTTACGTCATGTGGTAGTCTCGGTGGTGACGGCAGCTCCAGTGGTGGCACCAAGAGCGGTTGTGGGTCTAGGTGCCCCTCTTGAGGGGGAACCACCCTAGAGCATTCTTGTACATGGGGAAAGCACCCATTATGAGGATGCTTCCCTTATTTTTGATGACTTTTTGTATCTTTGGGCTGACCGTTGGGTTAGAGACACTATTTTTGTACTCAGACATATACATTGTGATATATATATATATATATATGAGATATTTTTTAAGCATTACATGATGTGTCGCCTGTTTCGATTTATGGATGATGTTATCACCAACCTTAAACTTATTTCAAATTTACTGATGGAGCATCAAGATGGTCTCAAATTTTAGCCGCAGTTTCCTGGGTCATTTATCACCCTGACCGATCACTGCACAAACGGTGTGTGTATTGGTTCAACAACAAACAATCATACAGAATATGATGCCGTCATCAGACTTATGTGCGATGCCCTCCATCAGGGCATATGCCATATGCATTTCTACCTCGATTCCCAGTTAGTAGTATCGTAGTTAAACCAAACATTTTAGACAAGAGATACATATATGTTTAGAAAATATTTGCGTGCAAAAATATTAAGCAGACAATTTGACTATATCACATTCAAACATGTACCAAAGAGTCAAAACCAAATAGCTGATCACATAGCTAACAATATTCTAAACTGGAATGCATCTCGAATAAACCATCATACATAAAAACTAAAGATATAGATATGCTTATGGATATCTATATTTTTAGTTTTTATGTATGATGGTTTATTCGAGATGCATTCCAATTTAGAATATTGTTAGCTATGTGATCAGCTATTTGGTTTTGACTCTTTGGTACATGTTTGAATGTGATATAGTCAAATTGTCTGCTTAATATTTTTGCACGCAAATATTTTCTAAACATATATGTATCTCTTGTCTAAAATGTTTGGTTTAACTACGATACTACTAACTGGGAATCGAGGTAGAAATGCATATGGCATATGCCCTGATGGAGGGCATCGCACATAAGTCTGATGATGGCGTCATATTCTGTATGATTGTTTGTTGTTGAACCAATACACACACCGTTTGTGCAGTGATCGGTCAGGGTGATAAATGACCCAGGAAACTGCGGCTAAAATTTGAGACCATCTTGATGCTCCATCAGTAAATTCGAAATAAGTTTAAGGTTGGTGATCCATGGCGGCACTTTGAGTGTGTTTAATAAGTATTTTGGTTAAAAAAATTTAGTGGTTGGGTTTTGTGTACGTTCACTCTAGGGAAGGGTCATCTTGGCCCTTATGGGTAAAATTTCTTGAGGTAAAGGTCATTGATGGGGTTTCTGAGGCATGTCCCATCTGGTTCCGTCAAGATGTATGCCCCCTATTAGAGGCAATGTTTGATGATGTAGGGTCATTTCCACAAGGTTTCGACTTTCCTGGCCCTAGGGCTTCTTTCACGAGATCATAGCAGAGGACTAGTTCTCCCTCGGTGAATGAGCGAGGGTTGATGTCGTGGTCGAATGATTCCTTTACCATTTTCTTGTGGGCCTCGTTGTGTTGTAGTGACTATCATCGGCTTTCATCAACGAGCTCTAGTTGTACTAGGCGTTGTTCTAGAGGTTGGGTATCATCAAGGAGTTCGATGGCAGCGTGCAAATTTGGGATCTCGCGTTCTAGGGGAATCACAGCCTCAAACCAGTATACCAAGTGGAAGGGAGTGAAACCAGTGGATTTCTTTACAGCCGTGCATATGCCCATAGGGCGGAAAAGAGTGTGTGGTGCCAGTTGGTTTTATGGTTATTCACTATGCATTGTAACATAGTTTTGAGTACTTTGTTTATGGATTCTACCTGTCTATTGGAATTTGGGTAGTATGGTGAAGTGAATTCATGGGTGAATCTAAGGTGGTGAGATAGCTCCTTGAAAAATTCATTCTCAAAGTGTTTCCTGTGGTCGGAGACTAGCTATTTGGGGATGCCGAACCGGCCGATCACGTGGTTAAATAGAAATTGAGTGGTGGTTTCTGTTGTGTTGTAATATGTAGGCTTGGCCTCAGCCCACTTGGTGAAATAATCAACAGCCACAATGATGTATTTATGGTTGCCTGATGAGGCAGGGTTTCAAGTCATGAAGTCAATCCCCCATTTACAAAAGGGACTGGCGACAATGACAGGATGCAAAGGAACGGGAGGTGCTCTTGCTTTGTGGGTGAAGCATTGGCATCATTCACATCTTTGACTGCTGTGATGCAGTCACAAAATAGGGAGGGCCAAAAATATCCTTCCCGCAGGAATTTTTGGGCAGTGGCCATTCCAGATAGGTGCCCGCCGCAAGCACCTCCATGGCAATCCTTAAGGGTTTGTTCCGCTTGGTCATGAGTGAGGCATCACCGTAAAATGGTGTAGATTCCTTGTCGATATAAGACATCTCCCATGAGCAGATAGCGAGGGACCTGCTGGTGTATGTGCCGATGGTCATCTTGAGTGAGATGAGGTCTGAACTTTTGGGTTCGCAGGAATAGGATAATGTCTCTGTACCAAGGCTTTTCGGTTTCTACGAAGAAGAGATATTCATCAGGTAGTGAATCATTCACTGGTGATCCCTTGGTATCTCTTGGGAGGTCCGTAATGAACTCTGCTAAGGTAAGTGCCTTCTTGCTTTTAGGGGAGCGAAACTGTAAGTCATATTCTTGAAGAATGACTATCTAGCGGGCATACTTATGGTTCATTAAGCATCATGTGAGCAGTTATTTTATGGGATTAATATTTGCAATGACCGTAGTGGTTCTTAAGATGATGGAGTGGCGAAGTTTCTAGACTGCATAAATTAATGCTAGTGCAGTATTTTCTTCAGGCTCATATCTTAATGCTGGGCCTAATAGGGCTTTGCTGATGTAGTAGATTATGTGCTCCTTCCCATTTGGGCCTTCCTGGATCAAAAATTTAGCTAATGTGGACTCAGATGCTGATAGATACAGGATATAATATTTTTCATAGTCTGGGTGACTAATGAGGGGCGCTGAAGATAATTTTTCTTTCAACGCATCAAACGCTTCCTGGGCATAATCATCCCATTTAAATGGGATGTCCTAGCAGAGGAGACGCAGGATCCATTGAGTGCAAGTGGCATAATCTTGGACAAAGCATCTCAGAAAATTGGCCTTCCCCTGTAGGTTTTTAATTTTCTTGAGGGTTTGAGGTGTTGGTACCTCTTTGATGGCTTAGACCTTGAGGGGGTCCACACAAATGCTTTTTTGGGACACGATAAACCCTAAGAGTCTTCCTGTGCTGACGCAAAATACACACTTGAGGGGGTTCAAGCATAGGATGTATTGACGGCATCGTTGGAATACCAATCGCAGATCCTCGTGGTGGTCTAAGCACTTCTTGGAGTGGACGGTCAAATCGTCCAAGTAGGAGATGATAAGGTGTGCCAAGTCATGAAATATATAATTTATGGCCCTCTGGAATTTGGCTCCAGTGTTTTTTAGGCCAAATGGCATTACCTTGTATGTGAATGTGCCCCAGGGGGTGGTGAACATAGTTTTGTACCGGTCTGTATGGCGGATTTGGATTTGATTGTACCCATAGAACCCATCCATGAAGGATACAGCCTCATGTCCTGCGCAAGCATCATTTACCAGGTCGATGAATGAAGTGGGATAATTTTCTTTAGGACAAGCTTTGTTCAAATCCCGAAAATCGGTGCAAACATGTATGGTGCCCTATTTTTTAATGACGGGAACAGGGTTGGAAACCCAAGATGTATAGGCGATGGGGTAAATAAACTCAGCTTTGTGAAGCTTGTCGATTTCTCTCTTTATTGCTTCTACCTTAGAGGGGTGTAGTTGACATTGTTTCTGGCGCACTGGAGGTACGTCAGGCCAAGTGTCAATATGGTGCTCTACGATAGTAGGACTAAGCCCGGACATTTCTGAGTAGTTCCACGTGAAGATATCTCGATACTCTTTTAGCAATTGGGTATAAGAGGTTATTTCTTTTGGAGAGCATGCTGCCCCCAGTGATATTTCTTCGACCTTTGCAGGATTTTGGGATATGTTCACCTTGATGGTAGGTGATATGCTTGAGATATTTCCTTCCTCGAAAGCATTGGGCATTGGGATGGAGTTTTTGAACCAATCAAATTTCCCTGATGGAAGGAAATATTTTGATTCGATCGAGTAGTTCTCTTGTTATTTTGTCTTGTTAGGACTGAACGTGTGCTTGGGGGAAAAAGCAAATGGTGATACATTGCATCCCAAGGATAATCTGGCTCCTTCATAGCCTCTATGATCTCTTCATCTGAATGAAACAAGGACCCAAAGGGCGATTGTTCCTGCATAATGTTATGCTGAATGGGGTTAATCCGCATGGAGCTAGTTGAGAGACATGAGAAGGATTCCATCGTTGATGTGATGGAACCAGACACGGTCGACAGAATGCAGATATACTGGGTCTGCACTATCGTAGGTACAACTACTCATATTTGCAGCTGACTCGGCATCTATGGCAGATGAGAATACAACTCGAGTGATAATTCTGATACACGATGATATGAATCGTATATGGTGTGTCGTGTCATCGGCATTTGGTGGGGGCAGAATATCCCTAATTGGTCACCTCTCAGTTGACAAGAATAGGATGGATCTGTCCATCACATCCTCTTGGGTTGTTGAATTGTTCATGGATTCCTAGTCCATGCCATCTTCTTGGGAGAGGTAGACTATGGTTGATCGCATACAGGATAGTGTTGTGCAGAATCTTGGTATGTAGTGATAACGACGTACTGGGTGGTTGTCACCTCATATCTAACATGAATATGGGACGTCCATATTGGCGCGGTATACTGTATGGAATGGATACCATCATTGGAACATTTCCAAAGTTGGGCACTCAATTATGAGATGATCAAGTTCATCATAAAGTACGCACCTTTCGATTGGGGGAGGGGTTCTAGCGAGGAGCCTTTCAGGTGATGATCGTTCTTCCTGTAGGTACAGGATGATATGAGGCTCATCCCGACAGATTGGGTGGGGGAATTGTCTTGATAGGATCCTCAATGGCATGTAAGGTGTCCCTATATTGTGGGATCTCTAGGCAATGATGGGTATAGTGCCCGTAGTTTCTGCTGATAGCACATGCATGATTTTTACGCAATGCTTTGCCTTTAACTTTGGTAGTATGTTCCTTCTTACGGGAACGCAGCGTCGTGATGTCTATCTCAGAGCCAAGGAGTGGTTTTAATTCATCCAGCTCTCAGTAGATATGGGTAGGGTGACCTATTACATCGCATATGGTGCAAACTGGTGATTCTCGTTGTATGACAAGGGTCACCATATTCTTTCCTCTTTTCTCGGTTTTCTTAGCCATGATCACCAGATTTGCGATGGGAATTTCCTTTGCAGGGGTGGTAATTTTGACCATTTATTAGATGAGTGGGGCCTCCTCAGGACTGAGGGGATTCAATCCTGTGGTAGTGACGTGGGTGGCTCCTGTTCCCGCAGGGGGAATGAGGTACCAAACTGGTATTTCCAATGATATGTTTGGTAATACCAGTGTTTCTAAAACTTGTTGGGAGACGAAACCAACTGGGGGGGTAGAGGAAAGGGGTTTGGGAGGCAACGTAGGCTAGAGAGGCTGTCATGGCTAATGACTTGGTACCATTACTGCTTGTGTCTATGTTCTGACTAGCTTCAGTGCTTGATGTGGACATCATGCACACTGGAGCCCCTGTGACATCGGGTGATGACTTAGGGATTATGGGTGGATCTCCTAGGAATGAACCTAGAACGGACAACGGTTTGAACTGGCCGGGGCCATATTCTTGGTGCCATGAGAGACCATCCGAGGATGTATCTACATAGGGTAGAATTACATCAGTGTTTGTTAGGGGTCGCTTCTTGCTATGCGCCAATTTGTCTACAGTAATGATGTCGTCCTCATGGGGGAACATCATGATGCGGAAGAGGGAGGAGGCTATGGCTGACATGGTGTACATATAACTCCGCCCAAGGAGTATATTTTATTCCAAGTGAGCGTCCAAGACTTCAATGTGTATGTGGACCGTCTTTCTGATAAAGCAGACCGAGATGTTTTGGTAGAGGTTGACGAGGGTTGATGGACGACCGTCATATGCTCTAAGCATAATGATTGAGGTTTTTAGTTTGGGAGACCCTAAATTCTGCCAAAATTTTTTAGACATGATGCACGTGGATGCACCCTCTTCTATGACACATTAGTGAATTGTGATACTCAGGATTGACACTGGTATCTGGAAGGCGACCATGGAAGGAAGCCTAGGGGTGGCTTTGTCTAAGTCAAAAGACATTAGGCGTGTATCCGCAGGGTTGATAGTGCCTAACGTGGAAAGTAAGGCTTTCTGTTGTTTTGGGCATGATTGCAATGCTTCCAAAGCTGACATAGCAGTGGGAAATTGTGATAAATCGTCGACGATGCTATAATTATGGGCTGCTTTGGAGTAGTTTCTCGCTCGCCTATTAGGTCCCTTCACCATTTTTGGCAATGGTTCTATAGGCATATTTGAAATGGTCAAAGGTGCATTCAGTGCACTAGTACTCTCCCCTGACGCATTAGTGTCTGGTGTGGTGTCGTAATTGTGATTCCGTGTTTGTAAAAACATCTCTTCACCAATCATGTAGATTTCATGGCTTATTTTCCTGGAGTCATCTGGGTTTTGCTGTTGAGTGCTAACCGTCCCTTGATGAGGTAAAGGTTCTTGCATCATAGCTAGTTGCTGGGAAGATCCTCCTTGTCCTCGGTTACTCTGTATCTTCTTCAACTCAGGGAGAAAGGGACAGTGGTGAGTATAATGGCCATACTCACCACATATCAAACAAGAATGGTTTGTTAGGAGAGGTGGTATTTTTCTATTCCATTGGGCATTACTCGGCTCATCTCTCTGATTTCGGTTGGAGTTGCCTCCAACCTAGATCGCGGTGTGCATTGCTGGTTGTTTCCCCTTTGTCCAGGATTCCATTTTGGTTTTTATTTTTATTTTTCTTCACCATGTTAGGAGGGTAGTTCTCCTGGTTATATTGGTGTGGTTGGTTTTGGGACGGCTGCACAAATTTCACCTGTGCATTGGTCTGCATAGGCGGGTCTTTTGTTGGGGATTAAGCATAATGTGATCCCTGGTTTTCACCTAGCTATTGGAGGGGAGCTCTTCCGTCATTGTTTCTCTCTCCGTACTGGGTCCCCTGAGCTGGAGGATAAGGTCCTCCCTGGTGATACATTGGTGCCCTATTGATCAAATTTTGTTGAGGCATATGATGACTTTGAAAACCAAGTTGAGGTATGTTCTGGGTAGAACTGTACGTGTAACCGGGGTTTTGACTACTGCTTTCTAGGTAACCTTGGGTCAATGACCCAATTAGTCCGTCTGCAGAGTTCGACGCACCTGGAAATTCTTGATAATTTTGCAGGCACGCGGCATTTGGCAGGATATTTTAAATGTATCCTGACTGCGTATAAATCAGCTCAAGCTATTGGGCTTTACTGATGGTGTCCTCTTCAGATGTGTGCCTCTATTTCACCACATCCTTTGAAATCTCTATCCTAAGAGTTTTCAGGAACAAATATAAGAGAACCCGATCGTCGAGTTTAGCTTTACATAAACTACAACACTACCTCCATTCATGGATATGGTCCGAGATATGGACGGCGGGGGTTTGTCTAAACTATGTCAGTAATTCCATTCCAGAATCATGGTGAATGGGTAACTGAAAATAAATTAGGAATGTGATGGCGAGAGTTCCAAAGGTTCCATGTGAAGCTGAGGGTTGCTCCACATACCACTTCGCAGCTACTCCTGTCACAGTGCATTGAAATAGTCTCAATCGAATAGTGTCTTCAATGATAATGTTCGATGAGCACCACAAGTGGAAGGTCATGACATGATTACCTGGTTCTTACGCTTGCTTTCCTTCAAACTTTTCAATATTCGAAGGGAGCTTCGTGGGCATGGAATGCCATGTAGGGTTGTGTGCGATGGGTTAATTCGTCAGCTTCGTTAAATCGGGCAGATTCAATGAAGCTAAGAAAGGTGACTGGGAAGTTGACACCATTGCAATGTGCGAAAACATAGAGTTTTTGTTAGGAAGAGGGTTGGTTTGTGATGTACTCTATTGTGTATTCGGCTGGCTTCCCGAATGGGACGCACTCCTCTGCCCCCTAGGGGTTGTGGGAGTAGTGGTGTGTGGTGTGGTTTTGGGAGACCGATTAGGTATCCCAACTATGGATTCCTCAATAAAGGACGAACCAATTATGGTGGCAGCATTACGTCTTTGATGCCTAAACGGTGAAAGACCTGGAACCCCTCCTGGTAATGGGGGGAGGTCCAAAAGATGCCTAGATCGACGAGGTCTCATTGGGTCCATTCTAGTGTCAACTAGGTTTGGTTTTGGAAAACTTTGAGAGGAAAGAGTATATGATCAAAGAAAAATTCTGGTCACATACATAAAACAAAGTGAAAATAAAATAATTTTCCCTTTAAATTAATTATATGTGATCAAGAAATCCAAAAAGTGGTTTTTGTTTGTTTTCGTATGATACTCAAAATCCTAGAAGACTTATTTGTCCTCACACACTGAAATGTAACTGGGCCTTGAGAAGATATCTTGCGAGTGCTATCACAACATCCCGTAAGAGCTGGCGACCCCCCGAGCCAGCCGAAGAAAATCCACAAAGGTAACTGTAGAGGGTTTGGCGCTTTCCCGCACCATCACCTGTAGGGAAAGGATGCCCTAGTTTTGGTCGCTAAGTACCACCATCCCACGAGAGCATTCAAGTCTTGTTCTTCTTGGTAATTCAGATAATAGTACCGAGTATGTGTCGAGTCAGGTAGCCTTAATTGATATCGCACGCACTGCGCCTAAGCCTAACCCCCTCTAAAATGGGTCTCTGTCGCGCTCGGGTTTTCTTTTCTATGGGTTGATAGGTGGATTTGAAGATCCCTAAATAGTCAACTTCTATGTTTCAAGATGAAGAATGATCAAGGCAACTTATTAGATGCCTACCCCTTTATCCTAACTTAAGCTATAAATTCTTTTGTGGCCCATGTGGGGAGAATTTAGTGAGTTTTGTTGAGTTAGTTTTAGGTGTCTTTGATTTGCTTAGTGAGTGAATGTGTGTGAGCACAAAGTGGACAAGCACATATTTTGAATGTGTGGATATTCGATGATCCTTTTCAAAATCCCCTATTTAAACTATGTTGTATTGTTCCTTGCTCAAAAGAAAAACATGTGCGGATATGGGTCGCTTTCTATTTTTCCTAGTTAATCTATGTGATCAACGGGAGATGGTGAGTTGTGAATAGGGAGCATTCATATGCTTACCTAGGATCACTGGAGGGTGCAAAGGTAGCGAATATTACTTTCTCTTCTATAAACAATTCAATCCTAGTCCCGAAAATCCTAGTGCAAAAATTGAACTAAACTACTAACTTTTACACTAGAAAAAAGAAACTATCTATGCATGCATGGTCTTGGGCCACTAAATTTGGCTAGTTATCTAGATGTGTTTGTACCAAAATTTGAAAAACATAAAAAAAAATCAGAATGCAAGTTATTTCCCCCCCCCTACTTAAACTATGTGTGGATTTTGCAAAAATAAACTTGAAATAAAACTAACAGTAAGCCTACAAAAATCAACTAAGAGTGAGCTTTGGCAAGCTGCAGGGTACCAAAACCAGTGCTGGAAGGTGTATTATGGGCTGCCAAGCAATTTACAAGCAAGAAAAGATAGAAATAAGGGAGAATTTTCTCTTTATGTCTTTTGCGCGCAAAAGGCTGAAACAAGCGCGATGTCTGCATGCTGGTCAACTCTGAACGTGTGCCCTGGGGACGTCTGTGGGAAGAAAAAACACGCAAATTCATGAAAAAGTAATTTTGGAGTTTTTCTACTTCAGTCTTTCACTTGGGATGAGCTAGGGACTGCAATAGAAATCAGGGTAAATTCAGCTCCACTCCACAACACAGACAGAGGTCTCTACAAACAAGGCACAACCACATAAACTTGGTACTAAATGTTAGTGGAGTTTCCAATCATGTTGAAGTGTGTTTGGTGCTCATATGTACCAAATAACACCAACTTAAGGGGTGTGGTTTACCCACTTAAGTTATTGGTAACAGGCAGAAAAAGAAGTGGAGTCAAGAAATTTAGTGGAACAAGCTAGAATCATAAGCATACTAGATAGAGAAATAGCATGCATATATAAACTAAAACTATAAAAAAAAACACGAGCTCTGAAAAGAGTCAAACATATACAATAATATGAACAGTGGCTCTTTGGTCCCTCTTATTTAGTGCTGGTAGGAAACAAGGATGAAACTTTATTCTCTTGCCAAAGGGCCCCTAAAACATGGGTTTTAAGTCTCGATGCAAGGATGCTTTTACCCCAAGCTTGCCTCAGTGAAAAGTCTCCCTCTCTTTCTACTGTGGTGGACTGAACTTGTTGGATGGCCAAAAATTGAGTTGCCTCTATCTTCATATCCGGATCACACACTTCTGGTATTGCTTGGGAAATTCTTGCCAGCATAACAATGTGTTCACAAGTTCCTCATCTCATGGTGGCCTTATATAGGAGAGTTCAAATCCTTCTTCCCTCTCTTGGTACATTGTGGATCGTGACCCAAGAGAGGGGGATGATTCAATTGTGTGCCACAAACATTCATTTGTGTGCTCCCTTGATGTCTAAGGAGGCATTGGTGGCTATCCTTAGGCGGCTTCAAGTGAAATCATTGTCCTAGAGTGTGCTTGTGTGGTCCCAGAAAGTGACATTTTGCAACTCCCAGGATTGCGTGCATATCGGGTCAAAAAGTGTGCAAAGGCGCTCTTCACGAAGGATTATGTGCACAAAATCACTTATGACTTGCTCAAATTTGATTTTTCCTCAGACCTTGGATATTTTTAAATACTTTCCAAATTTTGTAATTTTTTCCCTCCTTGTAAATCCTTTTTCTTGACATTAAATAATTTTGTCTTCTGCTTGTATGATATTCCAGTGTTAACACCCAGGGTTAGTGAGGAAATCAAGAAAGTGATGCAGTTGACAGAGCAGATTAGGACAACAGATTGGTATCTCTACTAGAACTACACAGACATCAGGGTTTATGGCAGTGAATTGCATGGAAAATTTTAGGGGCTAATATTCGTAGGTGGGCTAATTTTCCATGTTTTTTCCAAAAAAAAGATTCACCAATTTCCATTTTTTATAAAAATGATTCGTCCAAATTTTACAACATAGAATTATTTTAATCTAAAAATTGCCAAAATTATATACAAAGTATACAGAAAATCATTATAAATTTGAATCATTTTACAAATATATCAATAAAGATTTTATAGTTTTCATATTATTGACTAGTGAGATTCGCCAATGTTTTAAACTTCAAAATAATTTCCCATCCTTAAAATTTTCCCTGGTGAATTGGCCCCCTATAAACTACCCAGATACCTCTCCATGAGGATCTTTTCCCTTGATTATATCAGGAAAATGATAGATGCTGATGAGGTGCATTTTGTTTCAGCCAAGAAGAAGTCACAATTCATGATCAAATCCCAAATCGGCCCGTTCATATGCAACAGCAGGGCAGGAGGGGGAGAGGTAGATAAAATACTAAAAGAGATTAAATTCACACACATTTTCACCTGGTCCTATGATCCAATGGGAATCATCTCCAAGAAGAGGGTAGAAAAAAGTCAACACCCTACACCCATACCCACATACTAGAGATAGAGAAGTACATGAAACAAGAATAATGGGTGCCAGATACACTCCAGGAGGCTGAAGAGAAAGTCATCTCTACTTCAGGAATCCAAAAAACAACTCCACAAGAGAGGAAAGCAACAGGAGTTCAAGATGACAAAGGAAAGGAGCCTGAAAATGAAATAGGAAGTAAGAGGACCAGGGAGGATCCAACAGACATGGACATTGATTCCTCCACTAAGGAGTTAAAAAAAAAATATAGGAAGAGAGCCAGGATCAACATGGGCCTTGACCAAGAAATGAGAAAAACCATCAAACTACCATTACAATTGGGGATTCACCAAATTCATATTCAGCGGGTGGCCACCCGATTTTCTCCACATCCTCTGCCATCGTCCCATTCAAACAACATAATTTGAAAAATCCCACGTCTACTTCCACTACAAAACAAGAGGAGGAAAACATCTATGACACATTCAGGGATATCAAGAGAAGAAATGAGGTTCTCAAGACCAACACCTAAAATAAATTTTGGAAACAAATAAGCAACTCCCAGAGTAGAATCCTATCATCCTTTGACTCAGAGAAGGGAAGAATGAGGATAGCATTCTTGGAGGCATAGATTCCTCAGCCCAAAGGTGTAGCAGACTACAATAAGACATCTTTTGAGTTTGATGCAAAGAAAAATTCCCCAACAGACCAGATGGAGATGCACAAGCAGACTGGGGAAATGATTTCCTACACTCTAACGAACACATCCACAAGCCTCTCAAAACTACAGGTGACTTTGTCCAACACGTAGTCACAATTAAAGTTGGAAAAGGTCTCCGCCATGGCCAAAGATTCAAAGATAAAATATCTGGAGGATTTAGTGATACAGCTCGAGTACAATCCATCAAACTTAGCAGTGGAACAAACCCTTGTGAGGAAGAATAATGTAGACATAGCTTCTTTAAGAATGCAACTTAACATGCCAGTAAAAGAAGACCCTATGTCCAAGGAGATATAAGTGACTGAAACACAGAAAGCAGAAATGTTGCAACTAATTGTTGAACAAACAAAGTAGATCAAGAATTTGGAAGATGAGATGGGTAAAATGATCAAATAAAGACAGAAATAAATAATGGATGTAGTGAAGGGAGTAGGAAAATAAGTAGCTAAGGCCCTGTTAGCCCCCCTATGAAATTCTTGACAAGCCGGTGAGGAGCTAGATTGCTTCTGAAACCTTCAAGGAATGCCTTTCCCACGAAAGCCCATCCTCCTTGAAGTCTCTCGATTCTTTATGCCTAATATCTAGATTCCTACTTCTAGTAAATTGCTAAAAGGGCCTATTATTCCCCCCTTTACCCATTGCAACATACATCAATTCCCCTTCTTTCCTTTTGTTAGTTCCCTTTCTTCCTACCCCCAAGATTCCCCTTCCCTAAGCTAAATCCCCCAAAAATCCCCTTAAAATCATTACCCCCGCCCTTTGTTGGCCTCTTTCCCCCTCTGTTCCTCTATTGTTTCCCTTTTGAACCCTCAAATTTCATTTGAATGGGAAAAAACCCACTTCCGACCTTATTATAGGCCTAAGCCCCTTTCAAACCACTTCCCCACATGTGCCCCGGTGCTGGGACCAAGCGCTTAAGTCCCGAGCGCTCGTCGCAATCGGAACATGTTAAGTGCACCCTTCGATCGGCCCATCGCAAGTGATTGCGATGCGATTGATCGCAAGTTTTTTTTCCCGAGCTCCGATTGCGATCCTCCGATCATATCTCGACCGTCGATCCGTCCCGCCGATCCGACGGCCAGCGCTCAATCGCAAGTTCCCTTCCGATCGCAATCACAAACCTTCCCGTCCGACTCCCGATTGCGATCCGCCGTTTCCATCGCAGCCGTCCACCTGTTTCACGATCCGACGGCCATCGCACACCCGCTCCAATCGCAATCGGAACTTTCGATCGCACCCTCCTTCTGCGTATTGCGATTGCGATTCCCCGATCTATCCTGAGCCATCCGTCCCACCAGATCCAACGGTTCGGATTCATCCCGCTCCTCTCCCATCATCATTTTCTCCTGCCCCTCCGATTACATCCCAGCCGTTCATTCCTCCCCCAGATCAACAGTTATCGCTTAATCGCCCCACCCCTCTAATCGCAATCAGAACTTTTTGAATATGTGTTGCGATTGACGCTCGCTCCGACCTCCGATTGCGATGGTGCCGATTGGATCCTGGCCGTAGATCCTCCCCGGATCCGACGGTTCTGATCTAATCGCCCTCCGCCTCTGTTGGGTCCCACTCTTTCATTCATCTCCGTCAGGTTTCATGTGTTTTGTATATTGTTTGCCCGTTTCACATATTGTTACGCCGCTCAACCTCCACCGTTGATCTTTGTTCCCAGGCCAAGATCTAACGGTCTGCGCTGCATATTATCACCAAACTCCATTGTTCATAAGGTTTCATCATTTCATTGCATTTTGTTACCATTATGGTAAAAGGCCATCGCTCCACCACCGCCGCACTACCATTTCGTCCACCCTGCATTCATCGCTCCGTCCACTGTTTTCTTCATAAGTTCACTGTGTTGCAGAGTTTCTAGAGGATGAGACCTGCCGCTGTTTGGTGTACTACCTCAATGGCGAGCGGCGCAGTCAAGATCAAATCTAATGAGCCAGTACCATCAGGAAAGTCAAGGAATGGGGCCGTCAGGACTCACATTAATGGAAAGCAGAGTTCAAACGCCGAAAATCATGCCGGCGCCATTTAAAGCTCAAGCTAACTCGACAGAGGCAGTAATGAAGCAGCAAGGAGTTTTAGTACAGAGCAGAGGGATTAGTGCACATCAACGAAGATCTTGAAACTCTGAACCAGAGGTTTAAAGAGGCAAAGCATCATTTTGAAGACCCCAAGGATCGATCTGAAGATCCTGAACATCAATAAGAGGTAATATCAAGGTTTTCTTATCAGCAGAATGTTTTTCCATAAAGGACAGGTCTCCCATACAGTCTTTATTTTGTGCCGTGCCCTTGAAGGAATTTCTCGTCCCATCTATAGTTCAAAACAATCTGACATCCATGAGGCAGACCCCTCAGCAAGTTCTTTCATTTTGTTCAAATCACCTGGAGTACTGCAGCAAAAAGGTCAAATCATATCCGGAGCAGATCTTTCTTTCACGAGGAAGGTGACAAAGATTAGATATACAGTGCATCAAGCAGAATGGGTCTCGGCCCTGCATTCATTGTTGTGTATAAATGTAACATTTAAGATTCACCTACCTCCTCAGTCGGTCCTCTGTGTCTCTTTTGCTATAAAGCACAGAGGGATATCATTGTAATGGTTGTTGTTGCATTATCAGTGAATTGCAAGCATTTTTGTCCCGAGCCAAGTTTCCTGTGTAATAGTTGTATGACAGGCTGAGAAATATGATGTATTCAGGCTGAATGTAAAAGCTTTGGGTAGTGATGTACCTGATTGGTGTTGTGTTTAACATGATAAGCAGTTTTCATTGGATCCTGATCTACAGCAGTTGGTGATGTTTTTCTTATCTTTGTGTTTATTTCCATTTCATTTCATGTTCTTCTGACTGACATCTGAATGCATGATATAAGATTTACCCTTGTTAGGTACCTTATATCCCAGCTCTCTCAGTCTTTAATGTTTTCAGCTCATTGTGTGTCTGAATATTGTTTTTAATTAACTAAACCAGTGTAGTGGATGATTATTGCTTGCTCTCTGATGTGCAAGTTAATAGAATCAGTGTTCGGATGTCTTTGTTAAGATTTAATTGAAGAGGTTAGGAACATTGGGAGGTGTAAAGCCTGTCGCTGCCTCTTCATAACCTGCCCTTCCAATACAAACCTTTTCAAGACCCCTTGTGTTGCCTATGGTTTTGTCCAAGCAGGCCTGGAGTTAAATGACCTCTGGCCTGATCTATAGATGGAATCAGATGGTTTTCCATCCTTCATTTTCATCCCCTAGTGTTCCATCTCACCAATCAGTCTTTAAGATCCAAATGCTCTAGATGACTAGCCCAACTGAAGCTTACACATTGAACATAAGTAAATCCTTTCTTGACTCCATTTCCCAATGGCCTTAATGTTCTTTGAGTTATCTATCCTTGCCTAGCTTCCTTCTTTACCCATCCTTGTCTTATGGTGAAACCTTCCTTCCTGATTCTCTACAACCAAACTCAAACAATCAAACAAACAACCTTGAGCCTATAACTAGCCTAAAAACACAATTGAGAACTTCAAAGACATATATCCTTTGATAATCATAGAGAGATCCCTCTCTGGACCTAGGAGGGCTAGATCCTAAGGTCTGAAAGTGGTTCTATGTTGTCTCATCTTTTGGTATTGCCAACCTTGCCAAAACATGGGAACTCCAACATAATGGCGACTCCACTGGGGAATTCTGAGTGCTTTTCATTTCAAACATCCTTAGAAGCTTAGAGCTCTGGTTAGGTTGGCAGTAAGTCACTCCTTTCTTGAATCAACCTCCATTTGTTGAGTGTTTATCATACTCTTAGACAGAGCCTGGATAGGGCCAGGTAGCCTCCGGATCTCACACTTTTTCAGAGGCGACATATCTGGTAAATGCCCTCCCAATCAATCTCTGGTTGGAGTTGTTGTGTTTTTGAGGTTATTCTTGAAAGGTGACATCATTTGGGCACTGTGGTGGACAGTGTGCTCCCCTAAGACACCTGAGAATCTTCCACCTGGCGACTCCATAGTTCTTCATAGACTAAAGACTCCACTGGTGATCAGTAGGCCTGCTGATTAACTTGGTTTCACATTAGACTCCACTGGGAGACCAGCCCTTGAGACAACATTAACCAAAAAGTGACAAGTAGGGTTAAGCTGCTTAGTTAAAAAAGTATAACATTCTGGCTTTCAGAACCATTCACACAAGAGCTTTCCCTAATCCTGATCCACCTGAAATAGTTGATAACCCCGAGAGCCTTATAAAAAGACCCACTGCACCTGAAAGATCAGCTATTTTTAGTCACATCTATAGAGCTAATTCTGCACCAGAAGATCTTACAGCTCTATCACATCTCCACCCTGACCTAGACATTCAAAACAGATTACCTAGAACTAGGTCATTCAATCATTTAGACCAGCTAGACCTTGAACCTCATAGTTCACCATCCAATAGTGGCCAAAACCCTAGGAATAGAGGAACCCCTCCATCCACACCACCTGATATACACTTTATTCAGAACTTGGGGCTGTCCCATCCTAGATCTGCCCAGCAAACTTCTGCTGGCTCTAATATCCCTGTCATCCATATACTAGCTGCCCAAGTGAACCCTTTACCTCAGCAGAATATCATCATGGCAGCTTGGTATGCGCCTCTAGTTTTACCCCAGCCTCTACTGCCCTTACCAAATGATTATCAGTCAAAAATCCCACACTTCCCTGCTAAAGAGCCTACAACAACACAACAACATGTAGATAAGATGGAGGACTCTTTTGATTACATGGAAATTGATGATGAAACAGTCAAAATGAGGGTTTTTGCACAAAGCTTGGGAGGCGAAGTAAAGAAATGGTTTAAAAACCTGCCTGCTGGTAGTATCAACGATCTCCCTGCTTTATACCAGACTTTCATTAACAAATGGGAAACTAGGGCAAACCCTCGCCAGCTCCTAGCAGAATACATGTCCCTTAAGAGAAACGTAGGAGAGAGTGTTCACGATTACACCACTAGACTCAACAGCATTTACAATGCTCTTCCCCCACACATGAAACCTCCACAAGGTATGGCCCTGACCAAATATCCTAATGGATTTGATGCTGACATGGCCTATGAGCTTAGAGATAAAGAATATACCACCTTGGAGGATATGCAGAAAGGGGCAGTAAACATAGAACAAATCTGATCGAGAAAAGAGCAAAACTAAGATTTGAGAAGAGGGTAACATACAGGGATGACAATGTAGCCTCCACGTCTGACCCCAATAATGAACGCATGTGCAAGGATGTGGAAAAGATGAAACAAATGATGGAAAAAATGGTTGTCACGGTTAGTAACCTAAGCAAAAATCAGAATCAGAACCAAAACTTTAGAAGAAACAACAACACTCCCAACAGACAGAAAGAGGCAGATCAGCAAGTCATTCCCCCATTCCAAAACTTTCTTGATGAGGATGAGGGAATCATAGAAGAGTCTGAAGGGAATGTGATAAACGCGTTTGAAACAGAAGATTCAATCCTAAACTATGATTCAGAAGAGGACCAACCCTCAACCTCTTGTGGGGAGGAGGAATGGTTTGAATCTGAGGATTATAGGTTGGGATTTGAAAATGCCATGTTGCAGGTCAGAGAACAACATGAACTTAGGAGTAAAAAGAACCAAGACACTTCCAAACCGAAAACTCCGGAGGTAACCATCAAAAAGAGGCCTGAAAAATCTTCTAAAGTAACTGTTGTAAACAATAAATCAGCAGCTGAGAGTTCTGAGAAAAACAAACAGAAAGGAAACCAAAACAATGAAAAACAAAGTCAACCAGCTAGCAGCACTAGTACCTCAATTAGTGCTCCTGATAAAACCGTTCTTACACATGTACATAATGTGAATCAGCCAGCTGATTCAGCCGCCAAAACAGTGGCAAATAAAATAGACTTAAGCACTCCAAAGAGTCAGTTCACTTTCAATTTAGAAAGTGAGATTGCAAAAATTAAAATCTCTGTACCATTATCTGAGCTGGCCTCTCAGGATGTATATAAAGGCCAAATTTTGAAAGCATTGAATTTATGGGAAAACACTGATTCTGTAAACTTGAATGATGATCAGCCTGCCCTCTTGTTTGGTCCTAAGATTGAAGGTAAGTTTCAGGAAGGGGTAGTACCACCTTTCTATATTAGTCTCAACATTCATGATAAAATACTCCACAATGCAATGCATGATTCTGGAGCCTCACACAACCTGATGCCTAAGGTAGTTATGGAGAAGTTAGGCCTCGAAATCACCAGACCCTATAAAGACTTGTATTCTTTTGACTCGAGTAGAGTAAAATGTCTTGGCCTGATCAAAGACTTGTGTGTGAGTTTGACTCAGATTCCTGCGAAATGTATGGTCATGGATGTAGTGGTGGCAGACGTGCCACCCAAGTATGGCATGTTATTATCTAGATCATGGGGAGCCAAGTTGCAAGGCACCATGCAGATGGATGGCTCATATGCCACTATCCCTATATTTGGCCAATTAAGAAGACTGTATAGAGAATCCCAAATGAAATTCCTAGTCAGCAGCCCCGAGAAACCTGAAAATTCACCATTATATTCTGTGCATACCGACCTTGACTCCTTCATCTTTTGTAATGATGAATCCTTAGAAGAGCCAGAGTCCCAAAATAGGCATACAAATGAGAACACCGAGCCTATAGACCTCCACATAATGGCCACTCTGGAAGAATATGATCAGGAAAACCATGGGCAGCACACTGAAAACGAAGAGGAAATCAGCAATGAAGCCTGTAGGATCTGTGGTGGACCTCTCACTCCAAGTGAAACAGAAACAGAACAAGAACAACAAGCTAACCACCTCCCTGACATCCATGACCTCTATGAACAACAAGATAGTTTACAACCTAGTACAGACCTCCCAACTCAACCTAATGGCGAACCCAGCTGTAAGGGAGAAAATGAAGGTGAAGTAAACAAAGAACCCCTGTGGGAAATGAACTTTGACGGGTCCTGTACTAGACAAAGCGCTGGAGCAGGAGTGTGGCTGCGTAACACCGAAAATGATCACGCAGAGAGCCACGCTGTCAATCTGCATTTCAAATGCACGAATAACATTGCAGAATATGAGGCTCTGATCTTGGGCTTAAATCTGTTGAAAAGATTAGGAGCCCGTAGGATAGTCGTGAGAGGAGACTCTGAGTTAGTGATCAAACAGATGAATGGTGAGTATTCGGAAAAACACCCCAGGCTTAGGGCATATAGGAATGATACTCTAGATTTGCTGAAAACGTTCGTTGAATATGAGTTAGTATCCATTCCTAGAGGTCGGAACGCTATTGCAAATGGACTAGCCTGTCTAGCTAGCTCATATCCAAGGGCCCCAGTTGACCAACAAATCATCATTCAGACTAAATTCAGGCCTGCAGTGCCAGACAATGAAAAATATTGGCAGGTCTTTGAGGGAGACAAACAGATCAAAGATTTCCTGGTGGGCAGAAATGAGTTTGAATTCTCTGATTCAGATTCAAAATCTGATGACAGCTGCCCAAGTGAGGATTCCCCAGAGGAACTAGAAACACCTTGTAGTATAGAAATAAATTCTTTTGCTGAAGAAATTGGAGATTTAGCCATAAAATGTGAAAACGCAGATAGAGAAGAAATGGAGGTGCTGCAAGCCAAAGACAAGAACATACCAAGAGGCTTAGCACCCTTAGAGGACCTCTTTGATTTCGATGATGTTGCAAAGAAGCCCACAATAGAACATGCAGAATCAGATATAGAAGAATGCAACATAGGCACTGAAGACAGACCCAAAAAGGTAAAACTGGCTAAGTCAATACCCACAAACATGAAGAAGAAATACATTGACCTGTTTAAGGAATTCATTGATGTGTTTGCATGGAGCTATGAAGACTTAAAGGCCTATGACACCAACATTATACAACATAAGATACCACTGAAGGAAAATCAGAAGCCTTTTAGACAAAAACTTCGAAGAATCAATCCTAAACAGTTGCCTGCAGTAGAGAAAGAAATCAAAAAGATGTATGAAGCCGGCATAATTGTTCCTGTGAGGTTTTCTGATTGGGTGTCAAACTTAGTGGCTGTAAGAAAGAAAACAGGTGAGATTAGACTATGCATAGACTTCAGAAACCTCAATAGAGCCTCCCTAAAAGACAATTACCCTTTGCCTAGAATGGAACATATCCTACAGAAGGTAGTGGGCTCTAAGAGAATTTCCCTGCTTGATGGTTTTTCAGGATACAACCAAGTTCTGGTACTCCCAGAAGATCAACTCAAAACAACCTTTACCACTCCATGGGCACCTTCATGTATGTGAAAATGCCCTTTGGATTAATGAATGCTGGAGCTGCCTTCCAGAGAGCAATGGACATTGCTTTCTCAGATGATATTGGACACTTTATAGTTATCTACTTGGATGATTTAACCGTTTTTTCTAAAACTGAAGAAGAACATCTGAAACATCTGAGAAAGGTTTTTGAGAAATGTAGAAGGTATGGTCTGTCCCTAAATCCTAAGAAAACTGTTTTTGGGCTGCAAGAAGGTAAGCTTCTGGGCCACATCATATCCGAGAAAGGGATTAGGATAGACCCCCAGAGAGTTGAGGGGATACTCCAAATTACGCATCCAAGAAACATCAAGGAGCTACAGTCCTTCATTGGGAAGATCAATTTCCTTAGAAGATTTATCCCCAACCTTGCTGAGCATCTTAGGAAAATGACTGAAATGCTGAAGAAAGATGTTGGAATTAAGTGGACTGTTGAAGCCAAGAAATCTTTTGAGTCAGTAAAGGTTGCACTCACCTGGTCCCCTGTCCTTATCAGCCCTGACTTTTCAAAAGATTTTCTGATCTTTTCATTTGCTTCCCCACACACAATAGCTGCAGTTTTGCTGCAGAAAAATTTAGAAGGTAATGAACAGCCTATAGCCTTCTTCAGTAAGGCCTTAAGAGATGCACCCTTAAAGTAAAACATCATGGAAAAGCAGGCCTATGCCCTGATTAAGGCCTTAAAATACTTTAGGGTGTACATTCTGCATTCTCACACCATTGCCTATGTGCCAAATATAGTGGTCAAAGATATCCTGTCCCAAGACCCGGATGGGAAAAGGGGCAAATGGATTGCTACAATTTTAGAATATGACATTGAAATCAAACCCACCAAGCTGATCAAAGGTCAAGGCCTGGCCCAATTGATGGTTGAATCTAATCTACAGGCCCTTGATATTAACATGATGAATGCCCTGGATGAGCAGGAAGGATTTCCCCATCCAACTGTTGAGGAGCAGTTTCAGAACTCTCCTTGGTACACTGATATCCTTTACGTGCTCACACACCTCAATGCCCCTCTAGAACTGTCCAAAACAAAGGCCAGATTCATAAAACTCAAAGCTAGAAATTACTGCATTATGAATGAGAGTCTATATTGGAAAAATCCAAATGGTCTTTTGTTGAAATGTTTGCCTGAAACTGAAGCCGAAAGAATCAAACAAGAATTCCATGCTGGGGAGTGTGGAGGCCACCTGAGTTGGAAGGCCATTGCAAATAAGATACTCAGGGCTGGGTACTATTGGCCTACACTCTTTAGTGATGTTCATAAAATGGTCCTTACTTGCCACAAATGCCAAATTTTTGAGGGCAAAAGAAAGCTCCTTCCCCTCCCTCTGCAACCTATCACCATAGAAGGTCCCTTCATGCAATGGGGCTTAGACTTCATTGGAGAAATCCACCCCTCTTCTTCTGGGAAACACAAATGGATCTTGACTGCTACTGATTACTTCACTAAGTGGATTGAAGCCATACCCACTAGGAATGCCACTGATTCTGTCATCATTAGGTTCCTAGAAGACTTCATCTTATCTCGGTTTGGCTGCCCAAGGAAAATAATCACTGATAATGCTGTTGCTTTCGGATCCAAAAGAATGATTGATTTCTGTCACAGGTACGGAATTGCACTTGGACATTCAACTGCCTATTACCCCCAGGGTAATGGCTTAGCTGAATCATCAAATAAAAGCCTGGTTACAATCATTAAGAAGCTGTTGGAAGAAAACAAAAGGTCTTGGCATAAAAAGTTGATACATGCCTTGTGGGCAGACAGGCTCACTACAAAGAAATCTATTGGCACATCACCCTTCCAGCTGGTTTATGGGACAGAAGCAGTTTTTCCTACTAGCCTTGGGATACCAGTGGTAAAGCTTATTCAAGAAATCCAATCAGAAGAAGACAGCATGATAAGGAGAATTAATGAAACAATCCATCTTCAGCAAACAAGGGAGAAAGTTTATGACAGAGCTGTCAGAGTGCAGGAAAACATGAAGAGACAGTTTGACAAAAGAACCAAAGCAACAAATTTCAAAGTTGGGGACAAGGTCCTGAAGTGGGATTCAAGAAGAGAGGATAAAGGCAAACATGGCAAATTCGACAGCTTGTGGCAAGGTCCATTCATCATTCAAACCACTATGGGTCCTAATGTGTTTTTCTTGCAAGAACTTGATGGTTCCGAGTTGTTTGGGGGTCCTGTCAATGACATGATGCTCAAACATTACTTCTATTGATTTTCCATTTCCAGTTTCATCTCCATTGTACATATCATTGCAAGTTTCATTTTCAAAAAAAAAAAAAAGAAGAAAAAAAAAACAAAACAAAAAAAAAAACAGAATGAAAAAAGGGGTTCAGACATACTCAAAACATTAACCTCTGAAATAGAAAAGCGTGGCTCAAACTTGATCAAAATCTGAGCCAAAGGGAAGAAGAATAGCTGGTCCTAACAAGCTCAAAATCTAGATCAGCAGTGAAAGAAGATCCAGCTCTAATATGCCCAAAATCAGAGCTGGAGCAAAGGAAAGAAGTGACTCAAATATGCTCAGAACCTGAGTCGCAAGAAAGAAAGAAGGATGTTTCACAGTTGCAGAATTCCATGCCTTCACAGTTTTGTTTTCTTCAAGTTTCTGCCCAGCAAGTCAAACGGTCTAATCCTGGCTTGGTTGTGTTTAAATTTCCTGTCTTAGAATGTAGGTAGTAGATTAGGTAGAGAAATAGATGGGGGCCAACAGTCTAATCTGGCCTCATGGAGCAATAAGGGTAGAACTAGAATAGGTTTGTTTTTGTTTTGCAAAATAAAATGTAAAGGGTCTGCTAGTTCAAATGCACCCAAGGGAAAATTGTTAGAGCTCTAGTTTGGGTAGGTAGATTGGTTGGGAAAATGTTTCTGCTGATTTGTGTATCCAATATATTGTGGCAGCTAATCTAAAGAAAGAAGAAAGATGGCTTATAGCAGCAGGCATCTGGCCTACACAAAGAGATCATTTTCTGAATTCTTGACTCCTTCAAGAAGAAGCCATCCCCATGTGGAGCCACTGTTAGCCCCCCTATGAAATTCTTGACAAGTCAGCTGGGGGCTAGATTGTTTTGAGCCTTCAACGAATGCCTTTCCCCTGAAAACCCATCCTCCTTGAAGTCTCTCAATTTCTGTGCCTAATACAAATCCCCCTCTGCTAGTAAATTGCTAAAAAAGGGCCTATTATTCCCTCCTTTACCCCTGCAACATACATCAATTCCCCTTCTTTCCCTTTGTCCGAATTCCCTTTCTTTTACCCCCAAGGAATTCCCCTTCCCTACGCCTAAATCCCCAAAAATCCCTTAAAATCATTACCCCCGCCCTTTGTTGGCCTCTTTCCCCCTCTGTTCCTCTATCGTTTCCCTTTTGAACCCTCAAATTTCATTTAAATGGGCAAAAAACCCACTTCCGACCTTATTATAGGCCTAAGCCCCTTTCAAACCACTTCCCCACATGTGCCCTGGCGCTGGGACCAAGCGCTTAAGTCCCGAGCGCTCGTCGCAATCGGAACATGTTAAGTGCACCCTCCGATCGGCCCATCGCAAGCGATTGCGATGCGATTGATCGCAATTATTTTTGCCCGAGCTCCGATTGCGATCCTCTGATCATATCCCGACCGTCGATCCGTCCCGCCGATCCGACGGCCAACGCTCAATTGCAAGTCCCCTTCCGATCGCAATCACAAACCTTCCCATTCGACTCCCGATTGCGATCCGCCGTTTCCATCGCAGCCGTCCACCTGTTTCACGATCCGACGGCCATCGCACACCCGCTCCAATCGCAATCGGAACTTTTGATCGCACCCTCCTTGTGCGTATTGTGATTGCGATTCCCCGATCCATCCTGAGCCGTCCGTCCCGCCAGATCCAACGGTTCAGATTCATCCCGCTCCTCTCCCATCATCCTTTTCTCCTGCCCCTCCGATCACATCCCAGCCATTCATTCCTCCCCCAGATCAACGGTTATCGCTTAATCGCCCCATCCCTCTAATCGCAATCGGAACTTTTTTAATATGTGTTGCGATTAACGCTCGCTCCGACCTCCAATTGCGATGGTGCCGATTGGATCCTGGCCGTAGATCCTCCCCGGATCTAACGGTTCTGATCTAATCGCCCTCCGCCTCTGCTAGGTCCCACTCTTTCATTCATCTCCGTCAGGTTTCATGTGTTTTGTATATTGTTTGCCCGTTTCACATATTGTTACGCCGCTCAACCTCCACCGTTGATCTTTGTTCCCAGACCAAGATCTAACGGTCTACGCTGCATATTATCACCAAACTCCATTGTTCATAAGGTTTCATCATTTCATTGCATTTTTTTACCATTATGGTAAAAGGCCATCGCTCCACCACCCCCGCACTACCATTTCGTCCACCCTGCATTCATCACTCCGTCCACTGTTTTCTTCATGAGTTTGCTGTGTTGCAGAGTTTCTAGAGGATGAGAACTGCCGCTGTTTAGTGTACTACCTCAATGACAAGCAGCGCAATCAGGATCAAATCTAATGAGCCAGTACCATCAGGAAAGCCAAGGAATGGGGTTGTCAGGACTCACATTAATGGAGAGCAGAGTTCAAATGCCGAAAACCATGTCGGCGCCATTTAAATCTTGAGCTAAATCGATAGAGGCAGTAATGAAGCAGCAAGGAGTTTCAGTACAGAGCAGAGGGATTAACGCACATCAACGAAGATCTTGAGCTCTGAACCAGAGTTTTAAAAAGGCAAAGTGTCATTTTGAAGACCCCGAGGATCGATCGGGAGATCCTGAACATCAATAAGAGGTAATATCAAGGTTTACTTCTCAGCAGAATGTTTTTCCACAAAGGACAGGTCTCCCATACAGTCTTTATTATGCGTCGTGTCCTTGAAGGAGTTTTTCGCCCCAGCTACAGTTCAAAACAATCTAACTTCTATGAGGCAGACCTCTCAGCAGTTTCTTTCATTTTGTTCAAATCACCTGGAGTACTACAGCCAAAAGGTCAAGTCATATCCGGAGCAGATCTTTCTTTCACTAGGGAGGTGACAAATATTAAATATACAGCATGTCAAGCGGAATGGGTCTCGGCCTGTCATTCATTGTTACATTTAAAATTCACCTACCTCCTTGGTCGATCCTCTGTGTCTCTTCTGCTATAAAGCACAGAAGGATATCATTGTAAAGGTTGTTGATGTATGATCGGTGAATTGCAAGCATTTTTGTCTTGAGCCAAGGTCCCTGTGTAATAGTGGTATGATAGGCTGAGAAATATGATGTATTCAGGTTGAATGTAAAAGCTTTGGGCAGTGATGTACCTGATTGGTGTTGTGTTTAACATGATAAACAACTTTCATTGGATCCTGATCTACAGCAGTTGGTGATGTTTTTCTTATCCTTGTGTTTATTTCCATTTCATTTCATGTTCTTCTGACTGGCATCTGAACGCATGACATAAGATTTACCCTTGTTAGGTACCTTATGTCCCAGCTCTCTCAGTCTTTAATGTTTTCTACTCACATGTGTATCTGATTATTGTTTTTAATTGACTAAACCGGTGTAGTGGATGATTATTGCCTGCTCTCTGATGTGCAAGTTAATAGAATCAATGTTCAGATGTTTTTGTTAAGATTTAATTAAAAGAGGTTAGGAACATTGGGAGGTTTAGAAGCCTGTCTCTGCCTCTTCATAACCTATCCCTTCCATATAAACCTTTTCAAGATCCCTTGTGTTTCCTATGGTTTTTTCCAAGCAGGCCTGGAGTTAAATGACCTCTGGCCTGATCTATAGACGGAATCAGATGGTTCTCCATCCTTCATTCTCATTCCTTAATGTTCCATCCCACCAATCAGTCCTTGAGATCCAAATGCTCTAGATGACTAGCCCAACTGAAGCTTACACATTGAACATAAGTAAATCCTTTCTTGACTCCATTGCCCAATGGCCTTGATGTTCCCTGAGTTATCTATCCTTACCTAGCTTCCTTCTTTACCCATCCTTGTCTTATGGTGAACCTTCCTTCCTGATTCTCAACAACCAAACTCAAACAATCAAACAAACAACCTTGAGCCTATAACTAGCCTAAAATCACAATTGAGAACTTCAAATACATATATCCTTTGATAATCATAGAGAGATCCCTCTCTGGACCTAGGAGGGCTAGATCCTAAGGTCTGAAAGTGGTTCTATGTTGTCTCATCTTTTGGTATTGCCAACCTTGCCAAAACATGGGAACTCCAACATGCTGAAGTCGAACACCCGTAGAATCACTCGATCGGAGGCCAATGATGAAAACCTCACGTCGAATGCGATGAACCTACCATTGAGGCATGCAAGCTCCAAGGTACCATAAGGGAGTCTCTAGATCAGCTTCCTGGATAATGAGTTGAAGTCGAAAGGAAGTGACCTTGATCGAAGGTGGGCCATAATGTTTCCCACATCATCGACACGAGATAGAGGAACATGATGTTTTTTTTGTGAATCAGGATCATATGAGAACCAGAGGAAGGTTGATATTTGCAGAGGTCAACTTCTCTTGAACATATGAACGACACGATAGTGGACTTGGCAGTATTTGACATCAACGGATCAGAGGTCATGGTGACGAGGCAAATAACAGATGAGAGCTCAAAAGGGATTATCCAAACCCACAGAGGCAAGTGAAGAACGAGATGAGATGTCCCCAACCCGACACGAATGCAGACAAGTGCCATGTTCAAGAGCGACATACTGCCGACACGACAATGATGATGGTTCCATTTTTCCCCCACCATTTCTGGTGAGTACCCCAATTATTTTTGATAACAAGCTTGAAGGGGATAGCATATGCTTGTAATATAAGTCCGCCCTTCGGGCGAATCCATCCTAGTACATTTAACGAGCCCTAGGAAGGAGGAACTCGGATACCGTCATTATTACTGAATCCGATGTCATCAGGTTTTAACGAGTCTGACAAAGGAAGAACTCGACGTCTTTTCATGTTTAGAGAGTTTGAAAAGACAGCGGAAAAGTAAACTCCAAAGGTCCGTTTTCGTAAATAGTTCCTCAGACACGAAAAGGTAGAAAACAATATTCGAGAAAACCTCCTAGTCGCGATAGGCTAGGGTATTCCTTTTTTCGTAAATAATCTATCCCAGCCCGAAAAAGGGGTAAACGTATACTGGGTAGATGTCGTTTTGTGTCCACTTTAACGAGATCGAAACAACAAGGGACTCGACAATCTTTTAATATTTAGAGAGTCAGAAAAGAGCTGAAAGGTGACTCCTCCTGGAGGAACGAGTGGTATAAAGGGTAGCAACTGGTTCCGGTAATGGTGGAACTGCTCAAAATAAGTAAAGGTTAAGAGGCTGGCTAATAAGACCACTCATCATAGCGGTTCCTCAGGAATGGGTAAAACAACCAAGTGAAGGCATATGATCGGCCAAGCAGATAATGACGATGGAGTGAGAAAACCAAGGCTCATCTGGCAAAAACAGGCTGATAAAATGGCAATCACAAGAGGTAAAGGGGAAAGGTTTCATTTTTATACAAGCTTGAATTTAGAAAACTCTGCTTGAAGTTGGTTTCATTTTTACACAAGCTTGAAACAAAGATAAACTATGCTTGAAACCGGTTTCATTTTTACACAAGCTTGAAACGAAGACAAACTATGCTTGAAAAAGTAAGCATGCCCCCAGCATGGTGACTCAATTCGAGGTACATGCCCCCCAAGCTTCAGTCCATATGAAAGGTAGATGGAGTGAAGGTTCAAGTTACGAGATCAGGAGAAAGACTCGACTCGGATTTTACGAGAACTTTTCAAAGACTCGAATTGAACAGGAACGTGTTTCATTATTTTAACGAGGTTGACACATTAAAAGAACTATCCTCAGGACTCCTTGTTTCATGTTTTAAGGAGCTTGGCACAGGCAGGGTTAACAAGAAAGAACGTTTCTGTTTTTAAGGAACGACACAGGGCAGGGGCACACGCTCCAACCGACATTTCATGGTTTAAGGAGCTTGACACAAGAAAAAGAAATGTGCCCCGACAACCTTGTTTCATTTTTTCAAGGAGCTTAACACAAAACAAGGAACCATGCTCCGACGACCTTTTCATAATGAACAAGAAGTCATCGCTTCCAAGAGTTCCACTACCGATGGAAGGAAAACATCCTGGAAGTCAGGACCCAATGCCCCCATCACCTGATGCACAATGGCACTATCACTGAGTACAGGCACGGGGTAGGTAGCCACATAGTTGACCTGCGGTGGGGTAGATACAATGGGTGGATAAAAACCGGGAAGGGATGATGGCGGGCAGGTTGCCACATCGGGACCAAGAGCAGAAAGGCGATCAATGGTCTGTCCTGTCCTTGATGTGGAAAAGCAGAGACCACGAAAAGGGGGAGGGAGACAAAAGCTTCATGGCATAGAGTGTGTCCCGCGCCCCAAGAGCGGTTAACGAAATCAGGGGGCACAGTTCAACCATCACGTCCATATGGACGGTTTTACCTCCCAAAGTAACAAGTAACCTTGGAAGGATCCCTAAGGGTTGAATCGTTCTTCTGTTAAATGCCAACAGATTCTACGTAACAGGCGTAAGCGGCGGCGAACCGAAAGCTTCCCAAGTAGTTGAGGATAGAATACTAACAGACGCACCTTCGTCTATAATGGTGCTGGGTACGACCAGATCAAAAACCTGTACTGTGATCTCGAAAGGCACATAAGACGGAATGCGATATCCCGCAAATCGACTCCAATCAAAGGAAGCGACCAAACTACTCAGAGGGGCTACCATCGAACTGAGATGGTCTTCCCCTTGTGTTACGGAGGAAGAAGGAGCATCTTCCACGACTTCCATCACGGAGTTGGGAAAAGTATCCTCTGGGACCTCCATCACGGGAGGCGGAGGAGCAAATTCTTGAGATATAGGGATAGGATAATCTTTCTCCAAATCCGAGGAATCTGAAGAAACAAGAAGAATCTGAGGGATGTGAGGTCCACTCTCTACGGAAAATACCTGGTGCATCGTAGACGGGGCCAGCTCAACCGATCCCACGACCAATGGTTGGTCGGGAATGGATTCCTGAATTTGAATTTCCGGGGGAGCAGGATCGACCAAGGATGACTCTTGACCAATCGTAGCATCAGCTGGTGGAGGACTCAAAGAAAGC